>CM074809.1:3876441-3893962 GCA_037447605.1 Zygnema circumcarinatum
TCCTTCCCTCCCTCCCTCCCTCCGAAGGGTGTGTGAGTACCTCCAAAGATCACAAACACATATTTGACATCAAGGCTTCTATATATCTCCCACGCCTCCTTCTCCCTCGAAGACATTGCCATCCCCACAGTCGCGATATGCGTGTTGTTCCATGTGTTGTTGTCAACAATCACAGTTCTGTTGGCCATAGCGGTGGTTTGGTATCCGTAATCCCACCAAGACGCCACCTGTCCTCCCTCAATACCAAACAAAAAGAAAGGAAAAAAAAAAAAATTTGAAAAGGAGGGCACTGAGTTCTATGTGAAATCTCCCACAATTTGAACTCCCTCTAACCGAACCTATGAACGCGCAGATGAGGTTCTCCTGCGCGTGACGTGACATACTGGCACGCAAAACCACCTACCTTGATTGAAGATTCGAAAGTTGAAGCAAGCAATAGCTTGATATGGAAAGAAGGGCAATGCAAAAACTTAGTCTTAGAGTTTCAGGTTTCGGGTTCGGGTCAGGTTTTTGAGTGAAACCTTGTCATCGGGATCCGTGTTATGTGAAAACCACGCGTAAGCTTCTCGGAAATCGTCAAAAATGTGCTGTCCCCCATCTTGGGAGGGGCTCGACAGCACAATGGAAGGAGCTGAATATGCTTCAGCAGCAGCCCAAACGCAGTGAATCTGAAACCACACAAAAAAGGACAAGAAAGAAAGAAACCCAACTCATGTCGTGGATAATCCGAGAGTTTTTAAGCTTATCTACTTTCAATTCTTTTCATGTTAAAAGAAGGAAAACTCACAAAAGAATCACTGCACAACATTACAAAACACAGAAGCTGGATTCTCTCCAAAGGTTTAGTTCAGTCCATGTAAACGGAAAGGAACGGAGCGTACCACATAGAACCCGAGGAGTGCGAGGAGAAGGGCGAGTCCAAGGAGAGAGACATCCCACGTGAGAATGAAAGGCCCTTTTCCTTTCTTTGTAACAGATTCGAGCAACCTCACTGCTGCAGAGGGAGGAGCCTCCCTCTTCCTCCTTTTCGGAATAGCTCCTACTTTTTCCTTACTGGGTTTGCCCTCCTTCCCTTTGGGTGGGGGTTCAGGAGCAGCAACAGAAGCCGGTTCAGGTGCGGATGAATCTGCCGCATCCTGTGAACAGTGAAGAGGAGCACAAGGAGGGAGGGAGGGGGGTGTGGGAGTGAGGGAGAGACAGAGGAGGATAGGAGAGAAGAAAAGAGAGAGACGGAGTGAGAGAGATATGAGAGGGGGGGGAGGGAGAAGGAGAGAAGAAGATTTAGGAGTGAACACCGGAACAAAGGAAAGGTATGCGAGCAAGAAAATTCCTCAACATTCCAGTCGCCATACAACGCTGACATCATCATCACGTCAGCGTCTGACAACATAGGGAGGCAATCTCTTGTAGCAGATGATTGCTGACATCAGCACGATCACGTGATGTTCTCAACTTAGAATAACGAGGAGAGGGAGAGATCGTGGAAGGGGTAGAGGGAGAAGGGAGCTGAGCGCTGTGCTAAGGAAATAACAGAAAAATGTGTGCGTGAGGAAACAAAAGAGAGCCGCAGAGAGAGAAACGGAGGGGATATGAAAGTCATTAGTGTAAGTATTTCCCATACCTTGACAACTGAAGCATCTTTCTCCCCAGAGCTCACTTTGGGAGGGCTAATAGCAGTCTTAAGGGAGCGAGTGAGGAGCGCAAAAGCTTCAGAGAGAGCGATTCCGGAGAGAATGCAGGCAGCAGGGGCAAGGACCAACATCAGTCGGACCTGCATTGCCCCATTTGCCTCCCTATCTTGTTAAATAAAGTGAAGAAGACACAATCGCAATAATTATCAAATAAAGTACGCATCGATGCCAATACGTGTGAAAAGGATGGAGGGAATGTATGGGAGAGATTAGTCACCATCACGCCTGAGAAGTAGATGGAAGTTACGACATAAAGGGCAACGAAGGAGCTCGCATCAGTGAGAGGTAGGAAACAGGCCTGCATGCATCCCGTAACAATTGTCAGAATTCATGCTTCTAAATATCTCTCTATAGCAGTTCATACAACTTAATTACGGCTTCAAAATTAAAAAAATCTCAACCTTCAAAACAGCTGCGTAGGACCGCATCACATCTTCCAGAAACAGATGAACGCATTGAATGAATGAACAGCAGGAATGAACAGGTGAATGAATGGTCAACTTTTGAACTAGTGGGGTGGAATCTGGCTTCTGGCGAAGGAGAGGGAGATGGAGAGGGAGAGGGAGAGGGAGAGGGAGAGGGAGAGGGAGAGGGAGTGGGAGAGGGAGAGGGAGAGGGAGAGGGAGAGGTAGAGGGAGAGGGAGAGGTTGAACATACGATAATGCCAGCCGGTACAAGAAAAGCGCAAATGTGGATATCCATGAAGTAGGAGGGCCAGGTGGGCGGCTGATGCTCGCTCACACTCGCAATGATGGGAATGTACTTGCTCGCATAAGTACTGCGAATACAAAAACAACAAAAAAAATCACTCAAGTTTTCGAAAAACACCAACTGAAAATGTTCAACAGTTTTACTTAAGAAAAAAAGAAATTCCCATGCGCTGAGTCACGTGAATTCAGAGAGCAATATGCCCATGAATGCGCGTGAATAGCAGAGGTTGACAATAGAATGCCCATCTAGAGAACATAACCTCAAATTCAAGATTGCTTCAGGCTGTAGCTCAGGTTCAAGTTCAGGGGTTTCAGGATAGGGAGGATTAGGGGTGGGGCTGAGTGAGTAGTAAGGGTAGAATTTGGAATGAAGTCAAACTTGGCGGTTACAGTCGGGATTAGGGTTAGGGTTAAGGCTAGAATCACAATTAGGGCTAGTATCTTGGCAGGAGTTAGGATCAAGATCAAGGTGGCATCAGGTTTATGCTTAAATCAGGGGGTAAAAGAACCCAGAAAGGATAGGAAAAGGATTGAGATTAGGGTTAGGGGTTAACTTTAGGGTTAAAACTGAACCCCGGGTTGAGCTAATTCAGAGCCAATCACCATCGCATTTAGGGTTAGGATTAGGGTTAGGGTGAGACAAGTACTATCGTAATTAGGGTTAGGGTTAGGGAGAATTGCACCATCGTAAATGGGGTTAGTATTAGACTTAGGGTTAGGGTGAGAAGAGTTTACGGGTCGAGAAGACTGAGACTGCGTCCGCTCCATCCTAGAGTTGGGCTGGCCATGACCAAAGCCACTAAAGCCGCTCCGAGGGCTACAGCCACCACTCTGCGGGTAACCACACAAGCAGGGAGACTAGTCATTGGGTTGACAAGACATGGCTAGTTTGAAGTTGAACAAGCTGAAACCAAGTGAATCCCACTTCCTTCAGAAACTCGCTTTATGGGAGAGCGATGAGAAAGGGAAAGGGAGGGGGGAGAGAAAGGGGGGACTTACATTCCAATGGAGATGACGAGGGCTTGAGCCACACGGTATGTTCTGGAGGGTAGAATGGACTTCATGTAAAACACTAAAGCAGTCACATGTAGAATCACAAACACCTGAAGATGTCCCCAACACATTTCACTTGCGCTTTATTACAAATCGAATCACAAATTGACTTATATACCAGATTTTTTCTGAAGTCTCCGGATTCTGAACAACGTCAATAGCTTAATTTGAGCAGGTCTTTTGAAAAAAAATCGCACCAGAAAACCGCCGAAGTGTTCCGAAGTCATCACTGCGTTGAAGCCGACCACCGGAACTAAAGCGGCAAGAAGAGTTCCCAAAACAATCTGCAACCCTCCAAGAACCCTCCAACGACTAAGACCGACTGGGAATGACTAATTGACAACACATTTCTGCCTATTGTTAGCAGTCCATGTAACGAGGGAGGTGCACCTATCTCCTACTTACCAACGGAGCAAAGGCCACATAGAGCCGTGACGAGAACCGGCCCGTTACAATGCAGAGGAGCGCATGGATAGGGATGATGTTGATGATGAATGTATAGCCTCCCCATGACATCACCATGTAAAAGTACGAAAGGGCATTTGCTGTCGCGTAGAATAAAGAACCTGTGTTTAATGTCTGTGAAAACATATTAAAAAAAGTGTCAGACAAGCTCTCTAGAAGCAGAGACAATACGGGTCCGTAGGAATCAAGGTTTCTCTCTAACAGCAGAGATCTGAAAGAGAGAGACCAGAGAGATGAGAGATGAGTGCAGCATGCGAGAGGGATGACAGAGAGATGTGATTGTACGGATTCAGCCATGGATGTGAAGCGCTACATGAATAAAGTGGTTCTGACCTCAGTGTGGCAAAAACGTGAAGAGAATGGCAAAGGAAAGGTTTGAGAGAGGGAGAGACGGAAGTACTGGTTAACAGCGAACAAGTTACAAGTTCCGTTCAACCAGCAGCTTTACCTTAACATAGAAGTAGAATGTGAACACAAGGGCGAAAATGGCAACTCCTTCATTATCGTAACTGCCTGCAACCGATCTTGATATGTAGGATGGAACCTGAACCCAACAATCATGCTCATGTTAGAGAGACATGCGACGCCTTTGACCAGTAAAAACATTCATTTGAGCAGGAACGACATACATACATAAGACGACGAACCTCATCCAACATGTGATGCACAAATTGACCCTTGAATGGAATCACCACTACCACTGCATAGCCTTCACTATTCCTGCGAGTCACTCCAAAGACGATCTCTATGCCAAACTATTCATTTTTCCTGCTAAAATGACAAACAGACTCCAAAAACTGCAGTCAACAGCAGAGCTTCAAAGCTTCGAACTCAAACACTGTAAAGGCCTCGAAATCCCTAAGCCTGAAGACCACCATGTGAATCATACCATGGCGATAAAGGCAGCTGCAGTGAGACCAGCTCCCGTTCCCTTCACTTCGCGAGTGAGCAGGAAAGTGGCCCACGCAGCATTTGCAGAGAAGAGGGGAGCAGTGAAGACGCACACCGTCTCCACCGACAAGGGGAAGTTGAGCGCATTCGCAATCCTGCTTGCATGGAACACAACCTCAGTAACTGAAGCGGTCACTTGATGTAAGTTGAAGGGTTTCGGGTCGTTCAATGGGCTTTACAGACATGCACTACTTCCTAGAGGCGTGATGTAACCTCTCTCCCCCCTCCCTCTTTTATCCCCCCCCTCTCTCTCTCTCTCTCTCTCTCGCTCGAAATCGCGTCCAGGCATAAAAATTTTAGGGTAGGGTACTTAGGTTTAGTAGGATTTTTCGGGTTTTAAGGTTTTGGAAAGTACCACCACATTGTGCCTGCGGTTAATGTGAGACCCGGGTACACGGTACCACCTATAACTCGGCCCAGTGGATACCTGCAAAGCATCAGGTTGCCTCAATATAAGGCTTTCAAGAAAAGCAACTGATTGCTCCTTTCATGCAGCCCAATGGATCCCTCTCCCACTTTACTCTCACACTTTGTCTCACCCACTCTCCCCCTGCCCCCTCTAAACTCTGTGATATGATATGGAAGGGGAACACTAGTGCTTGGAGCTTTTGGTGGCTTACCATGTCCTCTCGTCGAACCAATTCCAAAATTCATAAAATCCCGTTTTCGAAAGGTACTGATCATCAGACAACACATATATGCTGAATGATCAGAACGACTTTGAAATCAAAAGTCACATGTGACAGCCAAAGCAGCTCCTTGGATGCATCTCAAGCATGGATATAGGAGCATTTGAGGTGGCAGGTTTGCCTAATGTAGGAAAGAATCTCAGAAATTCTACTTCATACATTTTAACCAAAACATGGCATATTGCTATTGCATATTGCTTTACCTGCGTGACACGGAAGTTGAAGTAGGGATCGAACTCGTGGATAACGCTTTCGTATTTTATAACCTGTAAGAGACAAAAGCCCTTTTTCAGATCTGCCCCCCCAATGTGGAATTCCTCTGTTGATATTATGGGGTAAAATCTTCAGAAAAAAAGTGCGAAAAGAAATGCACATGTTAGCAAGAACAGCTAATCGTTCTCCCAAGAGCCAAGTAAAAGCTAAACAAGCAATCAAAACAACAAGTAAACAAAAGACAACTAAACAAAGAAACATAATGACATTAACACCAAACAAGTTCAGTCTTGCTAAAAAATGGGGGCTGGAAGAGTAGAATTTTTCTTTTCAGGGTTTTTGGTTGTTGAAATAAAAGGAATTTATCTCGATACTGACATCTCGATCCCGTCATTGACCCTGAACCTATTCTTCTCATCTGAGCTTCAAGTCTAAGGCTCAGTTCAAATGCAGCCATTGAAACTGAGTGCCAGCTGGCATTCCAAGGAAAAAAAATCCCTAACTTTCATAGCATACATAAAAATCTCTCTTTCCAGTTATATGAAGGACGACGCTTGCATCTTGATAACCTTCTTTTCTGCATCTTGGCGGGAGGGAAAAAGGGGGAAAAGTAAAAAAGAAAATGAAAAGAAACAGCGTTCACTATGCACTCAGTAAACGAATATTTTCTAAGATTTTCGAATTTGCTTTTCGGGTTTTTTTTTTTTTTTTCGTTTCGTGCTCCATCTGCAAAGCCGTTTGCTGACTTTAACCTGAAACGCTACACACTGCCCAGCCAATTCCATAAAATAATTACAAATGTTTCTATATTTAAACGTAAACTATAGTGTATTCCGGCTAGCTCGATGAAGGCCCTCAACTGAGCCCTCAGCTAAACCCTGCAATCATCATCGAACTGAAGCAAACACATCTCAACATGTGAATGCAGCCTCAATTCCAGCCAGATGAACCTTTCTTTCACTTCTTTTCATCGATCTTGCACGGCGGGAGTTGCATCTTTTTTCCTGGAAACCAAAAAAATGTTGAGCAAACTTCTGCAAGTCTTTGGAAGAAATGAGTTTACCGAAAACAAGCGGATGGAGAACGCCATTATGCAGATGAGGAGAAGCGTGAAGGCGCAGAAGATCGCCCCCCATGGCCCGTCCCTGGCCATGGCGGCCCTTAACCCTAAATGGCAGGAGGGAGAAGCGCTGACCACCTTCTCCGCCAGCAGCTCCTGCAAGGGCTTCCCTGCACTCCAAATTCAGGATTGGCATGTGTGAACGGGAGCCCACTCCGTCGATGTCTCCACTGAACACGATCATGTGTGAATAGGTTCGTTGAGTCTCACATCTTCGTACAGTATTGTACATTTTCGTACATACAGTACAGTACTGTACTGTACAGTAACTGATTCCGCACGTGTGAAAGGTACAGATGTTGTTTGCGTGTGGCCGTTGTTGGATCCATGTGTCTTGGCCCATCAAATAGAGTGCGCCCTTTTTTCTTTTGACCTTGGGTCCTTTGCGACCAGTTCCTCGTGGTTCCCCAAGCTGGGTTTGTCCATGTACATTTGATGGCATCATCGCCATCGTGAGATCAATGCCACATCTTTCCCATTGAGCATTTAACTCTCCTTAGGTCCTCGCATTAGGTCCTTTGCGCCCAGTTCCTCGTGGTTCCCCATGGTGATGTTGTCCATGTACATTTGATGGCATCATCGCCATCCGTGAGATCAACGCCACATATTTCCCATTGAGCATTCAACTCTCCTTAGGTCCTCGCATTAGGTCCTTTGCGCCCAGTTGCTCGTGGTTCCCCATGATGCTGATGTTGGCCATGTACATTTGATGGCCTCGCCATCGTGAGATCAATGACACTTCCCTCTGAATTAGGTGGGGTAGGGTGTGGTCCAATCCTTACCTCAAGACCGTCGTAGCGAAGGGGCCATCAGCCGTTGGATTCAAATTTTTCCATCATTATGGGCCGTCGATCGTTTTGCTCACGAACACCCGTTCCTTGGGCAGCAGCCGGCCGCTGGATTTTAACTCTGGTGGCGCAACTTGACCATTCCATGTGTGTGTTGTGTGTTCCACCCTTCCGTAAAAGTTAATGTGATGTTCAAAGAATTGCAGTACAGTTAAACATGCGGCACAGGCGTCGTTCTGTCACATGGAAAGCCCTTCCCCTCCCTAGCGCAAGTAGGCTCCTCCCCTCTCCGGGCCGCCATCGTCCCTCCGCGCGCCAGCTGTTCGCCACGTGGCATCGCCGGTCGTGTACACGTGGCAAGCCCTCCTCCAGCCCGAGTATGGCGTCGTGCCTCGCTCCCTCGTCTCCCTTCTGTCCGGCCGCCATAGATCGACCTTTGCGCTGCTCCTCCTTCGCTCCTTCCCAGAAGCTTCCTCCTGTCCGCTGGGAGGCGCTGCCTGGGAGGCTCCAACTCGCCAGGAAGCTCGCGCGAAGTTTCTCTCTCCGGGTGAATGCCATCGCTGGACTTCGTTCTTTTGGTCGGTTTCAGTCAAAGTTTGAGGGCGGAGTGGAAGGGAGAGGGACAGGGAGGAGTGCGAGAGGGAGAGAGGAGGCCAGAGAGAGCGTGGGAAGGCTTCGACGCGTGAGAGCGCAGGTGGAGGGCAATTTAACGGAAAGTAGCAACGACGGGGGCGTGGAGGTGATGGGGATGCGGTTGACTGGGAAGCAGATGAAGGTCAGTGTGTGAAGGAGCAGAGAGTGCTCTTTCTCTCTCGTTCTGAGTTTTTCTTCCTCTCCTCTTTTCCTTTTTACCTCTCAATCTCTCACATTCTCTCAGTATCCCCCCCTCCCTCCTCTCGTATGCTCCCCTCGCTTTCCTCCCCTCTCTTTTCTCCTCCCCCTCACCCCCTCACCCCCCCTCTCTCTCTGCTCTTCCTCTCTGTCTTTAATTAATTTGACGGTTTCCTTTCTCACTTCGTCTAGCCGATTAGATATTTAGGACTTGATTTTTGTGGAGGGCGGGGTGGTTCCATGCTGCAGGTGGTCAGTGCTGCCTTACTGACATGTGCCCTGGCAGTTTTGAACCGTTTGCTCTACAAGATGGCTTTAGTTCCATTGAAAGAATACCCCTTCTTCCTTGCACAGCTCACCACTTTCGGGTATGATTCTTCTTTCTTACATATTTCTAGAGTCATCTTGTTAAATCGTTTTATGTTATTTGAATAATAACTAAAGGAGTAAGCTTTGGGCATGTGAACGTTGGAGGGTGACTAAAACTTTATTCTGTCATATGGTTGTTTACGTACTAGGGTTATAATGTTGATAAGTGTGCTCTCCCACTCTCTCTCTCTCTCCCCTCCAAATCCCGTTTCCGCCTTCCCCCTTTTACGAACGGCTTGTCAAGTTGATTCTTGGAAAAGGAATTGGAGATGTACGTTCGTATGCTACAAGCCGGGCTTGAAGGTCGAAGAGAGAATGTGGATGTAAAATTTATCAATCGACAACGAAAATACACTTATCTCGGCACTTGAAGTCTCACTTTCTTGCCTTCATGGGGATTTAGGGTTAGACACTTTTCGTGGTTGTCTCGGATTCAGGGTTTAGGGTTCAGCACTGACTGATGGGAGGGGGGCAGTGGGCGGCCATGGCAGATATGTGGGAGTCTACTTCACTATTCTCTTTCTCCGGTTTAAAGCCAACATTGTTACAAGAGAGATGTTAGCGCTTCCAAAGGGTCGGTTTGCCCTAATGGGAGGCCTTGAAGCTTTAGGGTTGGCTTCAGGAATGGCGGCAGCAGGTAAAAATTTATTATTATGCCCTTCCTTTCCGTTTTTTCTTTTTAAATGAAGGGGTTGATTTGATGTGTGAGATGATTGTGGGGGTGTGGGAGATGATATACAGCGGTGCTGCCCGGGGCCCTCATCTCCATTCTCAGTCAGGTAGGGGAACCCTAAGAATTCTTCATGTTGTATGCTCCTGATATGTGCTGAAAATTATGCTTGCTTGATGACTGATTTGTAGGTTTTATTCTATCTCGGAACTAGTCTTTGTTCTCCTTAAAGCGTGTGCTTGTGAGTGACATAGGAAGAGAAAAAGAGAGCGAGAAAGTGAGCGAGAGAGAGGAGAAGGGAAAGAAGCGAGGGAGAAAGATGAGGAGAGAGGAGAGGAGAGAGAGGAGGGAGGAGAGGAGCGAGGAAGGGAGGTTCTGCCCGCTGCCAATCCGTATTTTACTCTCCTCTCGTTGTTGTTCTTCGTTCAGCGTTTCTTAGTAATGATTGTTTTGATTTGTATGGTTTGGCCGAGCAGGTATTTCTTGTGTGGCAGCTCGCCTTCTCCTCTCTCTTCCTCGGAAAGAGGTACACTCTCCCACAGCTCGTGGGCTGTTTTCTCGTCATGGCTGGAGTCGGCATCGTTGTCTCCAGGTACTCTTTCTCTCTCTCTCTCTCTCCCTTCCCCTCTTCTCGCTCTCTCTCTTTCGATCTCTGTCTTCCCCCCCCTTGCCCCCTCCGTTTTAACTCGTCTACCTTTTCAAATGCGTTACTGACGCCCCTTTAACCTCCCCTCTCTCTCCTCTCCTTCTCTCTCCCCTCCCTCTCTCCCACCCGCTCTCTCTTTCTCTCACTCCCTGTCCCCGTCCCGTCCCCCCCCCCTCCCTTTCCACCCTTTTACCTTCACCTCACGCATTCCTCACACACCTTAATACCCCACAAAACTTCCCAAACAATCCCCAACTTCCATGTGTACAATAATACTCTCTCATCCTCCCCTTGTATTAAGAAAAATTTCCTCCCCTTTACTTTCCAGCGGAGGCAGTGCCGGCTCTGCTTTAGCGGGAGCGGGTCTTTGGCCACTTCTTCTCATAGTCTCGGCCGCTTTTCCGGCAGCTGCCTCCGTTTTGAAGGTGGGAAAGTTTTTCGAGCAAAAGGTGTTACTATTTGGTTTTTGTCTCCTCAGAGGTTTCACATTTCCTAAGCAAGCATGCGAATGCAGGGTCTCCAACAACAGTTTACTTTACAGTTTTTCTTCTTTTGAGGTTTTTTAAGCCGACATTGTCATGCTATTTTTTGATTTGCGCACGAAAGACAACCGCACATTACGGCACATTATTGGGTTAGCTTGAGCTGTGAGGGTGTTCAAGGAGTAAGGAGGAGCTGAGAGGAAGAGGGAGCGGGGGGGATGGGAGGGGGAGGGAGAGGGAGAGGGAGGGGAAGGGGAAGAGGGAGAGGGAGAGGGAGCAGATGCAGGAATGAGAGGGGGAGAGAGAGAGAGTGGGAGCGGGAGCTGGTGCAGGAGGGGAGAGGGAGAGCGGAAGGAGAGCGAGATTTCTAGGGCTGTCCCCTTCTTGAAGCTAATTTTTTTTATATATGGGCGCGGACTGCATTTTCAGGAGCTTGTATTCCGTGACGCTTCAGAAAGACTGAAGGTGTGTTTGAATATTCCCAAGATTAGTAACAGTACGTTTGATTTTGAGAAAGATACCGAGAGAGAAAGTGTGAGAGGGGTGGAGAGAGAGGGAGAGAGGGGGAGAGAGAGAGAGAAAGTAAGTGAGAGAGATTTCCTCAGTTAGCTGCTGATCAAAATAAGTACTAATCGTTTTGTTTGCAGGGTACAGGGCGGGAGCGTTGATTTATTTGTCGTGAATTCATTCGGATCAGGCTTTCAAGTATGCCCTCAACCACTCTGTTTTTTTGTCCAATTAAATGTAAATAGCCAAAAGAATCATTTTCTGGGCCGTTTTGTACTTGGAAAAACCCACGGAGCTGACTCTTAATCTAATATAATATTATTATATTTAATAATTTTTTTATTATCATTATATTTAATCTTGGGAGGGGAGGGGTTTGGGAATGTGTTGCAGGCGTTGTTTATTTTTTTCATGCTGCCCTTGCTCTCAAGCTTGAAGGGAATTGAATTTTCGCACCTGCCCGAATATTTTGCAAGCGGAGCCGGCTGCCTTCTGAACTTCGGAAAAGTGGGAACAGGTTGGTCGCTGCCATCTTTGAAATCTGTAGCTTTATAACGTCTCTCCCTTCCTCTCTCTCTCTCTCTCTCCTGCCGTGCTTCTACCTCCCTCTCCGTCTGATTCCCTCTCTTTCTCTCTCTCTCTCTCTCTCCCCTTTCTCGCCTCCTCTGCCTCTGCGTCTTTCTCTCCCATTCTCTCCCTATCCGAATCTCTCCATCCCTCTCCTCTCCGCCTGTCTGCCACTCTCCCTCTGCAACTGTTCTGTCTCTCCCTCTCTCTCTCTCTCTCAAAGTTTATTCACCAGCTCTAGCAATTGTATGGACACGTGGCAGGCTGCGAGGGGGCCCCCCTCTTTCCCGCGCTCTATGTGGCGACAAATCTCGCGTTCAACATTTCTGCTTTGAACTTGTTGCGGACCTCTTCAGCGGTCGTCGCTTCACTCACCATCACACTCTCAGGTGAGCAAACTCTGTGGGGGGTCTGTCTGTCTGTCTGTCTCTCCTCTCTCTCTCCCTGCCCCTCTCTCCGCTCTCTCTCTTTTATCCCCTGCTTAATTCTCCCCTCTTCCCTCCTCTCTCTCTTCCTGTCTCTCTAATTCCTCCCCAATTCATCTGCCCCGCTCTCGCTCTCTCTCTCTCTCTCCACCCCCTGTCACTCTGCTTCTCTCCCATCTCCCTCACCCCCCTTCTCTCATCCCGTTCCTCTCTCTCTCTCTCCGCGCCTCTCCCCTGTCCCTCCTTCCCCTTCCCCTTCCCCCTTCCCCTTCCCCTTCCCCCTTCCCCTTCCCCTTCCCCTTCCCCTTCCCCTTCCCCTTCCCCCATCCCCCCCTCCCTCTTGACACACATCTCCTTTCTCGTGTGAACGCGGTCTGGTCCTGTCCAGTTCCTCTGACCATCGCGGCCTTCACCCTGCGCGGCCTCCCCCTATTGGGCGAGCCGGCCCCCCTCCCGCCCGGCTTCTCCCTCGGAGTGGCGGTCCTCGTGGCGGGCCTCGCCCTCTATAACGTGGCGGGGGCCAGGGCCAAAGCGGCCGAGAAAAAGGACTAGGGGCGAGCCGGGGCTTGGGCTACTAAGGGTTCAGGGTTCAGGGTTCAGGGTTCAGGGTTCAGGGTTCAGGGTTCAGGGTTCAGGGCTTAGGAATTAGGGCTTGGGCTAAGGGTTCAGGGCTTAGGAATAAGGGTTAGGCCCCCCCCAACTCGTATTAATATGTGGGTGCAGGCTGGCTTCAAACTTTTCTGGTTGCTTTTTGGTTAGTAAATTTTAGCCACTTCACCGACCTGATTCAAGAAGCCTTATTGATGGCTTAACATTTTTTTTCTTTTTTAAATAAGTGACGGCGTTTAAGATTTCAATACCTCATCAGAAATCGTGATTTCAATAAATTATTAAGTTAAATTTCTGGATTGATTCGAGTTTTCTTCTTAAGACTGAAACAAAAAAAGGAGGGGTTCAGAAAGGGATGGTGGTTCTGCCACGTGACGTCAGACTTTGTCGCAGTTACGTCTTCCCTGATTGAATGCAAACCACACCGTACATATGACATCATCGTTTACAGGAGTTTCAGCACCGTTGCACGGTTGGTTAAACGGGATCTGTCACATGTAGCTGGAAAAGCATTAGCCAATGGCAGTCATCCACGCCAGACTGTGTCACGTGGCAGTTCCAGATTGGTTCCATGTAATGCGGTAAAAACGGTCAATAGAGTCACATGCATTCACCCTTCATAAAGTCACATGTCCTCCGTAAAGTCAGGTGTATGCTACAGTCGAAGGCTCCTCCCTTCCTGTAGGGGAGCTTCCAAGGTCTAATCCATGGCTGCCCAAGCAGCAGCGTCCCTCTCCTTCTCATCTCAGTCTTCTCCCACTCCTCCCCTCTCTCTCTCCAGAAGCTCGCACGGTAACGCTCCTTCTACTCTAGGAGCGCCTTCAAACCGCAAAAGCCCTAAAGTTCTGTTCCGCGCAACTTGCCGTGTCATCAAGCCTTTCAATGACAGCCCTTCCTTCTTCCACTTATGTACAACAACTTCTATAATTCAGAGAATTCATCCCGAACGCGATGTGTCTCTCACAATTCTTCGATTCCCGCGCCTGCAAATACACTCAGGTGCAGTTTTTTTCAAGTTTTTGCAAAGTAAGGGCAGTGGCAGGAGGAGGAGGAGAGGAGGAGGGAGAGGGAGAGTCAGGAGCATCTCTCTCTTCAGAGAAGCGGACGGATTCACAGATGAAACCGTAATTTTGGAGAAGGACAGCCGCGCAGTTCGTACTCTCTTGTTGGATAACTATGACAGCTACACCTACAATCTGTTCCAGCTTCTTGCTCAGGTGAATGGAGGTAAGGAGATGAATCATCTCTCACTCTCTCTCTCAATCCCTCTCTCTCGCTCCCTCTCCCTCTCCCTCTCTCTCTCTCTCTCTCCCCCCCTCCCTGTCCCCCTCTCACTGCCTCTATGGCGCATTGTTCGTGCTCACTCTCATTCCTTTCCATTCTTAGTCCCCTTTTGCCTTTGCCTTCTCCTCCCCACACTCTCTCTCTCTCGCTCTCTCTCCCTCTCTGTTGCACTTCTCTCGTCTTCTCCCCTTTACCTTTGCCTGCTTTTTTCCCTTACTTCTTTTCCTTGTTTCGCCTTCTTTTCTCCCTGTTCTGTTGTGTTCAACTGCCGGGCCTTATTTCTCATATAGAAACCCTTATATATCACTTTTACCGCCAATTACAGGCGATCAATTGTGACTATCGTGCAATTGGTCGTTGCTATCATGCCGTGAACAATGTACCGAGGTTTCCCCGTTCCTTTTGATTTTTTTTTTTCTCTAAGTTATGTTTTTCAGTTCATGCTTGCAGAGGAGCCCCTCGTATTGCGCAATGATGACTTAACTTGGGCTGAGTTAAAACGATTGATTTATGAACAAGAAAAATTTGACAATATCGTCATTTCGCCGGGACCGGGCACGCCGACTTGTTCTCGAGACATAGGTGGGTTCCATCCTGAACCCTAACCCTAACCCTAACTTTGAAATATTACCCTAACCCCAACCCTAACTCTAACCCTAACCCTAATCCTGAACTTCTTATTGCCTTTGTTTTGCTTTAAAAAAATAAAGCAAAAAAAGGAGACAAGGGGGACCAAAGTCACAGGTTCAGGGTTTTGAGTGTTGCATGCAGGAGTCTGCATGGACGTGCTTCGAGAATGCGTTGATATTCCCATTTTGGGCGTATGCATGGGGCACCAGGTAAGCCAAATTCATGGCTAAAAAAAATTGAAAAAAAAAAACAAACTGAACTTCAAAGTCTCACAATCCGCTGAACCCTTTGATTCGTCAGAGACCTGTATAGTTTGGAGGATTTGAGGCCCTTTCAAAACTTGAATGATGATTAGAAGCTTCCAACGTTTTTGAGTTGAAGAGAAGCAAAAGGGTTGAATAACGAAAGAAAGAATGAGAATATGGCAAATTGAGTGGTCTCCTCAGAATTAGGGTTTGCGGTGCAGGCTTTAGGCTATTTACATGGAGCGAAAATTTCAAGAGCTCCCGAACCTGTGCACGGTCGACTCAGGTACTCTCATTTGCAGATGTGTTTGTTTCGCTTTTTTAAGGCAGGAAAATTCAATTTGACAATCGCCAACCCTAAATTCTCAAAACCTGCTTTGGTGAAAAACTTATAAGCCGTGAACCCTAAACCGTTACTTGAAAGCCTCGGTGCTGGCCTCCAATGGTGTGGTGACACGTGGCGGAATTGGATTGGTGGAGAGTGCAGCTGGGTGGAACATGGAGGGCACCCACTGTTTAGAGGAATTCCTTCTCCTTTTGAGGTCCGTGATTGAAATATTTACAGATGTATACTCCAGTTTTAGGGATTGTGGTCCTCTCTCTCTCTCTCTCTCTCTCTCCCTCCCCCATCCTGGAGCACATTGACTTGCCTCTCTCCTTTTAGCTGAGGAGTTCTTATGTTATATGCACAGAACAAGCATGGAAACCCTCAAAAGAGCTCAACTCATGAAAGGTGTTTTGCTACCCCTTAAACGAAGAGTTTCAGTTTGAAATTTGGGACAGGTGGTGCGCTACCATTCGCTGATGGTGGATCCTGTGAATCTGCCACGTGGCATCATTCCGACAGCTTGGACCCCTTCAAGGCCGGGAGAGCGGAAACCTGAAGCTAATAGTTTAGAGAATCTGAAAAACTTGAAACTGAAACAGCAACAGCGGAAGGGGGAAGGAGGCAGCTGTTGCGAGGATGAGGACGTTCCATGTGCGGAATGTGAAGAACGGACGGAAAACGGAAACGGAATCGGAATCGGAATCGGAATCGGAAACGGAAACGGAAACGGAAATGGAAACGGAAACGGAAACGGCGGAGTTTTGCATGGCGATAGGCTTTGGGAGGAGAGGAGGACTGGGAGGGAAGGATATGAGAATAGGGCAGGGAGGGAGGAGAACGGGAGGTGGGAGAAGGAGGGGGAGGGAGCGATGGAGATGAGCAGTGGGAGAGGGAAAGAGAGAGAGAGGGAGGGAGAGAGGGAGGGGAGAGAGGGGGAAGTTCTGATGGCTATGTCATGTCACGGCCGGCCTCACCATGGAGTGCAGGTATGTGCCCGGCTCGGATGATGCGGTGTGTAAGAGAGAGAGAGAGAGAGAGCCAGAGCGAGAGAGAGGTAGGGAGAGTGAGAGAAAGAGAGAGAGAGAGAGAGAGAGGGAGAGAGAGAAAGAGAGGAGGGAGGGAGGGAGTAGTCAACCCTTACCCTGAATCCGAAACCCTAAACTCAAACCCTAATCCCGAACCCTGAACCCTAGAATGCAGTTCCATCCTGAGAGCATTGCTACGGCGTTTGGAGAGCAGCTCGTTCGAAACTTCCGTGACGTGACAAGAGAGTATTGGCAGACCCGACCGACTCGTCCGGTGACTCGTCCAAACCCTAAAACTCGGACTCCCTCTTTGAAAGCCCAAAACCCTAAAAAGTTGAACCTTGGTTTCTACGATGGCTTCACAGGTTTTTAGGATTTAGGGTTTGAATTTTTGGGGGCTTCACTTGGCAGACACGTTTTGTCGTGAAGCATTTCATGTCACGTCACGTGACCTCTTAACATGCACTTGTATAGAACTTCCTGTGAACTTCCAAACGCCAAAGATCTTATTTTTGCAAATTTTAAAGGCAGAGCTATTTCTACCACGCACCTTGTACTCCTCAAAAATATAATAACTCCACACTTTGGACACATGGCAAATTCTCTTTTTCTTTATCTTTCATATATTTATTTTTCGATATCTCCTCACCTGACTGGGAAGAGGGAGGAGGAGCACATTCGCAGGTCCAGATACCGAGAAATGCGCGATCCTCCGTTCCGGAATTAGAGAGAGAGAGACAGCGGGAGAGAGAGAGGGGGAGCGAGAGGGAGAGAGAGTGGGCGAGGGACTGGGGGAGGGAGAGGGAGAGGGAGAGAGGGAGGGTAATGGAGACTGAGAGTGCGAGGGAGAGGCAGAGGGAGGCCTCCTCCTCCCCTGCCACGTCAGCAGATTTAGCAGTGAGGGTGAGCCGGCTGCCCGGCCTCTTAGAGAGAGTGGGAGGGACGGAGGGCCTCTTTTGCGCACTCTTTGGAAGGGACGACGCGGAGGACACCTTCTGGTTGGACAGCTCCAGGGCCGGCCAGGTAGGCTAAACCTACTCTCAACCTACCCGCTCTCTCTCTCTCTCTCTCTCTCTCCCTCTCCTCCTCGTCCTTTTGCCCTCGTCATCATCGAGAGGCTCCGGTTTCCTCTCTCTCTCTCTCTCCCTCTCTCCCTGCCCCCCCTCTCTCTCTCCTTCTTCTCTCGCTCCCTCGCCCTTTCAGTCCCCCACTGTCAGTCTCCC
>CM074809.1:3908989-3921305 GCA_037447605.1 Zygnema circumcarinatum
AAAAAAAAAAAAAAAAACACCTTAAGCCGCCCAAAATCTGGAGCCCGCGAACCCCCCCCCCTTCTAAAAAAAAAAAAAAAAAGCAAAGACTGAAAGACCCCAAATGCGAGAAAAACCGAAAATCCACAATTTCTAATACGGACAAAAAACGTCGGCCAATCGGGGCGCGCCACGTGTACCCAAACTACCCAAAAAAAACCCAACTAACTCAAAATCCAAAACCCAACAAAAAACAAAATGCAGAAACCCGGAAAGGTTTAAAAAGTGAGTTCCATTGAACTCATTTGAAACCAAATGCCCCAAAACATGAAAATTCAAAACCCAAAAAATGCTTCTTCCAGTGGAACCACAAACAGCGAGCAGTGGGTTCGGACGAGGAAGGGAGGCCAATGAAGGAGGGGCAGGGAGGGAGAGGGAGGGAGAGGGAGGGAGAGGGAGGGGAGGGAGGGAGAGGGGAGAGAGGGAAGGAGGGGGAGGTGGGGAGAGAGGTAGGGAAGAGTAACGAGGGGGAGGAGGGAGAGAGAGGGGAGGGAGGGAAGAGTAAAGAGGGGGAAGGAGGGAGAGGTGGGGAGAGAGGGAGGGAAGATTAAAGAGGGGGAGGGAGAGAGGGGGGAGAGGGAGGGGGAGGGAGTGAAGAGTAAAGAGGGGGAAGGAGGGAGAGGGAGGGGAGAGAGAGGGGAAAGAGGGAAAGAGGGAGGGAGAAGGGATGGCGGGGGGAGAGAGGGAAGAGGGAGGGGAAGTGGAGGGAGAGGGGGGAGAGAGAAAGTGGAAGAATGAGGGGAGGGAAAAGGGAGAGAGGGAAAGAGGGAGGCGGGGACGGCGGGGGAAGAGGAAGGGGAGGGAGCGGGAAGAGAGAGAAAGAGGAAGGGGGAGGGAAGGAATAGGGGATAGAGGGAAAGAGGGAGAGGAAGGGAGAGAGAGAGAGATCGAGCGGAACAGAGAAGTGAGCCCACCAGACTATCGCCGTCCTGCCCCTCCCCAGCACGTGTGGGCCCACGGCGTAGTCCTCCCGCAGCTCCCTCTTCCCTCCCCCCTCCTCCCGCTCCAGCCACTCCGCCTCCGCCCCCTTCCTCCCTCCCCCCTTCCTCCCTCCCTTCTCCCCCCCCTTCCCTCCCTCCTTCCCCCACTCCTTCACCCCCTTCTCCCCATCCTTCCCTCCCTTCTTCCCCCCCTTTCCCCCCTCTCCCTCCTGAACCCTCCGCCGTCGCTTCTGAAACCCCGCCGCACACAGATTGCCCATGCTACGTGGCGCGAGCAGGCCCCGCCACGTGTCACGGCGCCAACATCATCAGCCAATCGCGCCGCGCCACGTGGCGGTAGCCGTTGGAGCCTCCGAGGGGGTTCTAGGGTTCCCGGCGGAGGGGGGCCCGCCAGCTGGCACGCGCCGGGGAGGGCAAAATTTTGCCGCTCGGCCAGCGCAGGGGACAGCTGGCGGGCGGTTATATGGCGGACGTGACGTGACGTGACGTAGTGTGACGTGTCGTGACGGGACGGACGGGACGTGACAGGAAGGAGCAGGTCAGTGACGTTCGGCGCGACTTGCGTCCTGCGGATGTGGTGTTCCGCAAAACGACAAAAAGGTTTAAGTCGGTGGAGGGCAGGGCTGGGCGGATGGAGCTGGTCGGCAGGCGCTAACCGACAAGGGAAGGTTGGAATTTTGTAATCAGTTGGCGTACGGATAGGGTGGAAGTGTACGGAATATATGGCTGTACGTGGGTCGCCACGGACATTATTTTTGACAACCTTTTTGTAATTTGTGGGTGGATGGAGCAGATTGGAAAAGGTCGGCTTGGCGTTTTTCGGGGAAGGTGCAATTGAGGACGGAAGATCCGTATTTGGTATTTTGTGGACTGTATGGTTCAGGTAACTTTTTTGGAAATTTCAAAGTATTTTGTCCTTTTGGTTGTTTTGGACCTTTGCCCGAGGGCGGCGTCAAGCGGGCTGGTGAAAACTTGCGCGGGTGGACGGAGCATGGAACGGAGGCTGCGTGGAACAGGACGGTGGATAGGATTACGGAAAGGCAGCTGCGTGGAACGGAATGGTTGTGGCCTGGTCTATGGAAGTCGTGATGAGTTCTTACGGTAACTGAACTGCGGGAAAATCTATGAGATGGGATCGTTGTAAACTTCATACCCTCGAGCAAGCATGCTAGGCTGTCAGGAATTCCGTACTATTTCTATGTTAGTGTTGCTGTTAGGATTCAGTTTGCCCTGGCCCAAACCACGCTCTCGTCCTCGTTTCCATGCCAATCGCCTGTTCTAATACACACGTGGCATTCTCTCATTCGTTGGCCGCTGCACCTGAAAGCTCCCATCGACACGGGCAGGCGAATCTCGAGGCGTTTACTGTCACTTTCGTCGGCACAAAGGGACAAAATAAAATCCTGTCGTATTTAAGGAATGTAATCATTACGGTGACACTGCCTATGTTTGGTTCCGCACATGTTTTGTCACGTACGGTACAGTAGGACCCCGTCATATTTTCCACCTACATTTGGCAAAAATCGGGCGAAAATATTGTATTTGGCAAATATAAGGTCCGTGTTACCAATAGGCGAGCGGAATTATGTTAGAGTTCATGTACATCCGTACGCATCGTATCGTATCGTATCATATCGTTTTCTGTCATATCGCACCGCATCGTACCGTATCGTATCGTGGCAAACCGCATACAGTACATGAAGCACGCCTTAGCGTTTACTGAGGCAGCAAACCAAAAAGCTTCGAGCCCGTAACGGCTACTACAGCTCGTACGACTAGTACGGATAGTACCGTATCGGGGAGTATCGTATCGTATCGAAGCCAAGAAGAAGTGGAGTAGAGCGAGCGCCTCTTACGGCGGGCCGTGCGGGGAGAATAGGTGAGTTTTGCGTAAGCCCGTGACGGCTAGTACAGCTATTACGGGTAGTACGGCTAGTACGAATAGTACGAACAGTACGACTAACACAAGTTACCGTACAAAAAAGTGGTTTCGGCAAAATCGGGGCGAATTTCTTGGGGACGCACTTTTGATGGTGGAAAATATGACGGGGTCCTACTGTATGCTTGTCACCGCATCCAGTACCGCTTGCTTGCTTGGTATACCAGCCCTGACTTAAGATAAGGGATTCTCCCCTAAATTAGTTTTTAAAAACCACGTAAATTTGGAGTGTACGGACTAGACCGTACATGTACGGCTGAAGTGTAATACTAGCCCCCTGCTACTTTTCCCTATTGCTGACAACCCCATGTTGTTGTTGGTCGGCTTGTTTACTAGCGAGATAGAATGGAGTGGCATGGATCTCACGATGGCGAGGCCATCAAATGTGCATGGACAACATCAGCAGCATGGGGAACCACGAGGAACTGGTCGCAAAGGACCTAAGCACAAAAGAAAAAAGCTACGAGCGAAAAACTACGGCTAGGCGCAACAAGAGATTGGTTGATCGCGAGATTGGTTCTATAGCTGGCCTTACTTCGAGCCTATCGAGAGGATGTGAACTTGAGGAGAGTAATAATGAATGCGGCGATGCTAGCAACAGGTTTTTGCGGTGGCTGCAATGCTGCAGACATTGGGGAAATGTTTCCAATGTTGCGAGAATTTTGTTTTGTGGAGACCTTACTTCAACATCTCCCAACACTGTTACTGTTACTGTTACTTTTCGTTGGAAGGCATTCTTCTTCAGTGCAAAAAAATTGACATTTGGAATGTTCTTCGAGGGTTTTGTTTTTAGCAGTTTACACCAGTTCTATAACCCTCTTGGGAATAAGACTATTTTTTATTTCGTTTCCAATTTAGGTCCTTATTTCAGTTTTCCTTTTTGTGGTTAAAACCCAGAACTTTGGAGGTTATGATTTGGAATTGATTTTGCTATGAGAAATGTGCTTTGATTGATTGGAAAAATCCAATATTGAAGTGTTAAAGAATTTGCATCAGTTTTTAAAGCCGTGTCAGGGTTAAGCCAATAGCTAGAGTTAGGTACACATATGATAACATAGCCATCGTTAGTACACAAGCAATTCACTTCACATTTTTTCTTTAATTTTTATGGTATTTACGGTTAATTCCCTTAAATAAATCTCAATCAGTCCCGTGAATAATCTATCTACGAGATTTAAGGATTTTCCCTTATTTGACGAGGCCTCCCATGGCCATCCTCCCATGCCCATACCGTACATTTCCCTTCCCCTAAAATACAAAACTGTACGGTTGCACGGCCGTACCCTGCCCCCCGCCCCCCCTCCCCCCTTCCTGGCTGCCACGCGTCGAGCCCTCCGCTCGCCACGTGGCCGCCGCCATGGATCCAGATCCCCCCTCAGCCGATGAGAAGCCGCCAGGTGGCGAGAAAGTGGCGCTGCTCGTGCGCGCGGAGAGCGGGCGGGAGGTCCGCGTGGCGCTGCCAGCTGGCATGACCCTCTGGCGCCTACGTGGCGAGCTCCAGGCGCGCGGCGTGCTGCCCTTCCCGGACATGCGCCACAAGATGGTGCTCGCGAGAGCGAAGGGCCGCCCGGAGCTTCTGCAGCCCTCCACCGCCACGCTGGCGGACGCAGGGATCGGGCCGGACGGTGAGACGGGGGTAGGGTTTAGGGTTTAGGGGTTAGGGTTTAGGGTGTAGGGTGTAGGGTGTAGGGTGAAGGGTTTAGAGTTTAGGGATTAGGGTTGAGGATTGAGGGCTTAAGGTTTAGGGTTCAGGTTTAGGCAGGTAGGGTTCAGGTTTAGGGTTTAGGGATTTGGGTTTGTGTTTAGGGATTAGGGTTTAGGGTTTAAGGTTTGGGGTTTAGGGTTGAGGGTTGAGGGTTGAGGGTTTAGGGAGGTAGGGAAGTAGGGAGTTGGCGTTGTAGGGGGGAAGGAGGGGATTGGGTTTTCGGGGAGGTTTTTTTGGCGAAAAGGAAAGTTCGGGAGGAGGGATTGAGGGGTTGAGGGTTCAGAGAATTAGGGTTTAGTACTTTCGCAAGTTAGAGCTTGTCTGTGAGTCTTTCTAAACTCATAACGAAATTTGCTTCACTAAATCCCCATGCCCCAAAATCCTGATTTTGTGAAGGCTTCAACGCCGTAAGCCTGAACCTGCAGAACCTCAATATCTCTCCCCACATTCTGGCATTCATCATCTTTCAAACCCTAACTTTGTGATTCTCACATACCCTAAAACCCTAAACCCCCCCAGACGTCCTCCTGATCCTCCTGAAGCGCCCGGCCAATCCCGTGGTGCCACCTGTCATCACTCCGGCGGCCGGGCGGGAGGCCATGGATGCCGTCATAGAGGCAGAGTGCGCCCGAAGGAGAGCGGCGGGACTACCGCTGCCTGACAGAGAGAGGGAGAGGGAGAGGGAGAGGGAGAGAGACGGAGGAGATTTCGCCGGCCAATTAGAGCTCGCTGCACTACTACGGAGCAACCCAGCGTTTGAGGTGCGGTTTTTGAAGGCCCTGAACCCTGGGTTGAGGGTTTTGGGGTCTCAGGATTTTAGGGTTATTGCAATACAAGGGTTTTAGGGTTTGGGGGTCGACTAGGGTTTATAAAGCGGTGGGTGTTCAGGCGATGGTCGGCACCTTATTAGGAGTGGCACTTGGGGATTCTCTCAGGGTTCCGAGAGCCCAGAAAGCGCGTTCTTCCTTCCTTCCTTCCGACTTTAGGGTTCAGGGCGTTTCCTCGTCGACATTGGCCCAATTTTGTTCGCATTATGAAAGTAATTGCAAATCTGGACCTCGCGGTGCAGGCGCGGCTGCGGCAGCCGGCGGAGCCAAGCCCGGCTCTACTGCAGCAGGTCATGGCCATGGGCTTTCCGGAAGACCGCGCGCGCCATGCTCTCTCTCTGCATAGGTGCGCCCCTCTCTCTCTCTCTCTCTCTCTCTCTCTCTCTCTCTCTCTCCCTCTCTCTCTCTTTCTCTCTCTCTCTCTTTCTCTCTCTCTGTCTTTCTCCCTCTCAATGCGTAGGTGCACTCTCCCTCTTTCTCTCTCCCTCTCTCACTCTCAGACCCTCTTCCCTCCCTTGTCCGCTACGGCTCTCTACGTCTCGCTTGCTCTCCCTCCCCCACTCTTTCTCCCTCCCTCTCCCTCTTCCTCTCCTCTCCCTCCTCCCTGACCCAGCCTTCCCCCCTGCAGGAACCGCTTGGAGGTTGCGTTGGACTGGCTGTTGGCGCATGCAGACGAAGCGGAGGAGGCGGGCAGCTCTGGGGAGGGAGGCGCATCTGTACATGTGCGTCTCTCTCTCTCTCTCTCTCTCTCTCTCTCTCTCTCTCTCTCTCTCTCTCTCTCTCTCTCTCTCTCTCTCTCTCTCTCTCTCTCTCTCTCTCTCTCTCTCTCTCTCTCTCTCTCTCTCACTCGCTCTCTTTCTTTCTCCCGCCTCTCCCCCTCTTTGCCCTCCCTGTCCTCCTGTAACCATTTCCCCCTCTCTCCCTCCTTAACTCCACTTTTACCTCTCCCCACTCCTGTTCTTTCGCCTGCTTTTCCCTTTCCCTCCCTCTTCTCTCTTCTATGCGGTCAGTTCCTCTCAGTTTCGCTGAGGCTGTCAAACTGAGGTTCCATGTGCGGAGGAGGCTGCCCCTGCAGGAGGCAGTGCCAGGTGGCGCCTCGGGAGTGAACAGTCCTGCCAGCGAGACGGCCGCCCTATGGGAGGCCGCCAACTCAGCGATCCGGCGAGGCCTCAACAACAGTGTGGTCCGCCAAGGTGGGGCCCACACTCGGCATGGCATGGCATGGCATGTGCCATTTTTGAACATCACATTCATCATAGGCGATATATGTGAACTGCCACCTTCAGTTCCGTGACATAGAACGGCATCATGGAGAAAGGTCGGAAGATGGGGGGGGGGGGGGGAGTGAGGGGAGGTTTTGGTTTTTTTTAAACTGCTATTGTGATGTGGTTGTTGTTTGATCGTTTGTTTGTTTGTTTGTTTTTTCTTTTTATTTTTATTTATGTATGGTTTTGGGGGGTAACAGCGATTGCTGAGGTGGCGGATAACCCGCAAGCTATTCATCGCTACCGTGATAATCCTGAGGTGAGTGGGGCCCGGTTTCGAAGGAGAGGGCAAAGCAGAGGGAGATTGCTAGAGAGAGAGAGAGTGAGAGGGGAGGGGAGAGAGAGAGAGAGCGGGAGGGAGAGAGAGGGGGAGAGAGAGAGAGGGAGGGAGAGAGAGAGAGCGGGGGGGGAGAGAGAGAGAGCGGGAGGGAGGGAGAGAGAGTGGGAGAGAGAGAGAGGGAGGGAGAGAGAGAGAGCGGGAGGGAGAGAGAGAGGGGGAGAAGGAGAGGAAACGAGGGTGTGAGGGTGAGATGGCTCCACTGTACTCTCCACTCATTTGGCAATTGCTGCTACTACCAATGGTTGCAGGTTGGACCCATTTTGGAAAGCCTCATGAGGGCTGTGGGCCGGCCTTTCTGACGGAAATCAAAATAATCATACGGAATTTTTTGACGGAATTGGTGTGTTCTGTTGACACGGGGTTCCATGCGACGCTGTTCTGTGGAGTCAACTTTTACGGGTATAATATGTAGAAAACGCGTTACATGCGTAGTTTTACGGAAACGCATTTCTTTGCTGAGGGTTTGAGATTGTACACGATTTGGTAGTTGAAGGGTTCAGGGCCGGTTGGGGATGCCCGTTCCATGAGGGCTAGTTCCGTACGTTCTATGTTGTACAGAGGGATGCATGTCAATGATGACCATCATCAATAAATGTTGGCATCGCCAAGTTCTTTTTCTTTTGTCCTTGGGTCCTTTGCGACCAGTTCCTCGTGGTTCCCCATGATGCTGATTTTTACCATGTACATTTGATGGCCTCGCCATCGTCAGATTAATACCACTTTTCCTAGTTTTTGGTTTACTTTAAAATTTGCCTTTGTTGTCCCATTTTTTTGAGAAACTGGTTTTGAAAGTTCAACTTCTTTTGAGAAGCCAAAATCTTTAATTTTCTTTTTTTTCTCAACCTGTTCGGTTTTACGATAGACCCTTTGGCCGGGACTCCACCGGCCGTACCGTGTTGTTTTCCACTAATCACGACGCGACACGTCAGCAATATGACACGTGTTAGCCTCTTAGTGGCTGGCTCAAGAGAGGATCCAAACGAGTCGGCGACCAAAGTGGCCCGCCCTTCAGCTTCTTTCTGAGAAAAATCCCGACCAATCGCAGTATGCCATGTCAGCCAAATAGCCCACATGACAGCCTGTGATTGGCTGCTTTTTATTGCTGGCTTTGCAGACGCCCCCGACTGGCTAGTGCCTTCAGCCCCTACAGTCCTCCCAAATGAGGTTTTTGGGGGCTTTTAGGGTTTAAGCCTGCCACATAGACGCAGGAGAGGAGCCCCTTGTAGTAGAGGAGGCTCCTCCTCCCTCCGCCCCTCCATGGCTGGAGCTTGTGATGGAGCCATGGCCTTCGGTAAGCGAAGGGACATATCTCTCAGCTGGCAGAGCTGGCAGCCATGGCAGCGGCTTCAGAAAGCTTTCTAGCAGCTCTCCTGCTCCTCCTGCCTCCCTCTGCGCTCTCGCTGAGAAACTCGCCGATCTCGACCGTGATTTAACACCAAATCCTGATCCTGCCGCTTCTCCTGACCCTTGTTGCAGCCCCGATTCCAATCTTTCTAACTTGGATTCTAATTCTAACCCTAGCTTTAGCTCTAGCTCAAATCTTCATCCGAACCACAACCCTAATACTAATCATCCTAATCTGAACTCTAACCTTAACCCTCATCCTAGCCCTACCTCGAACCCTTACCCTAATATTAACGCTAACTTCAGCTCAAACCCTAACCCTAGTATCGACATTGAACTCAAGCCTAAGAGCAGCCGTAGCCGCAACCGTACGCCTCTTGAGTTTGAGTACATGGAGGCCAGCGCAGCGACATGGCTGCTCCGCGGAGCTCCTCCCTCACCTCTCACAGCTGCTTACTGCGCCCCCTCTCCCCTTTCTGTGAATTGGCGCCATGGAAAGAAGCAGCCACGGCTGCCCTCTTCAGGAGATTTTAAGGTTTCAGCTGCGCCCGAATCATCTGGGGCTCTGCGCGCCGAGAATGTTCAAAGCGACCCGCAAACCCTAATACCACTTTCTTCCGGTCCAACAATTATGGTTTCTGAAGCTGCTGAAGTAGCTGAGGCTCCAAGAATAGCAAGCGGCAGTGTTGATATGAGTGGGCATTTGGCTCTGGAAAACATTCGCGATTCTCTTATTCGTCAAGAAGACAGCATTATATTTAATTTGATCGAGCGGGCGCAGTACAAACTGAATGCAGCGGCTTATGATCCGAATATGATCTCCGTCCCGGGTTTCCCTGGATCGTTGATGGAATACCTTTTGCAAGAGACAGAGGTCTTGCATGGCAAGGTGCGTACACATGCACATGTCATTCATGTCAAACAAGCCCCTCCCCTCACCCTCTGTCTGCTCTCTCTCTCTCTCTTTCTCCTCGCGCTCCCCCTCCCCCTCCCCCGCAAATAGCTCATGGTTGTTTCGGATGATTATTGTCATCGTTCTCAAATGTTTAGAGGGATTCGATATCTGATCACCTCCTTCTTCTCTCCTCCTCCTCCTTTTACTCCAGTCCCCGTCCTCTTATCCTACTCTTTCTTTTCTTCCTCCTCTCCTCCACCACCTTCTCCTCCTCTCTGTAGCTGTTGACGTCAGTCAATCGTTTCAAACAGAATTGAATGCATGACTTAATAGAATCGATGTTTGTTTAAAAGTGACGTACTGTTCCTTTGTTGAGAGCAGGTACGACGCTATACTGCTCCGGCGGAGCATCCATTTTTTCCGGAAGTGATTCCTCCCATCATTCTCCCGTCGATGTCATTTCCACAGGTGATTCTTCGCTCCCCCGTTCAGAATCATTTCGGGATGACATTTTGGAGCAGAAAAACATTTCTCAATTCTCTCCTCTATGAAAGTAAATATGGGCAATCCACTTTTTGCATCCGTGGATCAATCTTTTTTTCATTTTTCATTCAAAAATTGATTGTTGAATGCATTTGGTTAGGTGAAAAAGGCACGACGATGACGATTTTGGGAAGTCGGGCAAGTGGGAGGGAGAGGAGGCGTAGTGGGAGAGGGAGGGGATGGGTAATGAGAGGGAGGGAAGTGGGGGTAGTGGGAGAGTGGGCATGAGAACTGGAGGGAGAGTTGAAGGGGCGAAGAGGGAGAGCAAGCTCAGAGGCAGCGTGATGTGAAGAGGAGACAGTGAGAGGCAGTGAGAGAGAAGAGGGAGACGGAGAGACTGCTGCCTGTGTTAGTCATCTTCAAACCAGTCCTCTCCTTTCAGGTTCTCCATCCCGCCGGCGCCCGAGTCAGCATAACTCCACTTATTTGGAGAATGTATTTTGGAGACCTCTTGCCTGCTCTCGTCAGCGCTGGAGACGATAACAACTACGGCTCCTCCGTCACTACAGACGTGCTCTGTCTGCAGGTCTCTCTCTCTCTCTCTCTCTCTCGCACTCTCTCTCTTTCTCTCTCTCTCGCTCGCTCTTCCTCTCTCTCAGTCTTCCTCTCCCCCCTTTTTCGCCCCTTTCATTCCTCGTGTCGCAGTGTTGACTCTATGCATAATGCATGTATAGGGGCGCGTGTGAAAGGATTGAAATCCTAACTTTCTAAATCCCAAACCTTAAAGCCTGAACCCTAAAAGCCTGCGAGGGTGGGTTCAGGCCCTCTCAAAAAGAATCCATTCCGGAGCCTTTGTGGCGGAAGCCAAGTTCCAAGAGTCCCCGGGGCTGTACACCCCTCTCATCCAAGCGCAGGTGACAACCCTAACCCTAATTTCATCCACTTTTTTTTTTTTTTTCTTCTTAACAGAATCTGTTCGAAATCTCTCCTTGATTCATTTTTTTTTTTTTTTTTTTTTTTTTTTCATTCTCCAGGACAAAGACGGACTCATGCAGCTGCTGACCTTCAAGGCGGTGGAGGCCAAGGTCCTGGAGAGGGTAGAATTGAAAGCCGCCGTTTTGGGGCAGGAAATTGGGGTTGGGAGGGAAGGGGGTGGACCTCCCAAGCACAAAATTGATACCAAATTGGTGGCTCGCTTGTACGGAGAGTGGATCATGCCCCTCACAAAGGAGGTCCAGGTCGAGTACCTCTTGAGGAGGCTGAACCCCCTCGAGAGTTGAACTCGCAAAGCCCTTCATCTCATGTGTATTTGGTCCTCGTTGGGTCGACTTACACAGATTTTAGGGTTCAGGGTTCAGAAATAGGTTATTCCACAGAGTCATAAAATGGCTTATTAGTTGATGACGTTCGCACGGCCTCCTTGCGAAACGGCTCATTAAGAGTCTCAATTTGTTGACACTTTTTTCTCTATTTCCAAAAAAGAACAAGAAAAGGACATGATGTAGAACAAAGAAAGGAGACTCTTACATTACAATTTGAAGCCATGAAACACATTCAGTGTCAATATTGTTTTCTTTCATCCAGTGTCGATACGACGTCGATATGAGACAATACGATACAGATACAATGGCGATACTCTGCCGACACAGTCCCACAAAAGCCCATTTTTTTGGCGTTGCGGAGGCGTCCTGCGGGACGTGGAGCCACGCTGGCAGGGTTCGTCCAATCGGGTTCGCAATGTGTACAGTAGGACCCCATCATATTTTCCACCTCAACATTTGCGTCACCAATTTTGCCGAAACCACTTTTTTGTACGGTAACTTCGTGTTAGCCGTACAATTCGTATAATTCGTACAATTCGTACAATTCGTACACTTCGTACTAGCCGTACTAGCCGTACTAGCCGTACTAGCTGTACTAGCCGTCACGGGCTTACGCAAAACTCATGTAGCGTAACGGAGCTGCGTTCGACGGATCCGCGTCCGTTCAATTGTACTTGACATATGCCTCTTCCGTGTCACGGATCAACGGGATCCAGGAGCTGCCAACGGAGATTGAGAGTAGGCGGCGCCATGCGTTGGCGGCCCACGGAACGGCACACCATCCAGCAAGGCGCACTCGGAAGCGCCGCAAGATGCCGCCGATAATCATTCGTTGACCTATCCGAAGGCTCCACGTAGTCAGTCAGGCCTCTCAGTGGGCAGTTAGCCAATCAGAGGCTGTCACTGCTAGGACTCAAGATCTATTGTCAGAATTAAGTAGATGGGATGTCAGTGATGCTTCTTTGTCTTTTAGTGCTGGGCTTAGTATTTGTATTTGCTGTGTGGTTTGTTGTCTTGTTCTTCTTTCTTCTTTGCCTTCCTCTTCAGTTACAGCAACAGATGCTAAGTAAGAGAGAGAGAGAGAGAGAGAGTTCCATGCCATAGATAGAAAGAGAGAGGAGAAGAGTCTTCTTGCTGATAGCATTTAGACGTCCCATTCAGCCCAGCTAGACAAAGATTTCAGTGAGAAGACAATTTCATTGTAATGACATTCCCC
>CM074809.1:3933832-3949738 GCA_037447605.1 Zygnema circumcarinatum
ACTTTCTCTCTCCTCTATACTCTCTCCCCTCGGCTCTCGCTCCTTTGCTCTCTCTCTCTTCTCTCACCTTTGCTCTCTCCTGTGCTCTCTACTCTAGTCTCTCTCTCCTTTGCTCTCACTCTGCTCACTCTCTTTCTCTCCTTTGCTCTCTCTCTCGAACGTTGCGCTGATGTGTGAGAAGGAGAAAACGGGGGGGAATATCCAAAATGGGGGGGGGCGGGATATTTCAAAACAGGGGGCAGAATAGCCGAAATGGGAGGGTCGGATTTCAAAAAAACAGTGGCGGGATAACCAAAAAGGGGGGGCGGTATATAGTTCTCCAAAAAATATTGTGGATTTGACTCACTTTTGGAATATTTTATTCAGGGCCACTGCGAGTCGTTGGTCGTAAAAATTGTTGAATCCGATGTGAAAATTTTTATCAGCCAAAACGAGATCGAAGGGATTGCAAAGGGAGACTGCTCCAGATAGAGGAGTCGCCTCACCTTCCTGGAAACTTCTCAAAATGTACTGAAATTAGAGGAAATTGGGGGTGAAAATGTGGACATGACATTCTCGAATTGGGTCCCATAAAGATTATATTTTCTGAACCCTTCTTGAAGAAAAAAGCCTACCAACTCTGACCATGCGTGAGATCCCTGAAAACACTTCTTGCTGTTTCACACTTCGGAATGAGTCAACTTGAAAAAAAAAAAAAGTTATTCATTTAAAAATATACCTAAAAAAAATAAATACTATTGTTCTTTATTGCAATACTGTATTGTTTAAAAATTATTACTTACCTGTCCCAAGTACCGTACAAGTATGTTGGCTCCCAGAGACCACCCTGCCGCATAGAGCCGAGCCTTTGGTCGAATCGAACTGACTCGTTTGACCACTTGGCGGAGGTCCTCTGTAAAGGAGGCAGAATAGAACTGCACGCAAGACGACAAAACTTCAAAACAAAATTGCTTCCAGAAATGATTACAAAAATAGCCTCACTCTCTCCTCCAAAGAAAGGCTTGTGAGAAATGTGCAGTTTTGAAGGCATTATTTTTGGTTTTGTCCCTTTTTTTTAAAGAAGTACAACTTTTTTACATGTAAAGCACTCCTAAAGCTTCAGTCCCGGAATATTTCAAGATATTTCCCCCTCCCCACTTTGGCTCCTTCCTTGTGATTGGAGGAGGGGGGGGGGAAAGAAGTACAAAAGAAAAAAATAACAATTCTTACTAATTAAACAAAGAAGCAAAAGCAATTGAAGTGACATTTTTCCTTTTTTTTAGCACCTGTGGTGACGTCACCGGACTGTCCGCGCAGCCCCTGCTATTGAACACTGCCCCTCCCCACCCTCTCCCCCGGGCGGCAAGGATGACGTGGCGGACGTACGTGTCGTCGCTGCCACCTGTCAGCCCGGGCTGCATCGCAGGCCTCAGCGCGGGGCAGGAAAATGAAAAAAATAAATAAAGGCAAATGAGCTTGAAGTGGGAAAGAAGCCGTGGCGAAAGGTTTACTATGAAACTGGGCCGCGGGGTGTGAAGATAAGAGAGAAGAGGAAGAAGAGGTGGCATTGTTGCTTTGGTGGAGACTGAGAGGGGGCGAGGAAAAAGGGGGAGGGGGAGGGACAGGGAGCGGATGGGCGGGAGAGGGGCAGGGAGAGGGAGCGGGTGACAGGGAGAGCGGGAGGGAGAGGGAGGTTGAGGCAGCGGAAAAAAAGCGGCAAGGAGGCTGGCGGATGTGGAGAGGGAGTGTGCAAGGGCGAGAGGGAGTGCACGATGGAGAAGGCAAGTGCGAGAGATGGAGAGAGGAAGGAGCTAAAGAAAGTGTGTTAGAACTAAAGAAAGTGTAGCCATACTGTCCCGCTCCTTGTGCTGCTACCATCCAGATTTTGGCTTTAGTGTAATTACCAAAAGGATAAGGAAGGGAGCATCTTCTGGCAAGGGTTGCTTCCAGAGCTCCATGTCTTCTCCCCCCACCGGCCAGTCAAGAGCAACAGTTCCTCCATCTGACATTCGAAGACATTCGCGTCGAAATGTCACTTTAGGCCTTTTCCGAAACACGGCGGCAAAAATGGTTTCAAAATGTCGATTCGTCATCCCTGCATAGGGTCTAGCACAGCGCAGGAATTGAAATAAGGAGAAGAATTTTTTTGAGAATTGGTGTTGAGCACTCCGTTTGGCTATTGTACCTGATCAATAAGGTTAACCGAAGCTTTCTTGAAGCAAAGTAAGTTGAAGGCAAGTGAAGAAACAAACCTTCCACAAAGTCAATCAAAATAAAGTAGAATCAAACAGACCCTTAATCCAGAAATTTCAATGGGAAGGTGGAAACTTTGATTCAGGGCTTCACGAAAGGAGACGAGCAAAAGACAGCTAAATGGGCAATACTTGTACGGCTTCTCCAGCAGAGGACGAAGCTTCCTCGAAAGCTCCTCGTTCATGGAGCCCTCTCCAAGTACGGTCTCCACTTTACTCTCCTCCTTCCACCCCAGAGTGTAAGCGAGAGTGAAAGACACCATAGCTGCAGTGAGAACTGCGAGGACGGGAGGAGGGAGAGGGAGGGAAGAAGAGGCAGAGGTTGTCAACCGGCAGCAATAAGGCGAGCGCGCTAGCGAGAGTGAAGGGCGAGTGCGAGAAAGAGAGAGAGATTGAGAGAACAAGCGGCAGGATCTGGAGAAGGAACACACCGAAAAATGGGAGTGGAAGTGAGAGGTGAATGAGGAGAGGGAGGGAGAGGGAGGTGCGAGAGAGCAGCAAGACGGCTTGGATGAGTTCAGAGTGGTTCGAGAGAGAGGGTGTGCATCAGAAGCTATGTGTGATGGAGATAAGGAGAGCCTCCGGCACCCATGGAGGGCTGCGGGAGAGAGGGAGAGAGGAGGGAGAGCAGCTGCCGCTCTCCGCAGAGGGAGAGGGGCGCAGGGAGGCGCCATGTGGCAGAGAGAGAGAGGAGTGGAAGGGGAACCGTTGACAAGGCGCACTAGAGTTTCGTATCGTATCGTATCGTTTTATACCTTAAAGTCGTTTCGTATTGTATATCACGATACGATAAATTGAAATATCGGAAAAGAAATTCGGTGCGGTACAAAGGGAAATCGAAAAAGGGTAAAAAGTGAACTCAAAACAAATGGTCGAGGATGCCATCGGCTGCCACGGCAGGAATACCACTGGCTGTCGTTTTGGGACGCCACGTGGATGCTGAATGCCATACCTCCCACGTGGCGTTTCAAAGCACCAATGACGGGTCGCCAAGCAAGGAAACGCGACGCCAAATCAGGGTTTGGCACGTGACGTGGCACACTATGATTGGTTAATAGTAGGCGCATTTGTCCGCTCAATGGAATTTCGCCCCAGAGGAGCCATAGGTTAGAGCTGGGGGCTAGACGTAGGGGCCTTTCAGGTGTAAGTGATTTGGATCAGGCAGGTGACTGCAAAGCATTGTGCTGTGAGCGATTATTGCATTGCTTAAGCTGATGTGATTTGCATTTGAATACATTTTTACTTGTAATTCTAAATCATTATCTACAATCGGATAAGCAATTCTGAAGGTGTGATGTTCATGAGACAGCAATGCTTCCGTAGACGCACTGTTTGTATTGCCCAAGACGCTGGACCGGCGTGGCCTGCCATGTTTCAGCGTTTAGATCGTAATTTTGATTTCAGCATGTGCGAGATTACATCAACAAAGTTGAAGCACATCAGCAAAAGAGTCGAAGAAAGGTGGAACAATGGGCGTTTTAGGCACGTCCTCTCAGGATTTCAGATTTTTGAACAGTGGTTACACACAAAACACGCCCGGTCTTACTTCCTCATCTGAGTGAAAAGGGCCGACTGGTCGGACGGCCTGGAAGAGCTGAGACCGTCAACCGCCCCGACGCCCCCGGAGGGCAGGCTGGCAGAAAAAGGGATTAAAAAGCTCCCACCATAACCGCCAAAGGGTCCAAACCCTCCACCCGAGGCAGATGCTGCAACTGCAGCAAAACCACTGCCTGTGGCTGCATTGGCAAATCCGCCTGTAAAATAGCACATTGCGGTTGGTTAAGCATGACTGTGACAGAAGAGAGGAGAGGAGGGAGGGAGGGAGGAGACAAAAAGGGGAGGAGGAAGGAGGGGGAGGGGGAGGGGAAGGGGTGAGGGGAGGGGGAGGGGGAGGGGGAGGGGAGGGGGAGGGGAGGGGGAGGGGGAGGGGAGGGGAGGGGGAGGGGAGGGGGAGGGGGAGGGGAGGGGAGGGGGAGGGGGAGGGGAAGGGGAGGGGAGGGGAGGGGGGAGGGGGAGGGGAGGGGAGGGGAGGGGGAGGGGGAGGGGAGGGGAGGGGGAGGGGGAGGGGAGGGGAGGGGGAGGGGAGGGGAGGGGGAGGGGGAGGGGAGGGGAGGGGAGGGGGAGGGGAGGGGAGGGGGAGGGGGAGGGGAGGGGAGGGGAGGGGAGGGGAGGGGGAGGGGAAGGGGAGGGGGAGGGGAGGGGGAGGGGAGGGGAGGAGGGGAGGGGAGGGAGGACGGAAAGGGGAGTGGTTGACGCGGGGGGGGAGGGGGGATGGAGGTAGGAATGAGGGAAGCGAGGGATGAGAAAGCTATCACTGACGGTTCAGAGGTCGTACCTGACGTCGCAGAAGAAATGGCTGAAGCAGAACTCGCACCCCCAAATCCCACTCCAAGGGGACTTGACATCCCAAAGCCTCCCAAAGTTCGAGTCTGTCCGAAGGTTCCTAATGAGGACCCTAAAGACTGCCCCGCGCCCGAAGGCCCCGCTATTACATTTGGTTGCCCAAACCCTCCTACCGCCCCTAACTGTGGAGGGGCTCCAAATGGCGAAGGTTGCCCAAAGCTCGAAGCTGTTGGGGTCATAAAGGTAGAAGGTCCCGTGGTAGTTGTCGACCCGAAAGGGGACCCTCCACCTCCAGCATTTCCGAATGCACTGCCTGAAAGAGAGGCTGGGGGTTGTGCTGAGGTTAAGGAGAAGGAAGCCGGTCTAAGGGATACTGGAAGAGTTGAGTGGGTGGTTACAGATTGCATTCCAGTTGCACCCCCGAAGAGATTGCGGCTCTCGAATTGGTTAGCTTGGGGTCGACCGCTCCCTAATTCAAGCCCTGCGAAAGCTCCAAATCCGAAAGGAGAGGTGCTGGAGACCCCTTGCGTATACTCCACCTCCTCCTCCATGTCCTCGTCATTGTCTGAAGCGAGGCCGGGCGGGAGGACGAAGCCTTTCTGCTGATTTGAGGGGTTCTGTTCTGTAAGTGGAGCAGAACTTAAGGTGGAGTTCGAGCTCGCTGCAAAAGGAGAATCAGACGTCTCAATGCCCCCAGATAGAAATGTGCTCAAACTTTGTGGGGTCGAAAAAGAGGATGGAGGAGGGGAGGGGGGAAAGACAGTGGGAGTGAAGTAAATTCGCTGAGGGGAAGGAGTAGCAGGAGATGAGTTGGATGGAGAGGTTTGCTGGCGAGAGGACCCGAAAGGACCAAAAGAGGCCTGAGGAGTGGTGAGGGGGGTGAAAGGAGGGACTGAAGGTGAGGGAGAAGTGGCCGCAGAGGGAGAAGCGGGAGAAGAGAGAGAGGTCGTCATAGGAGAGGAGCTTCCTGCTTTAACATCAGCCGCGGGAAAGGATGAAATAGTATTCGTGGCTGCAGAGGTTGCAAGAGAACTTGATGGATGGCCTACAACTGACACCAATGGCGAAACCCTTTCCTCTTTCTTTTCCGATGTCACGTCACTTGAGGGAGCAGGAGTCTCCTCTCTCACAACCTTGTCGCCACTAGATGCCTCTTTGACGGCCTCCACGCTCGTTTTTCTCACCGCTTCTTGTCCTTCTGCTGCCTCCTCATTTGTTCCCTCTCTGCGATCATCCCCTGCTTGTTTTGCCTGCTCTGCTTCTCCCACCTTCTGCTTGTCTATCTCTTCCTGTTCCGCTTCTCCAGCTTCTTGCTTTGAGGCCTTCTTTCCTGTATTTGAAGTCGCGTTCAAATCCTCCTTTGGCGACTCGTCATTCTTCAGTGCTGAAAGAGAGCCAGTAGAAGGACTTGTGGGACCAAACGCTTCTTGAGAGTGGTAGGAGGGGAAGGCAAAAGACGGAGGGGGCTGAGATATGCTGGAAGGTTTTCCTCCATAGAGGGAAGACGGAGATGGAGAAGTAGATGGATGAGTCTTTTGGGGAGGTGGATGATCCAACGGCGAAGTAGGCATTACAGAAGTATTAAAACGCGATGACACTCCAAAAGGCGCTTGCTGCTGCGGTGCGTTAACGGTAGAAGGAGGAGGAGGAGAAAATGTAGGAGCAGGTGAAGGTATAGGTGAAGATTGAGCTTGAGATTGAGCTTGAGATTGAGCTTTACCAGCTCCAAAGGGAGTAGTAAACTTTGAATCCTGATCAGAGGTGGACCCCTTTGAGGAGGGTATGGATGGCCCAAAAGGAGGGAAAGAGGCTTTGGTTGCATCAGAAAGAAGTGGCACCTTGTTTTCGCTAAGTGGATCAGCATGAGGCTTGCCATCTGTCACGCTCTCATTGGTGCTCTGACCTACACTACCTGCTGCTCTTTGAAGTGCAGCTTGAGCGGCAGCCAACCTTGCGGGATACCGTGTTTGAATTCCTGAGGGAGGTTGCTCTCGAGAAATTTGTCCTGCATTTCCAAGGAGCAACTCAGGGTTTTCAGAGCACTACAAACTAGCCACAGAATTAACAAGATCAAATATAGCAATTACCAGAACAAACGACATGAAAGTGATCAAAGAAGGTAGTTTAGGACTAGAAGTTCGAAATTTTAAAAGAAAGGAAGGATGGAGGGAGGGACAATGGCTAATGACTCTTAATTATACAACCAGTTCGTTTTTGGTGAGCATTTTTTACTTCCTTTCCTCTGTCCTATCACCTGAGCACATTCACACTAAGGATAGCGATCACAAATACCTATGCTCGTTTACAGACGTCAGTTTATCTTCCAGATCATCACGATCTAATGAATAGCCCAGTGAAGAGTGCCTTCTAAATTATCAAACAAATAAACAAACAGCAGTGTTCCCTCAATTGCTAAAATCTTGATGGAGGTCCTAGCTTGCAATGCCTGATAGTGGGGTTCCAAATCGGATATACTGACACAGACATAGGGAGCAGTGAAATCGCATTGGGAGGAAGGAGAGAGGGAGGGAAAGGCAATGTACGAACCTTCTCCAGGCTTTATCTTACTTCCGCTGCTGACAGGGGTCGTGGCTCCAAATACGCTGCCTGATAGTCTCTCCTTTTCGGATCCACTAACAGAGAAAGGTGCAGAAGATGAAAAAGAGGTAACGGAAGGACTTTTCTTTGAAGATTCAGATGAGGTTGGGCCAAAGGAACGAACGGATTCATGGACTGCCTGTTGCTGATCCAACCTGTGGGTAACTTCAAACTGTGAACGTTCTGCTTTACTACCGTTGATGGTATTGTCGACTTTAGCACTGTCGTTCTGAGCTCCAACAAGGCCCTTAGGAGAAACTTCTTCGATTTTTTTCACTGATGCAGAGCTTGGGAAAGCACCCTTTGACGAGATAGCAAAATCTCCTCCTTTAGGAGCTTCCATGGCGAGAGAAAGGGATGAAGGTTCTGCTTTTCTGCTATCCACCGTTTTCTTACCAACTGAATATCGCTCTTTAGCACTCGTACTAAGCCCAACATTGCCGGTTGTCATACCCTGCTCCATTGTTAAGGGTGCTGAAGCCACTCGTCTAGCAAGCCTTGGCTGCAACTTCTCATCTTCCTTTTGTTGATTTTGTGAAGGAGTTGCTGATAGCAACTTGCTTCTTGAAAGAAGACGTCGACCTTGCTCCGGTTTTGAAGCCATGTTCGCAGCAGGAGGAGGAGGAGGAGGTGCTTTTCGTTCGATTCTGGTTACTTTAATTTCCCGATTGGCCCAAGCCTGGAATTCATTGGGAAGAAAATCAGGGTCCTCTGTATGCAAAAAATAGAAGATGCTGAAAGGCACAAATGTATAACAACAGAATGAACGTAAATATGAAAATATCCACTACCCTAAGGCGTTGAATATTTCGTTCTCACCTTAAGAAGCGCTTCAGGGTGCCTTCTATCTGTTGCTTCCTGCCTCTGTTTCCCTCCGTAAGCAGTTCCCTCGGCCAAACCTGCTCCCTCTCCCTCCTCCTCACGCTTCCTGTGTGCCTTCCTTCCCCTTCCACTTGTGCTAGCTACTCTCTCTTCATGCTGCCGAGGTGAGAGAGGCCTCCTATTGCTCCCTTCACTCTCTTCGTCGAGATCAACGAAAAGCTCCTCCTCAGATATTCCTAGAGGTCGACTGCTACGTTTTCCTCCCAAAGGAGAGGGGGCCTTCCCTGTGCTACTTGGGACTGCCTTTCTCCCTGGAGAATGTTTTGGGGGAACATGCAGAGCTGATAAAATTGAATGTACACGTGCTTCCAGCCTTGCTGCTGCTGCTAACTGAGCATTGATGATGCTGTATAGGTGCTGCACTTCTTCAGCTTGGCTGGCCATAGTCATTCCGTACAACAACAAAAAAGTGTCAGCCACCATAATAACGCAGATCTCAAAGAAGCACGCCAACACTCTATCTATGATGCAGGAGTCAAACAAAGTGACCTGCCCTTAAACATTTCTCCAATAAATCATATCCACACTAGTCTCCTCCTCTAAGTCTCCCACTGTCGTACGACTTGCCACCAAATACGCAAATGGGTGGCCCAGCATACCTTAAAAGGCTCCCACGATAATTATCAACGAGTAGGAAAATCAACAGGGGGACGGAGAAGGAGGGAGGGTGGAGAAGGAGGGGGGGAATTGGGTGGTTTAGGGGGTTGGTGGGGTTCGTACCTTGTTCGTAACACAGAACTTCTGGGAAGAGGTGAAGTTGAGTCTCCCCTCCGACAATGCCGACTCAGCTCAAGGGACTGGAGATGCTCCTGGAGATCGGAAGTGGCTGCCTTCACTGCCTCGCAGCTGCTGAGTATGCGTTCGCGCTCACTCTTCATGGCGGGAGGGAGAGGTTGCATCTCCAGCAGCAAGCGAGCACCGGGATCTGCTGCACTCCTGAGACGGCTCTGCAAGTGTTGAAGAGAGTTGTCGACTGCAGGAAAGAGGGAACGAGAGAAGAGGCAGGTGGGAGAGGAGAATTTGGAAAGAGGAGAGTGGGTCAGAGAGAAGAGAAGAGGGGCGAAAGCAAGAGGGGAAGCAAGGAGTGTGGGACGGAGGACGACAAGTGAGAGAGAGGGAGCACGAGAGAGAGAGAAAGAAAACGAAAGAGAGAGAGACAGAGATGAGAAGCTCGTCGCATTTATTGCCGATTCAAGGATGCACTGAGCATGCAAAACGAGCTTCACACAGCAGTCGATGAAGAAGCCTAGTCTTCAAACAGAAGACTTTGCTGCCAACCCACGATGATTCCTTATTCCCTACCTTTCAACACCTTTATGTGGAAGTCCCCCAATTGCTCCTTCGCTTCATGCACTTGCTCCCGGAATACCCTTAAATCCCCTTCGAGAACTGATAGTCCTTGCTCTTCGTCTTCCACACACAACCGCGTGAAGCTCTGCAGCTGCTTCTCTACTCCTCCCTCCTCCACATTCTCTACACCCTTTGCAGGTGCCAGCTTGGAACCCTTCCTTTCATTCCGCTCAATGAATTCCATTAGTTTGTCAACCTCTCTGCCCATCATTCTAACCTTCTCTAGTTCCTGAATGAAATTTGCTTCAGTGAAATTGGCTTCGGCATCCGAGCCAACCGGGCCTGCAGCTGCTTTTTGAGCGGACTGTAACGCTATAGGAGACCCAAAGTTCAGCACAGGGCGGGCAGGAGACACGGGGGAAGGAGAAAAGATGGGAGAGGATCGTCTTGGCGGGAGAGGTTGAAAGGTTGAGAAAGTTGAAGTCTGGAATGCTTTCTCCTCGGGTTCATCAATTGAAACTGCATCCACTTCACTGGTTTCGAATTCTTCCAATGATTCTAACTCTACGACTGGTTTTAATTCGCTCTCTTCGTCCGAATCTTCCGCCACAGCAACACTCCTACGACGAATTCCTAAAGAATGTATAGAAGTGGTTACATCAGATACGAGTGGAGCATTTGCCCGAGCGTGAGAGGAGTCTCCTTTTGCCTGTAAGTGTGAGGCCTGCTGAGAAAAAGAGAGCTCAGATATCGCAGAAAAAGGTTTTTCTTCTAAACCTTGCTGAGGTGCATGAGTGGAGCGGAAGATGCCTTGGTCCGAGGAAGTTGAGAATATAGAGGAGCTCCTACTAACCTGCTTATTCAAGAAACTCAGCGGACCTTCTGCCATTCTAGTCTGAGTCTGAAGACTCGCCTCCCGCAATTTCTTGGAAGGAGAAGAAGGACGGGGAGGAAAGTGCTGCTCCAGATTCATAGTACCGGCGGTGGATTGCTTCTCGATGCCAATTTGACTAGAGGAGAAGGATGAAGGTGAAGGAGGTGGGGCTTCAAATGAGTCAGTAGATTTAGATGCTTCAGAACTCCCAAATCCTCCAACTCCTGGTCTAGCTGACAACATGAAGGGTGAAAGGGGACCCGTATTGGAGCCCAGCTTCGCCGCTCCCATCATTCCACGCAATTCTGCTGAAACTGAAGATGCTGAGAAGAAGTTAGACTGCGCATCTGCACCAGTCCCTCCTTCCTTACTCATTGAAAATGCTGGAAAGGAAGGAGTGCTTCCTTCAACTGTGCTGCCGAATGAGAGTGAAGTAGAGGATGACTGAGAAGGGAATTTCCCAAAAAAATTCAAACTGGCAACTTTAGGCTTTCCATCTTGGGCAAGGGATAATCCTAATCCACTTGAGGCTGCCTCTTTTGGGACAATCTTTTCGAGTGGGACTTCATTTCCTATCACCAAGCTGCCAGTCAGGTTTGTACGATCACTGATTGTTGACCCCATCAGCTCCCTCCCACCCATTTTTAATTGGATACTTTGTACTTTCTCCACTGTCTTCCTTTCCGGTATCTCCACAACGCTATCTGATGAAGTCTCGGCGGCCTTAGAGGGCTCTCTACGAAGCCCTTCCGCTTGAATCCCTTGCCCTGCTCCAAAGCTTACTCTTTGCATTGCTATGGGAGTTGCAGATGGTTTTGATTTTTCTGAAGGCATAGCTCGAGGAGGAGGCAGAGGTATGGAGGGCTTGATGAAATCTGAAGGCGCACAATCCAACCTGCAAAAGAGTACATTCTCAAATGTCAACAGTCCGTGTCTAATCATCGTGTTGATGAACAATATACAAACATGTGCAATATACAAGCATGTACAACGTTTTGTGGGAGACGTGTGTATGGTCGAACCTGGCAAATTGATAAATGCAAAGCTTGCCCTCCAAAGTGAAGCAGAGCAGCATAGGGGAGGGGGGCAATTGCTGCTCTCCGCTATCATCTCGGGGGTCCGGCAGTCTCCTCTCCGGAACACTACAGGAAAGGCGGAGTCCCATGATCGCGTTTTCACCACCTCCATTAGCTGCACATTCAAAACGCATCGTTCCAATATGTTCAAGGAGTTTCTCGCATTTTTTATCCGCTTTCCAGCTTCTGCTTCTGGGGATTTTTTGAACAGAGTGTGGCAAACAAACTATAAGAGAAGCTCCCTCGATGGCTTTTCGAACATTCCTTGGCTCGTACTCCCGTAATGCCTATGGTAATTGAACCTTAAAAGTAAACACTAAGATTGATCGCTTCAGATGCAGTTATCACAACAAAATAAAAAGCTGATATCGTACACAGCATCCGACGAAACGGACACGGTACAAGTGAACAGCGAACAAGAGACAAGGAAAGAGAGAGAGCAGCGAACAGAGAACATATAATCGCTACGTCAGAACCGATTACACTACGAAGCCCCAACCCTTGTCAAGCACTAAACTCTCTTGCTTTGCCTTCGACAGAGGATAATACCTTTGAGTTCAATTCGGGGAATCCACTTATCGTTACTAATCTCCAAAGGCACCACTTTTCCCGGACCATCCTCTCCTTCATCAGGAGCGAGCCATTGCAGTACATTGATATGGTCATCCACACTCCTACTGCTTCCCACAATAGCAATATCCCTGATATCCAGAAAAGGCACATTACCCACAGAAGAGTTGGGGGTTTGGGAGGGGGGGAGGGGGGGGAATGAGACAGTGGAGTCACAGGCCTATCACATCTATGTATCACTACAATAGCTATCACACAGCAAGTTCAATGTGGAAAAAACTTAGGAATCTGAATTCTCTGATGAGGCCAAACCTATATATTAGGCTAAATGCAATCTTAAACATAGGGCGTGTTTTTAACGCCATTCGAATTGACAATTGAAGGATCTAAATGAATCTGCCATGCATTGTGCAAGCCTCGTTTCGTTAAGTTATATGCGTAAAAGGAACAGTTGAAATACAACTGCGGTAACGTTGATATTCTCACCATGGCTTGACGATGTCCACTCGCATTGCACCTGGCTTCATATCTTCCGAAATGCTTGGGAACACTCCTCTTGGCGCAAACAAGCGCTTTTTTGACGACTCCTGCAGCTAGGAGAAGAAGGCCATGAGTAACAAAATATCTCAACCTCACAAGTCCTAACTGACAATCCTCAACAGTTTCACAAAGTCAACGACTGTGTTTTGAGCTCAATCCACAGCTCGGAATAAGTCGTAACAAACAAAACTGTCCTCTGGCTCTGTTAAAAAAGATTCAAGTAGAAGCTTCTGTGCAAACCTTGAAAGTCCTAATTTTCCTTCCTTCACTTAGCAGGGCACTTCTGAGTCATCAGAATATAACGGAGAGGACTCAAAGGGCTGATACAATCTCTGATATAATAGGGTGTTACGTTCGGAAGCTTCCATCTTGTTACATCTGATAGATTTTTTTACCTTATGAAGACCTTCTTGAGTTGATCTGATGATGATGAGTGGCGAGAACAGCTCATCATCCTGCATATATTCACACTCGACTAATAGGCTGTCCTCACGGATCCAACAAGTAGAAACAACTGCAGGCAACAGCATTCGCAAAACACTAAGATTCAGATAGAGAACTGACAAAGATTGACATCGCTACGCAATCTGGCGGAAAAGACATTGAAAAGGACGTTTTTCAACAGCGCAAAAGAGGAAAACCCAAGCATTCAAATAAAAAAGAAACGAATCCAGCAATGCAATCCAATACAATACAATTACATCTTGGTTCGAAAACGTCCGGCAGTGGATGATCAGATTATCAATAGAATACCACTAACCACGACAGCTGCCTGGAAATAGAAATAGCGAGTGCCTGCCTCAAAATCACTTCATAAGCTTCTGACTCGTAGTCAGATAATATCATGCGGAGCAACAGGATAGCACACTGACCAGAAAATTGAGTGTCCGAATCCATATCAGGCAACTTCCGTGGAATTTGAAGTTGGTACAAAGGTGAAAATTGGGACGTAACGAATTCCACAGACCCATTGGCGGTAATCCATGCAGCATGGTGGCCATCTGGACTCCATGACACTGCTTTCCCACCCCATGTACAGCTATTAGAATGGACGACACGTGGTTATTCAAATCGTAGGCACAACTACAATAGATGAGTAATTAGAATCGCGCATCATCAATTTGATTTTCTGCGTTTCCTATGAGGACCGACTTTTGCAGAAAGCAATTGACATGGGATGAACTCTACAGGAATCAGCAGCTACCTGTCTTCCTGCCCAGTGAGACAGGTGCGAAAAAACCTTCTCCAATCCTTCCCGGAAATACAGTTCCCTCCGTAGTCAGGAGCAAGTAGGAAGTTGGATCTGAAGGAGACCAATGAAATTCGGCCACTTCACCCTCAGATACCTCTCTCTTCTCATACTGACAACATGACTCCTGCGGGGGGGGGGGGAAGGGGAAGAGTTTCAGAGGATGCAGCCGTCTTGAACGGAGAAGAAAAAACTTGTTCGAGATTGCTCATCACTACTGAACAGAGACGAGCCTCACTTCAACAATGTAAGGTAAACAAAAAAAAGCAAGGAAGCAACAATTCGAAGCGTTTCGAAATAGCCAGCTCCGATATTATTCTAAAACAAGTCGAGGATGCAATTGAGGATTCAAGGTGACAATGCTTTTCAGAGTTTCTTACTCCACTGAAGAGGGAAGGAACGTCGTAAAAGAGAAGCTCCTTTCCAGCGAGAACAGCAAGAGAAAGGTCATCGCAGGAGAGCGCTAAAATTTTAACTCCTTGCAAGGAAACCCTAATAATGTCGGATGTGTCGCTCAGAATGTAAGACGAGTCTGCACTTGTCCCTTTCACTTCGTCTGATGCACGCAGTAGCGTTGAAGTCTTTGCTGCATAAAATCCTGCAACATGATATTCATACCCAGCCGGAGGCCCTCCTCCACGGTCATCTCATCTCCTCCTCACTTGCAGCAGAAGCAGAGCAGATAAACCCGGAATAGGCTGTGTACGCATATAAATACGAGCATGGGAAGAGTAGGGGCGGAGTAATAAAAAAGGCCTTGACAAAGCTTCCAAGAAAACACGAACCTTGCGTGTCTCCAAAGATGGTGACGCCATAGGTATTGGAGACTGTAAGCAGAAGGCTGTGCGCAAGAGGACCATCATCCTCCTCCAAAGCTTCCGCTTTATTCGCTGCAACTTGCTCTCCAATGCGCTTGAAAAGAAGGAAGTCAGCCTCTGCGCTCTCCACCTCCACCACATCCATGGCGGAGACTTGTTACAACCAGAAGGCAGTCAGTCGGAAAGAGCCGCATGGGCAGAATTTCTGCTTCAGTTCCTTTGTCAACGGTAGGATCCCCCTCCTAATGAAGTCGTCAAAACGCCATGGCCCATGCCATGGCCATGCTGAGATATACATGGCCCATGCCATGGCCATGATGCGAGATGCCAAAAATGCGTGGGCCCATGTGCGTGTGTGCTAGAATTCCGGGTACTGTACGGTCTGGAGAGATTCAGAGGCAAAAAAGGAAGCGGGCGTGCTATGTCTTTGTTGTGAATACCGTTCCCGATCCAGTTTCACGCATATTCTGCACTGGGAAAAGGCGTGGGCGTGTCCAAGGTAAGTCTCAACCTGCTTGCACAGAAAGCAAGCATCTTATTTTGGGTAACTCTACTGCACCCCCGCGTTTTGTCTTTCGCACCCCCGTTTTGAAAATTTTGCCTGCCCGTTTTGGTTACCCCCCAGTTTGAATATTTCGGGAAAAAATCTTTTTCCCGCCCCTTTCGTCCCCTGCTCTGGTTCCTGTTGCGAAACGCTATATAGTTAAATGTATGGTCGACTATTTATGTCCGCGGTTGCTTTTTAAAGGTAAAGTTTAAGGGTTGGTATTCGGAGAGTACCGAGTTCGGACCTTGTAGGAAGCCTGCTTGTTTCATTCCCCCTCCCTTCATAGTTTTTTGGACATTCCATCCCCTCGTTTTTTCCTTTTCACTATTGACTTCCAACAATGTGCGACAAAAGAAAAGGGGACTTGCATTGGTCTCAAGATGGTGAGGCCATCAAATAAACATGGACAAAGTCAACATGGGAACCACAAGAAATTAGTCGCAAATGAAACAAGAACAAAAAAAAAAAACCTAGGAAGAAAAAACTAAACTAAACTAAGCTTAAGTACAAAAACGCAACTGCAAAGGTCACCAATGTTGGGCAACTGTTACTCTCTGTTTTCAGGTTACCCCTAATTAAGGCAAGATCTTAAATTGTGGCCTGCTTGCTTGCAATTGGAACATTTTTTCCCTTCAACGTACTCGAAATAGCTCTTGTCCCGGCTGATTGCCAAACTGCGCGCGCCAGAAGGTCGACCTCGTTTCTTCATAACCGGGTGAGGGTTTTGCAACTGCAATGGTTCGAGGGGGGGCAGCGGAGGGGACGAAAGGGGCGGGAAAAAGATTTTTTCCCGAAATATTCAAAACTGGGGGGTAACCAAAACGGGCAGGCAAAATTTTCAAAACGGGGGTGCGAAAGACAAAACGCGGGGGTGCAGTAGAGTTACCC
>CM074809.1:3951487-4052414 GCA_037447605.1 Zygnema circumcarinatum
GTCACACGCGCCGGGACCATGCATGCAACAACCTTATTCAAACAACCTAAATAAACTACTTCGTGTCTTGCTATGCATAGTACATGCTAATCTGAACTAACTATGTACACTAACAAATACCGCCCGCCTATTGTTAACACGGACACCCTTATATTTTCGCTACCCAATATTTTCGCCCAATATTTGCCGAAACCATGGCGAAAATATTGGGGGGGTCTACTGAACTCTTTTGCAAGCAGATCGCGATCCCCCAGAGTACTGTACAGTATGTTACTCGTTTGGGTCTCGAACTGATGAGAGTTTTTCTTTCTTTTTTTCGATCCTGAATACGCATGTATCGACAGCGCATTTCCGTCGCCCTTCAACGTCGCCTCGCTTATACGCTTCTTCGGCGTGCTGCGGTTGTCGGTGGCCATGTCGGTGGCCGTGTCGGTGGCCGTGTCGGTGGACTTCCGCCGCTCCCTCCTCGCGACGTGCCTCACATCGGTGACCTTCGCGGCTGCTTCTAGGGCTGCGTTGTTGTGCCTAGGCGTAGTTTTCCGCTCCTAGCTTCGTTTTATTGTGTTTCGGTCCTTTGTGACCAGTCCTTCGTGGTTCCACATTTTGCCTTTATCCATGTAAATTTGATGGCCTCGCCATCGCGAGTTCAATGAAAGTTTGCGTTACAGTATGATTGGTCGCTTATACCCCATTTAGACCCGACGCGAACCGATGACGTTGGCCGTTGGCGTTGCTGAAAAATCCTCTCCCATGGCCACACGGCCCATACCTTATGACGCCATCATGCCATCATGGCCATCATCATGCCCATGCGCGTATGTATGTATGTATGTATGTATGTATGTATGTATGTGCGATCCAATATGAGATGGCACTTGCAGGGCTCCTGGAAGTGTGAGCGTCTGTGGGGCCGAGGGACGGTCGTATGACACGAAAGCCATAGCGTGCCATTGAAGGTGCTTGGCAGAGAGACGAGGTCAGAATTTACTGAGCATTCTTGCCTCGGATGCGGTCGGATAAGGCGGTATTGTATTGTGTGGTTCCGTTTGCAGAGGTTGCTGGACGTGAAACTGTAGTCTCTTTGTGAGCAGTGGTGCTGTGGAATGGTAGCAGGAAGGAGACTGTTCAAGAAAGTGGCGGAGTCGAGTAAGGCGGCAAGAGAAGAGACGATTGACAGACTTCGAAGGTATTGCACTTAATAAGGCTTGTACTTTGAGTGAGCTACGTCGCCAGCAGAGCTCCTGCTTTCTAGCCGTTATGTTGTACCAAATTTAGCCCGGATTTTACGTCCTGGAGTGAACACAACATATTGTGAAGAAAGACGAGGGAAGCAATAGAAGTAGAAGAAGGTGAGTCAAACAGAGGGAGAAACAGAGCGAAGCGGGAAGTAGAAGATCAAGAGGAACAGATGAGTGATAGAGAGCGTTAAAGTAGCTATTAATTGCTTTCTTTTTTTATGACTGTGCGCAGGAATCCGACCTTATGGATCCAGGCCATGATAACGAGAGCGAGGGGCTACCACCAAGCTATGAGCAGCTTGCAGACGAGCTCCCTGCATGCGCCATGTGTCTGCAAGACCTCGGGACAAATGGCGGCCCTGCGTCCCTGCCTTGCGGGCACAACGGCTGTTTGATGTGTCTCCTGCAGGTATATATTGCCAGCTTTTATGGTGTGTGTATAGGAAGGAGTAAAGGCCGTTGCAGGATGCAGGATAAGCGGGCCTTGTTTGCTTTTATATTGTGTTGAGGCGAGAATGCTGCTTGAATGTGTGATACCTTGCAAAGTTGTGCTGTGGAAGGGGAGCAAGGAGGTGTGACATAGGTGTAGTTAGAGTTACCTTTTTCCATTTTCGAAATGATTTGGAGATTTTTATGGATGTGAATTCGCTAATTTGCCCTTTGCAACGTAAAGTCGAGCATAGCTGAGAGCGCTGTGAGTCGCCTCGGCGAAGCTGAAAGTCTGCCTCCTTTCCTCAACCCCTTTCAACTTGCTCATGCCCCCTTTCTTGCTTCCAATCGTTTGTTTCCCTGATTATTACAGGTTCAGAGCAGCCAACATCAGCCACTCTGCCCCCTGTGCCGAACTCCGTTTGATGCTAATCTTTCGCTTCAGCAAAACACAGAATTACGTGACGCGCTGGGTAGAGCCTTGCAAGCCTCCCAGATAATGCGCTTCGCTGAGCTAGACGTACAGAGAAGTTCGATTATTGATGATGACAGGACAAGCATGCAACGAAGTTCTATATGGGGCAAGGGTCAGGAAAGTGGGCTTGTGCGTTATCCCACGGTCGAGACTTCTAATAATGGACATATGCTACAGGAGCAGCTGAATGAGTGGGTCTGCGTCTCTTACATGCCAGGCCAAAAGGAGCGAGCAAGAAATGAGAATCAAGATCAACCTGCGAGCTCTGATGATGAAGACAATGATGTGGCTGCACGAGCTTCAATCACTCAATACAGAGGCGATCTGTTGCCGGGTGGAGGAGCGAGAAGCTGGTGCATCTACAACGGAAGAAATGCACCTACCTCTTCGACTTCGTTGAGCACCGACATCAATCTCTGGGATGTTATGGCTGGACTGGTTGCGCTAGCAACTGGTGCAAGGCGAAATTTGTTTGGCCAGAGTCGAGTAGCAGGAGAATATCAACCACCTCGATTATCGCAGGGAGGATTTGATATTCCTTTTGGAAGTTCGGGGAATTCCCGGAATGCAGGTGGTGCTGTAGTTGAGGGCATTCGGCATGATCGGTCATCAAGCGATAGCTCCTTCATTAGTCCCAGCGCCCCACCCTTGGGATCGTCTATTGGTGGCCAGGATTTTGCTCGATCGTTGCTCTCCATTATTGAAACAGAACCTCCACAGTGGTTAGCCGATAGTGCTTCCACATGTTGCATGCAGTGTGGAACACCGTTTCAGCCGGTGATGTGCTTCAGACACCATTGCAGGTGACGACTCCCGCATTTTTATGGTTTTAGTGCGTTTGTTCTTGACTCAGTTTTTGTTTGCCAGGTGATTTTGACTACTTTGATGTCACAAGGGAATGATTAGCCAGCTCGAAATTTCTGTACTATTAAGCATCTGCTAAAATTCGTCGTCTTGAATTGCTTAAATGTATTTTCATCGGCTTATTGAAGTCCTGTAAACCAAGCTGTTTTTGTGGTCCTCGAAGTGGAATGACAGTTTATTTCATGAATTTGGTGTACAGGTTTTGTGGCGGTCTGTTTTGCAACGCCTGCAGTAGAGGTCGCTGTCTTCTGCCGGTACAATTTCGACAACATGATCCTCAGCGAGTGTGTGACAGTTGTCACGAAAAATTAGTTCCACTTCAGCGAACTTTGATAGACAGAGTGAGCAACGCAGCACAAGTGGCACTGCACGACGTGACAGACATGAGCAGCTTCCGGGGCTGGTTGAACAACCCACTGGGAAGCAGCCTGCAGGAGGAAATTTTCAAGGCAACGGCCACTTTGCGGAGCTACAGCCAGGTGAGTGTAGCCTGCTGGAATGTTTTATTTATATGCTGATGCTAATTCTTGGAGTCTGTTCCATGTTGTATGTGGAGCTGTCAGCTGACATACACCACCAATTCAAGAGTTTAATCGGGTTGCAAAAGGATGAAATCTGACATATTTGAGTAAAGATTACTATTTATGAATGACTTGTACAAGTGGACCTCAAGGATTTGAATCGTGGCTCTCTCAAACTACTAGAAGCCCCTCTTACGTGCTGTGCTTTCTTGCAGGTGGGAAGGCTTAAGCCTGAGCGGTCTATTCCAGATGCTGTCTTAAGCGGCGCCTCGGGCCTTGCCATCATCACAGTTGTGAAGCTCGGTTGCATGGTCACCTACAAAGCTGGCACGGGTCTGGTGGTAGCTCGCAGGCCTGACGGGTCCTGGTCAGCCCCATCTGCAATAGCAACGTGTGGAATGGGTTGGGGCCTTCAGGTATTGAGTCATTTATACCCTCAAGATTTCATGTTAGTTTTGTTCAGAATGTAGACTTACGATTGAAGCAGCCAACTCAAGAAAGCGAGCAGTCAATAGAGGCGGTTGTCATTTTACATGATAAAACAGAACGTGGCCTACCAGCGAAATGACTCTCAGTAGCCGTCCATGCTTCCGGAAACTGAAAGCAGTAATGTAAAAACCTGAGTGTTTGCTGCAGGTGGGAGGAGAGTTGACGGACTTCATCATTGTACTTCGCAGCAGGGAGTCTGTGAAGGCATTTTGTGGGCGAGGCCATGTCTCCCTTGGAGCGGGGCTGAGTGTTGCAGCGGGTCCTGTAGGCCGCCATGCAGAAGCAGACCTTCGGCTAGGAGACGGAGGAGCTGCTCAATGTTATTCGTACAGCTGCAGCAAAGGTGTGTGCGTTGGTGAAAACATTGAAGATTGGGACTAGGATCAGGCCTCTCTAGCGGGCCTTTGTTTGGGGTGTCCCTCTGCCCCTGCATTGTGAGGGCTCCTTCACTTGCAGGTGATTGTGGATTGTAGTTTGCTTCGTTTCATCAACGAGGCCTTTCCTAGAACATCAGGTGAAGGTCTGAAGCTAGGAACATGGAAGTCAGTTTGCCGTAGCTGCCTCCTGTCTTGTGATGTACGTGTCTTGTTGTTATTTCCATGCAGCAGGCATAGAGCGCAATGTTTCTGAGCAAGCATTGGGTGCTGCCGCCTGCATGGTGCAGGCGCCTTTGTGGGCATCTCTATGGAGGGCAGCGTAGTCGCAACACGGGCGGAGGCGAACCGGCGGTTCTATGGCGAGCAGAGCACATCGGCATCTGCCATCCTCCTCGGGGCCACTCCCTGCCCGCGCGCTGCAGCGCCCCTCTACGCCGCCCTGCAGGACCTCTTCTCCAAGCTGGAGGGCCCTCTTAGCTGCGATTCTGCCTACTTCTGATGGCCACAGGGACGAGCATCTGGTTGTGGTTCGGGAAGATGGCAGAGAGAGACAGAGACAGGGGGGGGAGAGGACGAGAGAGACAGAGAAAGAGGGGGGGGGGGGGGAGTGAGGACAAGAGAGGCAGAGAGGGGAGTGGGAGAGGTCGCAGGGTAAGAGAGGTCAGAGAGAGAGGTGTTCAGTGAGGACGAGAGTGACAGAGGGGAGAGTGGGAGAGGTCGAAGGGGGGACGAGGGCAGAGGGAGGAGAGACCACGTTACCAGAGGCGAGAGACACAGAGAGAGGGGAGGAGAGTTAGGGGGAGAGACAGCGGGGGGGTTGGGAGGGATTGAAGGGTAGAAAAGGAGACGGACCATTTCAGCTTGGATTTTGAGCAATGCTCAGGCCACGTGTACAGCGGTTACTGACTTCTATTTTGTCCATAGTTTAGAGAGCAGTTATGGTTAAGGGTTGCGGGTTTGAATAGCGATGAAGTGTATACTCGGGGAACGTGCCATTGACTTGCAGAGTAGATACAATCACATGGTTGGCTCAGTTACGTTCCAGTTGACAGTCTACATGTGTCAAATGTTGTGTGCTGAAAGCCTTTTGAAGAAATAGTATGAAACTGTCTGAAGGTTGGTTTCTCATTCCTGATTTCTCGCTCCTAGTTTCTATTTCTGGCTTTTGTTTTTTGTTGCTGGTTTCTAGTTTTTGCAGTATTTTAGGGGTTTCATTGGTTTCTGGTTTCTGGTTACAGCGCTGGTCTGTACTCATTACGACTTTTGTCTCCTACTTCTAATTCGCAGGAAAGCATGTGCGGGTTTCGAATTCTATGTTTGTGGGAAAAGACATGACATAGAGTCGACATCTTTGGAAAACAAAATAAAACATAGCCAACATGTGTTGGAACCGTAGTCGGTATTGTATTGTCCGACATGGAAGGTGAACCTTTCCATATCACAAGCCTGAGCCTCAATCACTCTCTTACTCCGATTCTGACCGATGTCAATCAGTTCAGTGTTGAACGACAGTTCTACGTCTAACTGTACATACTTGACCTTCGTTGTTCAAAGGAAAGAAAGGCATTGATCTCACGATGGTGAGGCCATCAAATGTACATTGTCAAAAGCAGCCTGTGGAACCACCAGGAACTGGTCGCAAAGGACCTAAGCACAAAAGAAAAATGCTAGGGACGGAAATCGCCGCCTAGGCGCAACAACGCAGTCCTAGAAGCAGCCGATGTTCAAAGATGTTGCATGGCTTTTCGCCATATCTCAACTATGGCTGTCCATATTGTAACCGCATACGGTGACATGCTCCTTGAGAGGACGGGACTGGTTACAGCGATCACGACAAAACAGTAAAAGGCAAGGTCAAAACCCGCCTGCCGCCTTACTGGTGGCGCCCGCCTCGACGACAACCCAGGAATCCAATGGGCGGACGCCACATGGCAGCGAGACTGGGCGCGACTTTCTCGTGCAATTTGCTAAGACGTCGTTTCTTTTTTATGCCAATCAAAGGCTGCCACGGCTCACAGTGAGCGATCGGACGGCGCGTGCGCAAGGGCGACAAATGTGAACGGTTGGATTCAGCAGCGCATTGACATCCAAATTGGTCGTTGTTGGGTTCGTTGTCGGAGACTGCTGAGCGTTTCCAGTAGAGGCTCAAGGTTAGATGGAACGGCCCTGAAAGCCGTGCGCCGTTGAATTCCAGCGCATGGAACCGCGCGACCACCCTCGCCGCCGGGTGGGCGCCTTCATAGTCGCAGCGCTCGCTATGGCGGCTCCGTTGGGCGCTGCTGCTGCTGCCACGTGTGCCCTAATATCCGTGACACGGGAATGAACCTCATTCTGGATACAGATGCTGATGCTGCATCGCCTCTCTCGTTGTCTGGCATCCACTTTGAGTGTTGGAATTAAATCAGGTCCCGCTTGTCAAATGTTTACTGTTTGGTCTGCTGAGTACCGGGAGCCAAGCTTCCTCTGCTATGTGCTGAGGAGGCCTGTTTGCGCGGTAGCACTAAAGAAAACGAAAGAAAACTTGGCGCTTGGAATTGGATGTTCGTGGCAGCAAGCTTCTCATGTTGCAGCCTTCTGTCAGAGCTCGTTCCTCGGACAAGTTGCTCCTGCGACGCCTTCACGCCATGACGAGCACATGGCAGTAATCGGTATTAAATTTTCACTAACTGTTGACTGGAGATTCGCGATTGCGTGATTCCTCGACACAGTCTCGCAGTCGCGGCTTTGAGAGGCGCACGGCAGAGCGTTGGAACCAGCACGCCTTGCCCTGTCTGTGAATCTCCTTTGCAATGAAGTTACGGTAACCTAATAAGGCTTCAGGATGTGCAATGACAGCTTCTATCCAGCGATTCGGGTATCGCGCAAACTTCTCTAATCTACATCGTGACATGTTTACGAATTCCATTCAACCAACCTATTGAACAACACCATCACTCTGTGACGAAAGGAGCTGGAACTCTTCCTCGTGCCTGAGACTCGCCTCTAAAACTTGCTCCTTCACTAACATCAACATAGCAGCGGCTCACACTATACGGTTGTTCAAGTCGTTACACTAGAGGCGACCACTAGATGGTTCTCGTAATACCCATCTATTATATGCATGGGTCTACTACGCACTCCCCTGTGCGTGTCTGAGAGAGCTAGATAGCTATATTCTATACTGTACAGGACCACTATATACACCAAGTACCCTAAGAACCGTGGAGCCGCTAACGGCACACCAGTACTGCCGAGCTAGATAGCTAGATTCTTTACTGTACAGGACCACTATATACACCAAGTACCCTAAGGACCGTGGAGCCGCTAACGGCACAACAGTACTGCCATACCTCACACAGGGAAGTGTCGGTATCTTGCAGAAGTTCCAACCATGGGATCTCCTTCACTCCCCAGGTTCGCCTTCATCTCGCAAAGGACTGACCCGGCCACTCTCCATGCAAATTCCAGACTCGTATTCTCCTTTGAAATGTTGCTCTGATAGACAGCGCCATATATAGCAGAACTAATTGCATACAGCTCCTCTCGGGGTCTTTTGCTCTGCTTCAAAGTTGTTGCTCCCTGTCCATAGAGAATCTACACAAGGAAAGAGATGGCCCAAACTCATATTCAAGCCCTCTCCCTTCCTTCTGAATCTTTGTTTCAGAACTTTGTTCCCCTACCTTTTAATCCACACCTCTCCCTTCCTTTCCCTCTCCCTTGATCACTTTGTTCCCTAACTTTTAATCCAACTCTCTCCCTTCCCGTTCCCTCTCCCTCCCCCACCCTCTTATTCTTCTCAAAGTCCAAAAAGAGATGTACAGCCATGCTCACATATTCACAAGTAAATTGAAGTTCGAACAAGACAGAGTTCCCTTGCTATGCATATCAGCATTTCACTCACCTGTTGGTAGGTTTCATCCAGCTTGCGAAGCATCTGAATTTGCAGACACTTCTCCTCCGAGCGAGAGAAGATTTTCGCCTGTTCTCTCCTATACGAATCGTAGTGACCTTTCCATTCGTTATGGTATGCTTCATAGCCCTCGTAAAGTAATTGTCGGTCGAGCCCTGAAGAGAAAGCCATGGCCTGGAATGAAAAAGAGAGGACCAATGCAGCAAACTTCTACAAAACAATAGAATCGCAAAGAATCAAGTGTAAAGACGAAGAGGAAGGGAGTGAGGAACGCACCAAAGTTACGAATTATCGAAGACGAATGTTCATCCATCGCGTGCTTAACCATGTCAAAGATTTTTCCGGCAACAGAATTGGAATGATACCATGAAACATATCGTACAGGGCCTTTTCTTACTCCCTTAGATTCATCTTGGCGTCGCATATAGTGTGGCTCCATCAGAGGTTTCAAGGCCAAAGGTAATCTCACCTGCTCACCAAGCTCTCCAACTTCCTTTAAGCCACAAGAACCTTCCGAAATCTAACCTAACTTTGAATATTTCAAAACAAACGACACTAAGAATTGGGATTCATACATACACTGAACTGAAATAGACAGCAAAAACGACGGAGGCTGCTTACCTCGTCTCCTGACTTTCCAGCATCCAAAGCTCTGTAGTAAATACAGACTAGTTTCACAATGTCTTCCAGACTTTCCAGCCTTTCCGCCCCTACAACTCGTCTGGAAGGGTTTTCATTTATCAGCAGATCCATTTGGGCCAGCCATGCGTTGGCAGCAATGCCTATCGTCAAACTGCACCATTTTCATTCCCAATAGCCCCCTCAGCAAAACCCCACGTAGATCCATTAAGTCTAAGTGAGAGTTCCCTCTGCCCTCTCTGCCCTCTCTGCCCTCTCTGCCCTCTCTGCCCTCTCTGCCCTCTCCCCTCACCCTTCTCCCTTCTCCCTCTCCCTCTCCCTCTCCCTCTCCCTCTCCCTCTCCCTCTCCCTCTCCTCTCCCTCTCCCTCCTCCCTCTCCCTCTCCCTCTCCTCTCCCTCTCCCTCTCCCTCTCCTCTCCCTCTCCCTCTCCCTCTCCCTCTCCTCCCTCTCCCTCCCTCCCTCCCTCTCCCTCTCCCTCTCCCTCCCTCCGCCTCTCCCTCTCCCTTTCCCCCTCCGCCTCTCCCTCTCCCTTTCCCCCTCTCCCTCCCCCTCCCCTCTCCTACCATATCTGTCCCTCTCCCTACCCACTTCTCCCCTCCCCCCCCCCCTCCCCCTCCCCATGCGCCACCCCACCCCAACTCCGTCCTCATCCTTTCGTCTTTTCACCTATTCCCCTTGTGCGGCTTGCCCCTCTTTTCCCCCCTGCCCCCCCCGCCCCCCTCTGTGCTTCTCACATAAGAAACTGAAATGCTTTGGAAAAACTCACTTTGGTCTCAACCGCACATTCAAGGCATGCTCAACGAGGCGGTCCTCAAGCTGGTCGTCCTCCAGCGCAGACGGAGAAGTCATGCCTGCGGCGTTTTTTGGGCCTTCTTTACTAAAAGGTTCTAAAGGAGGATGCACATAGTACTGGTTCACAATCTGCATTCAACAAACAAGAACGAGGAAGAAAAGGGGTCGAGGAGAGGAGGGAGAGGAGAAAGAGAAAAAACACAAGGAATACCAGTTTTTGCCTCAATATAAGCCAAGGTGGTAGACTGATCTTTCCTGCTCTGAAGGGTTTGTAATGTTCGCTGATCAATATTGAGGTGCTGAGGTGTTTTGAGAAAAAACGGAAGAGGCTCACCTCTCGGTTGTTACATATCCAATAGATGTCTCCGTCAAAGTCACTGTTCGCCATTTCATCCGCGATTGAACGTGGCCCCTTCGTAGAAAAAAAAATCGCAAACTTACCCGATCCAATCACTTCATCAAACTTCTCATTGTAGGTGGCCTCCAAAACATGAATATCTCCTGGATGTAGTCCTGGGGCCTTGTACACCAAAATCTTAGAAGAAAAGATGGGCCCATCCTTCCTGCATACCCTTCCCCACCTTTGAAAGTGTTATGATTCCACCCATGAAGCTATCATACTCTCCGCTCATGCTTAATCAACGATTAATGTACTCTAGAGATTTGGTAGGTTATTTTTTTACTTAGGGGCTTTTTACACGGAAAAGTTAAGAACGGGCTAAGACGTACAAAATAAGTGCAACTTGATTTCGTTCAAGTGTCCCAGTTGGATCAGCACAGCCCATTAAGGTGTAACAGTCCGCTACAGGAATTTTGGCAGAAGACAAGTCCTCCATTCGAGTACGCATGAGCCGCCATAGAAGATTCTGCAAGTGAGGTTCGTCCATGAATCCCGCCAAGAGAAGTCGTAAAGATTCCTCTGCAAGGCTGCTATGTTCGCTTATGCCTCCAAAAGATGTCACCACTGCATATAAGAAACACTCGTGGAACGTTTCAATCAGGCCAATGTAGCTTGGAAAGAAGACCCTCAATTGAAAGGATGCGTGAAGCAGAAAGTGAAAGAAAAAGACAATGCTAACCTAAAGGAAAATGAAAACCAAAACCAAAGTTTGCTTGTTTCACGAACCGGGCGAACCCATCAACCTTCCAATCGTCAATTGGGTCAACACTCCAGAATGACGTAAAATGCAACATTTGAGGCATGTCCATTTATGGTTTCTCATGTCCTATCATTCTTGCTTACGTCTTTTAGCCACGTCGGGATTCTTAAAGCATTGCTGCATATCCAATAAAGCGTCTTCAGCGAGTCTCAGAATGAGTTCCTCCTCAACACCTCCATAGATTAGCAGAAGGATGAGGTGACGGAAAAGCTTTGCCTGAGCTTGTTCCCGGCTGTTCTTCCCCACCATCCAAATACAGGTTATTGCTACAACAGAGCTGCAATACAAAGCAGTGCTCAAATGGAATATAATAGACAATTAATTTCTCTATCCCACTGGATTAATTACCTAGTATTGCAGAGTTCAAGCCCAGAATAGGGCTCTGGAAGATGGCAAGCAAACTCCTCGTCCCGCTTCACTTTATGCATAGAAGGGCGCACTTGAATCGTCCTTTCTGGAAGCTGCATGCGCGAGTGAAAAATAGCATAACAAACTAACTCCCAAAGGAAAGGAAAATATGGATATTGAGAATCTCTATTCACTTTCATTACAAATATCCATTTCACACCTTGTGATTGACGCACAAAAGGCCCTTCCAAACGTTTCCCCTCCAAAAGAGCCGAATCTGCAGTAGAAGAGGGTACCGCTGCAATCGAAAAAAAAAAATAGGCGTAGGGGGGGAGAGGGGATTCTGCCGTTAGTTAAAAAGTCTCCTAAAACGCTGCAAGGATTCACAATACTAAGTAATGTTGTGCCTCCTTCAAACACAAGCGAACGTTAAGGACTTAAAGGAACTCACCTCCTTACAATGCACCCATTTTGGCTCGTTCGCAACCTTCTTCCCTTTCCAAATACTTGTAGGACACATCTCTGCTAAGTCGGGAGAAATAAATCCACATCCATCTGTGTGAATAAGTACTTCTCCGCTGCTGTCTCGAGCTTCCCTCCCGTTCTCCTGCAAGTTCCATTGACCTTTTATCTCTGATTATGTGCCTCACATATAGCTCGTCCAGTCAATCACTGAACTCCAGTATTCATAGACCAACGTTGAAACAGCAAACTTGAGCTGTCAAGAACTTTTGCGTTGCAGCGAGAAAAATGTGATTATTAGTTCTAGATTCTTGTTTCAAAGGATGGAAGCTACGGAAATGGTTTGGTATGGAATCTGCTATCTCTCGTACAGAGGATAAGGTGGGCCTAACCAAGCAAGGAATGTCATCTAACTCCACAACGTTGCACTTTTCCAGGTCAATGCTTAAACGCTTAGTCTTGCTCATTGCCAACTGTGTCCTGCGCATGCCAGCGGAAAGCAGTCAGCAGTGACACCTATCTGAAGTCGAACAGAGTGGCCTGCAAGAGTCTCTATTTCTTAAGGCTGCTCTTGCATGTAGCTCACCCCCTTCCCCCTCTCGTTCGCCCCCCCACTCTCTCTCTCTCTCTCTCTCTCTCTCTCTCTCTCTCTCTCTCTCCTCTCTCTCTCTCTCTCTCTCTCTCTCTCTCTCTCTCTCTCTCTCTCTCTCTCTCTCTCCTCTCTCTCTCTCTCTCTCTCTCTCTCTCTCTCTCCTCTCTCTCTCTCTCTCTCTCTCTCTCTCTCTCTCTCTCTCTCTCTCTCTCTCTCTCTCTCTCTCTCTCTCTCCTCTCTCTCTCTCTCTACTCTCTCTCTCTCTCTCTCTCTCTCTCTCTCTCTCTCTCTCTCTCTCTCTCTCTACTCTCTCTCTCTCTCTCTCTCTCTCTCTCTCTCTCTCTCTCTCTCTCTCTCTCTCTCTCTCTCTCTCTCTCTCTCTCTCTCTCTCTCTCCTCTCTCTCTCTCTCTCTCTCTCTCTCTCTCTCTCTCTCTCTCTCTCTGTCTTTCTCACTCTTCCTGCCTCCAGCCAGACCCACCCCCTTACTCTCCACCCTTCCTCAAGGAGACGCCTAAACTCCATCGAAAATGTGCACTTAAAGGGCACATTACACAAACAACGAAGCATTCTAGAAAGGTAATGCAGACTGCATCTTATTCAATTAAAAGATAAGCTGGTATACCTGGCGTCATATTTAGCCATTGTCGATGTGGTGTGAAAATGGCCCATTCGCGATCGCATCGCTTTCACCGAAGCGAAGGTTTGGAAAGTCGGATCGTCACGGTCATTAACTGCTCTTGATTCAGCTGCTACAAAATAGAATCGAACAGCACGTTCCTCCTCCGTCAAGTCCCCGAAAATAATTTTTTTTCCTGACTTGGAATCCTTCTTCCCTGCAAAACAAACCACAATCGTAAGTACTCATAAGAAAGCGCTGACGTCATCCTTAGAACTCCGAAAGCTTAGAATGGGTCCATGAACACTAAAGCACCCGCTAAGTGAATTCAAACAGAAACGAGAGGATCAATACTCGCTGTGGCTATGTAACTCACCAAAATAGTGATAATGTCGCAAACCCAATGAAATTCCCTCCCGCATAATTTTCTTGTACTGTGTCTCCGCTCCCAAATTCGAATTAGTGTCTTTTAGCAGCACCTGCAGAATCTGATCCTCTCCAAAGGCATGCTGCAACGGGGTGCTTTCCGCTTCGATTCTTGGCCCCTGTGCACGGGGCTGAGTGAAATCAGCAAGTGCGAAATTCTCCATTGTTCCGTGTAGGTATGTTTATGGCGTTTAAACATTTTCAATTTCACGGGTGTAAAGCGTCGAGGAGCTTCATGTGAACAGCGTTGTTTCATAAGCGCCTTGTGAACTTAAGCCTTAAAAGAAACTTCACAACTTGACAGTGCATATGTTCAGCAAGCAAAAGACTTGGAAGGAGGTACTAAATTCAATTATTAACCTTTGCAGGTCAAACATAATACTACCAAGGAAACATCTCCGCACGGAGGGAGGGAGGGGGGGAAGGGGAGAGAGGGGGACGGGAGGGGAGGGAGGGGGAGGAGGGGAGGGAGGGGAGGGATGGGAGGGAGGGGAGGGAGGGGAGGGATGGGAGGGGGGGGAGGGAGGGGAGGGAGGGGAGGGAGGGGAGGGAGGGGAGGGAGGGGAGGGAGGGGAAGGACCAAACCTCAAATGTGATGTCGCCCGTTGGATTCACATGCGCCGTATACACACGAACGCTCCCCTCGGTTGACTCCAATTGGTTAACTCCCCTCCGTTGCAGAGAAACTCCCTGCCAACCGCCTTTATTCGAGACATAAATGTGAGGAAAAACAAGCTACCCTTGTCAGTGAAGCCTTGCAGATTCAATTATGACGAAAGAGAGGAACAAAATTTCCCTCACAACCTGCTAATCAATGAGAACTTAAGGGTACGACCAAGTTGCAGCATGGAGATGGAGCGCACCACCATCAAAAGCCAACCAAGACAGCAAAGTCAAATATGTCCACCAAGTCAAACATGAAAAACAAGTCAATCAAGTGAGCAATGCCGATGCATCTTCAAGCCATCTCAATTAAATAGAAAAAAAAAACATTTCACTTAATTCAGTTGGGTCGATATACCATAGCAGGACATAAGCTTGCCCGAAGGAACGCCTCTCCCTCATCAATGCTCATGACTGCCAATCTATTTATCCACGTTATTAGAGTCTGTTTTTCTTCAAATTCATGCCTAAATACCAACAAAAACACATAAATTAGTGAGAAAGCATTAAAATATAACAAAGAAATCACCATATTTGTCTGATCTCTCTTCACCTCACAGAAGCAGCACTTTGCACATTCTCCGAAGCATCAATCACCTTCCAAGAGCTTGAACAGCGAATGCATTACAGATATTTACTAGGTCAATGGAACGGCTGTGCAGGTCAACACTATGCACATCACATGGAAGAGGAAAACTTACCAATTCGGAAGATTGCTTTGAATGAGAAACCTCCGGGGGAAATCCAGACTTCCAAACGAACGTTCAAGGGCATCCTGTAAAGAAAGCCTTTCAATGTCCTTCTGTGAAGAAAGCTCCCTGGAAATCTGGAGGAGTTCGGTGACATTTGCGGTCAAGAAATAGTTCCAAGCATTGTTGTCCATGGAAGCCAGCTCTCCCACTGCAGACTCATGCAAATCATCATCTGCATGAAACTCCCTGTTGTCAATATCCGTTATTCTGAGACCATCCCGCGGAGCTGAGGCATGCATAGCCATCATTCCTCCTTCAAACTAACAAATCTCTCTCTCTCTCTCTCTCTCTCTCTCTCTCTCTCTCTGTCCCTCTCTCTGCACAGCATGTAACGTGGCCGTACAGGCATGCACGTATGCATTGTGGTGTCACGGCCAGGTCGAGCCATGCATGGGACCATGGGGTACTGCAAAGCCAGCTGCCAACCATTCGAGTTGAGAAATCGTCCAATCAAAGATCGCACGTCGACATTTCATCCGACGTGGCTATCTGTGATTGGCTACTGTCGACAAATTACTGCATGCTTTCCATGGATTTCCATTCTCCTTCTTCTCTTTTTTTTTTTGGACAAAATCATCATCATCATCATGGGGAACCACGAGGAACTGGTCGCAAAGGACCTCGTTTTAGGGTTTGCTTTGAATACAGAGTAGGGATGATGTACAGTACATTAGGACGCAGTGTCGTGTATTAGAATTCCAATCAAACATTCTAAAAGTTAGGGAAAAACTAAGTTAGGCCGTTTTATAAAACACTTTTAGAATAGACGGACATTCGTACGAATGTATAAGCGTACGGCCAAACTGTACGTCAGTGCGAGCGCTATTCAAGTTGACGGCTGTTCAAATTCAACGGTCGTACGGTCGTTCAGAAAGTGTTCTAAAACTCTGAAACTTTCAGATTTTAGAACGTTTTAAGACTCTAAAAGTCCATTGTACGGACACATGTACCTGCATTGTACTGTACAGTATTACAGTACTGTACAGTACTGTACTGTACAGAGCAGGGGGGGCCGTACAGGCTCAGCTCCGTACAGCAGCAGGCCGGTTCTAATTTTCCGCCAGCCTGCCCAAAAAAAGTTTCTATCTCTCCCAGTGCAACCAATCAGCTCGCGCCAACCGTCCTCCGTATATTCCCTCTCGCCCTGCTCCATTAAAAACCTTCATCCGCCTGCCCGCGTCTCCCATACCCCGCTGCCCCGCTGAAACTCTCACCCTGCCCAACCTCCAAGAATATGACCGTCGATTCTAAATTGGACGGTCCATATTGCTTACTTGAGATATTTCGTGCGTTCCGTGAGTAGGTTTGCCAAACATTTTTGGTTCGGGCAGCGAGGCGTAGGAGAGGCGCCTTGGAGGCGGCGGGCGGAGATTTGCTCTCGGAAAGTCGCGGAGGGTCAAGGGAGGCGCCTGCCTGTCTGGGCGGGGAGGGAATCAGAAATGGTCAAATTGCGCACCAAAGTTGGGAGGGAAAGCGGTTGTCAAAATGGTGCTGCCAAATTTGAATAGATTCAAATTTGGAGGTTTGATTTTTGAAAGTTTGGAAAATTGGCGCTTCCGAATGGGAGGGATTGCAGGAAGAAAAGGAGAAAGGGGGAGTTAGGGTTAGGGAGGCGAGGGGGGAAGAGAGAGAGAGAGAGAGGGAACGGGAGGGGAAGGAGTGCGAGAGGGGGTTGAAGCGGTAGGGGAGGAGAAGGAAGAGGGAGAGGCGGAGTGGGCAGTGGTGAGTTTGAATCTGCAACAGTTGAGGAAGAAGAAATTGTTGGAGTATAAGAGTGAGAGCATACAGCAGTGATTCGTGGGAAGTTATGGAAGGGAATAGAATGCTTGGCGCAGGAGAGCAGTGTGTTTCAAGCCCAGAGGCTGCTCCACCGTTTTTTTGCAGCTTGTTGATTGAGTTCAGGGCAGGAACTTGTGGGGAAAAAGCTCTTGTGGAGCGAGCCTGAAGTTTTGATTCGAGGACGAGCTACCATCCTTGTCGGCGTATCAGCTTTAACTGCTCATCAGGATGTCGTTTTGCAGGACTCCTGAAGCCATTTTTCTGTAAGGCGTGCGCTCTTTACCGACTGTGCGATTTTCCCCAGAGCTTAGTGTGTTGAGGGCGGCTGTGTTTATTGAGCGGTCGTACAAGGTAGATTAGAGTTAGTACATGGTCGCACTCACAATGACCAAAGCTCGAGCTCGGAGAGCGTCTGCGAGGAGTGGAGCGGCCTCAGGGAAATCGCAAGTAGTTGTGAAGCGTGCGAAAAAGGAGGCTTCTAGCGGCTCGCGCCATCGGGGGGCTTCTGCAGGACCCCTCATTACATCTTCTACACGGAAGCGCAGTCGAATAGGTTGGTCCATTGCCCTTTTTGTCCTCGCCGTGCTGCCTGTTTAAATGACTCTCAAATGGATGAATTGTCGGAGTCTGCATATTATCCTCGTTTGAGGTTCACCGGTCGTTTTTTTTGAATGCTTCACAGGAAACGTTTGTATTGAATGTTTGCAGACGAAGTTTCGCCAGATGCCGTAGTGAAAGCGGCTCGGTCGAGATTCCTTCCGGTAACAAAGGAGGAAGTTGAGAGGGAGCATGAAGTATCAGTTACTTCGCCATCTGCGGTTGACTCGACAGAAGGCCGGGTAAAGGTACGTGGAAAGTGGCGTCTGAAAACGTTGCTGACTTCGAGGGCTGCTACTTGTTTGTCACATCTAAATGCATCACAGGCTTCATTGATGTAACTATTGGTTTGCAGTGCACGAGTGGTACTCGTCAGTTCCAGGGGGGCGCCAGGCACCTCGTTGCCATGCAAAACAAGAACGCCGCATTTTTCGAGGAGCTAGAATGCGAGGAGCTCACTGACAATTGATGCTATCCTGCAGGTTGATGCTGTCGCAGCAAGGAATGACTGCGACATGCCTTCTGTTCAACAAGATTTAGGAGAAGAGAGCGCTCGACCAGCACAAAGCTGTACTCCGACAGACGAGCAGGGGAAGAGCAGTGCACAACTTGCAGGTGTTCCATCTTGTAGTACGTCTGCTCCTGATACGATATTCTCTCCAACGTACCATACGCGAAAGGGCTCTACTCAAGATGGAGCACCGAGTTCAGTTAGCTCAGGTAAGGCTTTGAGCTTCGGAACTGGTTGTTTGGAAGTTCCTCCAACTGTGCCCTCCACCGTCTTTAATCATACTGGAAACATATGAAAAGAGAAAGCTGTTTTCCTTGCAGGTCAATTCGTGTGTTTTGGTTGCCTGGATTAATAATGTTGTTTCGTTGATTTCAGGGAGGTCGGGGCCTGGAGGAACACCGAGGAAATCCCTTGCTGACCACGTATTGGTGGTGACCGGAATCCAGAACGCTGCAGAGCAGAGCACCGCTACAAGTCGAGAGAAGGGGAAGGCAGCTGTACTTCCTTGCAGGCAATCCCAAAGAATTCGAGCAGCTCTTCGGTTAGAAGAGAGTCAAGGAGCGCCATCTTTACAAGGCGGCCATGCAGCCCAGCCTGAGGCTTCCACTGCCATGGAAGAGGAGTCTGTAGCTGTCGCCCCCGCAGCTAGCAATGTGCAGGTAGGAGCTGTGGCGGTTGTAGAGCCGCAAAGCTTTCAGAACGAGAGTCCGTTTGCCAAAGAAGCTACGCCTGAGGTTCAGATTGCCGATTCGGATAGCTTAGCAGTACTCCCTGTAGGGAACAAAGATGTAGCCGTAGTTGGTTTGTCAGATGCAACCTCGTTGGAATGTCATGATGAAGGAGGTGAAGCAGCCGGGCAAGACGACGATGACTATGACGACTTTGATCCTTATCTCTTCATCAAGCGGCTCCCGAGGCTGTCAGAGATTGTTTCGCATTGTCGACCACATTTGTTGCCAAAGCAAACACGGAGATGTCCACCAGTTACTCTCGTCCTGGACCTCGATGGTGAGTGCTCTTATTGAGAAAGCATTCTATGCTGTTTACTTTTCTTTCCCTCTAAATTCTGCAACCATGGTTACCTTAAGTTTTCTGCATTCTCTGCGCTTTCATTCTACATTTTTATGGAACTCTAATGCGTTTTATGCAGAAGTATGTTGACCTGCTTGTTGCGCTAAGTCTATGGGGCTTTGATTAGCATTCAACTTGTCATGGCTTCTGTGAAGCAAGCAGTGTCCAGATGACTGTAGTATTGTGCGTTTATCAACTGTGCGGTGTGAAAACAGTTTCATACTGCAGGAATGTCATGGTAGTTGAACCAGTTCATCGTGGAAATAGTGCTAAATTATTCACAGTAATCAGTTGTTTCCTGCAGAAACGTTGGTGCATTCAACCCTGGAGCAGTGCTCTGATGCAGACTTTAGTTTTCCGGTGCACTTTAACAATCAAATACATACCGTCTATGTCCGTCGTCGACCACATCTCGAGAGTTTCATGGAGCGTGTTTCGCAAATTTTTGAAATCATTGTCTTCACTGCCAGCCAGAGTGTTTATGCGGAGCAGCTGTTGAACATTCTGGATCCTCAGAGGAGGCTGATTCGCCATCGCGTGTTTCGAGATTCTTGTGTCTATGTCGAGGGCAACTATCTGAAGGACCTCTCTATTCTAGGTCGAGACCTATCCAAGGTTGCAATTATTGATAACTCGCCACAGGTGTGAACACGCGATAACCATCTTGCTCTTGCTTCTCTGACAATACGTTTGAGAAATGAAGCGTGCTCCGCCTGTCAATGTTTCTGCAAGTTTTGTTTAGCTCAAGCCTGCTGATGTGTCTTTTTGCAGTGTCCTTTCTGTCCGTAGTTTCAGTTTGATTTCCTGTTCATTGAGTTTCACTTGGTCTAAATAGTGGGATCCAATGTTGCGCTTCGCAAGACGTGAATGAAACATCAGGCTGAAAGTTGTTTTGGACTTTTGTGGATGCTGCAGGCATTTGGTTTTCAGGTTGACAACGGCATCCCCATTGAGAGCTGGTTTGATGACAAATCCGACTGCGCACTGAAGTCCCTGCTCCCATTCTTGGAGACGCTGGTGGGAGTTGAGGATGTCCGACCTGTTATTGCGAAGAAGTTCAATTTAAGGGATCGAATAGCAGCTGCAGAGGAGCCTTTGGGGTTGCAAGTCCGCTAGGTTGCGCTGAGAATCTTGTAGGCATTGCCAAATTGTTGATTCCTCGCAGGCCAAGAAGCGCTGAGTATTGAAAGATAGGTTTCTGCGTAGTCTGCCTTTCTGTGTTACCCTCCCCTGTTGGGAATGGGGGAGGGGGGGAAGGGTGATAGTCGCTTTTGTAAATTGGCAGTTTGTGGCTGCAGGGGAGGTGAGGTTAGGGCAAAGGCGCTTCGCGCAGGGCCGTAGAGAAGGGCTAGGGTTCGCAGGCGTAAAAGTGCAGCTGGGGATCTGCGAAGCGGGCATGGGATGTCTTGCTGAGTGTGCGTAGACATCTTTTAGGGTTTTTCTTTTTCTGCTGGAGGAGTGGAGGAGGGGTGGTAGGTCTTTGGTGACCAATTGGTCCCGACTAAAGACGTGAAACTGGCTGGAAGCTTGTAGTGCGGTAGCTGCCTAGGATGGGAAGAGGAAGGGGTAGAGGGAGGTAGAGGGAGGTAGAGGGAGGGAGAGGGAGGGAGAGGGAGGGCATTGCAATGAGCATTTTCTCTCCTGACTTTGTGATGGAGGACGCATGTACACTGTCCAAGCTGTAGGGGAGCGGTCAGGTGCAATACCTGGCTGGCTGCAGTCTCAATAGCGAGGGTAGACGCTACTCTTCGAGTGTTGTGCCGAGGCTCTAACAATGAGGTTGTAGGTGGCAAGCTGCTGCTGCTGCTGCTGCTTGGTATTGGCAGAAAGGCAGGGAAAGATCCTGTGTATAATATTCAATATTGGTTTTATCTCCAGTCTAGAATGGCTGTCTCCTTTATGGAACAAATGTGAATCTTTGTCTGCCCTGCTCTTAGTGTCTAGTCTTTGGTAGAACCCTCACTTCTTGGCCTCGCCATCGTGAGATCACTGCCACTTCCCCCTTCGCTCTTAAACGCTTTTACTAACGGCCGACTTCTTTATCCGTGCGAACTCTGATTTGGATCTGTCAATCTTTGGAAGAGGGCAATTACTGGAGGTAGACGTATAGCGTACTTCAAAACTAGTACTCACTTCCCGCTTTAGAAAGCACAGTACTACTGCTTTATCTACTTTTTACCATCGAAACAGTTGCCCTGGCAAATCCCCTATGTATGTTTCAAGATTGACAAGCCCATTGGTGACCGTCCGATGGCTTCCGTCCCTCCGTCCGCGCCACGTGGCCCACATCGGCGACCTTCGCTGCTGCTTATTTATTTTAAGCGCCGTGTTGTTGTTGTTGGTCTTAAAAGCAGAGTTCCAGTCATGGCTTTTGTCAATTAGGGGTTGTCGGACTTAGCAAAGAGTTGCGAAAAGCATTACAGAGAAGAAAGTTACGAAAGTACTCCGCTGTAAGCGGAACACGATATCACCGGGGTACTCGTTTCGGTGTAAACCTTACGAACGGACATATTGACGATTTTTTAGTCTGGCAACTCTATTGTCCTTAGGTTCATTGTGGTTAAAGGATGTAGCATCGATTTCACGATGGCGAGGCCATCAAATGCACATGGCCAAAATCAGCATGGGAAACCACGAGGAACTGGTCGCAAAGGACCTAAGGACAAAAGAAAGAAGCTAGGAGCGGAAAACTACGCCTTGGCCCTTGGCGCAACAAAGCAGCCTTTGTGAGCGGTTGGTTCCTCGTGGTTCCACATGTTGCTTTTGTCCATCTCCATTTGATTTGATGTCCACGTTCACATGTATCCGGTTTAGTACTGCGTGTTGTAACCGGTAACGGTACTGCGTGCCACATGACATTATGTCAACCGTTGGTTCAATCTGCCGAGATCGAGTGGCTGTCCTTGCTCCACTGCTCATGAATCAAAAGCGTGAGGTGGCTACAAAAAAACCGTTCGATTTTCCGACAACGTGGACGAACGGACGGTCCGGATTACCGAATTTCCCTTCAAAAAATGTGGAACGAGTTACGGATTTTGCGATCCCATTGAACTACGAACTTCACCAAACCCAGTTTAGTGAAAAAAACCAGAAACCGTCCAAACGAAGTCTTGCGGTTTGCAGGAGGTTTTTTGTCATCTCACAGATTTATGTATTTATTTATTTAATGGTTTGGAGTGAGCCTCCGCACGGGACGATCGTGACCGTTGAGAGGCGTCAGATTGGTCGGTGGAGACGGATTTTCTTCGAAATAGACAATTTAATGTAGAAAATCGTAAAAGCCAAATCAGCGTCAAGGTTTCTTTGGTCCATCGTGGCCGTCCGCTGGACATTTTTCGACACTCGACAGCCGTCCGTTCGGAAAATGACAGAAACTAAAAAATTTCGGACTCAATCGAATCGCTCCCAAGATCTGCTCGGCCGATCTCAGCCGTCGGTGCGGATCGATTTTCGGCGGCGGCGCTCCGCCGTCGACGAAACGATCGAGTTCGAACTCACGCCCAAAATCAAAAGAAATATAGCAAAGATTCCTTATTTTACCTACCCGTAAAATATTCAACTTCCCCTTCGACCGTCCGATCTTCGGTGGTAAGCGCTGGACCGTCGCTTACAGGTGTGAATGGTGGGAAAACACTTTTGATCCCTGCCCGGACCTCGTACCCCAATATGCTTCTGAAGGAATCCTGCCAAACTCCCTGTTGTTCCCTTGTGCACTTTTTGGCATGAAGCCCACGAATATGCCAAGGAGATGCTGAAGCCATGGCTGCCGCTGCAGGCCGCCATGGCCATGGCCTTTAACCGTGGTCGCCGCAGACCGAGGCGCAACGCCGCGCAAGGCGCACCTGCATCCGACGGCATCTTGCTCCCTTGGAACGAATCTCCTCTTTCTTGATATTATATCTTCCCTTCTTATACCACGCTGCACTCTGCAGTGACGTTGCAGCGTGTCAGGTTTTGGGAGGAGCTGAAGCTGGGCGGCAGCACTGGGCGGGTGAGGAAGGGAGGGGATCAGGGAGTTAGGCAGCCATGGCGTTCACTTCTGAAGCCGCCACAGCAATGGCCGCGACTTACTTGATTCAAGAGAAGTGTTCCAAGAGGGGTGGATACGATACCTCGAAGATGGAAGTGAGGGAGGAACCGTCCATTGGAATGGCGAACTTCGAGATGAGTGAGGAGCCGCTGCGTATCTCTGCGCTTCTTGCGAAGCCACTCATTCACATGTCGCTGTGGATCCATCACCACCTCCGCATCATGTGCACTGGAGAGTCTCCGCACATTCGAGTCGGATTCTCAAAGATGGTCGCCTTCTCTAGCTTTTTCTATCTCGCAGTGGCCTATTCTTATTGGTTGCATTCGTGCCCTCTCATGGTGCTTCTGTTCGTCGGAGTCACAATCACCAGCCTGTTCTCTGACAGCATCAACCCCTCGTCTCGCCTTTGGTGCTCTCTTGATCGCGCGCTCGCCACCTCTGGAGGTGCGTCATGTCATTGTTTCTAAGCCTTCACGCTCTCATGAGTTTGACAGCAATTTCGCAAAATGTTGAATGTGCTTGCTGTCCTGATCTCTAGAAAGCTTTTGAGGTAGTCGTTGGCTTGAGACTGACCCTATGCTTTTACCGTCATGCAGTATTCATTGGACCAATCAGAGCGGGCGCATTCTATTCCGATGGTTGCATGGAACAGCTGGAAATCGTAGCACTGTCTCTTTTTTCTATCATGTTTCTGGCTTGGAGCCGGAGATCGAAGAATCAGGACGAATTTGTTCTTAGGCACACCTGCTGGCATGCAGTTAGCGCATCTTGTTTAGTCTGGTTAGCGTTTAATGCTCCGCCTATTCAATCACTTTAAGTGTGACTCTCTCAATTATTGTAGTAATATTAACTTAGCGGCGCATATTTATGCCAAAAAAGTGGTTTTCCTGGTTTCCACATTGTCTCCCATGCCCCCTTCTAAACCGGCCATTCATGTAGACTTGTAGGATAGGTTTTCTGGTAAAAGTTTAGCTCGGAGGTTAGGGTTGGTCAGCAGACGAAGTTTGCTCTAGTGTTTAGATATTGGTGACTATGCATCAAAACGGAAGATCAATTTTTTTCCTTCTCAGAAGAAGAGAGGAGCCTGAAGGCGTCCAGGAGCTGGTAGTGGGTAGACCTCTGTTTCTAGTCTAGGCAGTCCAATGCGCACCTCCGGCTGGAAGGATGTCATCACATTGCAGAATTGAGGTTACATAATTGCAAAGCAAGACAGGCTCCTGTCTTGAATTCTCAGTTGGAATTTGTCGCTCTCTGGAACAGTGCAGACAAAGTGCCATTTTCTACGGAAGTGCTGTGTTTGGATGAGAACCTTCGTTGTGTGTAGGTCGATGACAGTGGTCGTATTGTCTTGTTAGTTCTTTATTTTCTTTTTGTTCTGTCCTTATCCATGCGAGTTCCTTCATTTCCAAATGTGGTGCTTCTCAATTCTTGGACGCCTTTTGCCGGACTCGTAGTTGTCTGTCTGTAGCAGCAGGCTTTCACGTTCTGAATGTTTCTGGAAGGGACAGTTTCCCTCTGAGTCTTGTGGCATTACAAAAATGTGACAGTAATATTGTGTAATTTTAAGAAGAGATTAATGGACGGGTGATGGAACCATGTGAAGTTGATGATTCTACTTTTTGAGAAGGAAGAAACTTGTAGACCTACTTCCTTTGCCTTGTACAACGGCAATAGGCTGAAACTTCAAACCTCTCACAGCACTATTTCCTGCAAATTCTCCACTTTCTTAAAATCATAGTCCAGTACCAGATGTAGGAGCTGGGCCAGGCGTTGACCGGCTTCAACTCATTTCTCTTTTTTTTTAGCAAAATATTCACTGTGTGGGTCGAATGTCGCTAGAAACTCGACCGACATTAGTTCAGAATTTATGGTGGCTGTTCCCTGTGTGTCTCTATGCGCCGCCACGTGGGCGTCCTCCAGCCGCAAGATGCCGTCGCTGAACGGTTGAGGAGGAAGCCACGTGTCAAGCGGACGTGCACTCAACTGGTGGCCGCCCAAACTTGCGATTCGCCAACCGAACTGGGGTCAGCTGAACGTAAGGAACCACGAGAACCCGGCCACAATTGGCCTAAGAAAGTTCGAACAAGGCCATGAGCGGAACAATGCTTGTAGGCCCAACAACAACAACACGATTCTAAGCAGCCGACAAGGTCGCCGATGTGAGCCACGTGGCAATGAGGGAGGGGCGGATCCTAAGGTGGACCCCAACTCCTAAGTTACTACTACACAATTGTCCATGTCCTTGTTTTTTCATTGTATTATCTAATGGTGACTATCGTGCCTGTGATGATGGTTTCATGTCATGCCCTGCCATCGGCCATGCCATGCTACCTCTCATTCATGCATCATGATGGGATGTGGCGCATGACATGGGTCCGTGCCGGCATGCGCCATCCATCCAGCGGTACGGACATACGGTACACGCCGTTACAGTACTGGGAGTTAGGGACTTTGATTTGGTGGACCTGTTGTCGGCGAGTCCACGTTTCCATTCGTACTATTTTCTGTCTGTACTCTGTAGTGGATACAGTAACGCCCCCTAATATTTTCGCCATGGTTTCGGCAAATATTGGGCAAAAATCTTGAAAATATAAGGAAGTCCGTGTTAACAACAGGCGGGCGGTATTATGTTAGAGTCCGGCCTGCGGCCGTCCTGTTTCTCTCTGTACGGAAGGCGAATTGGCCGCCCGGCGGGCACTGTCACGAGCTCCTATTGGTGCCGTACAATTTAGTACAGGATCTCCTATTGGTGCCGTACATGTGTCGTACCATTTAGAGATTGTCGTCGTAAGTACCGTACAGCAGAATAGCGTGACCCATGTCTCAAAACTCGTTTCGATTAACAGATTTTGTATTGAAAAATAGGCCAGGCTAGGTTAACACCCCTAATACATTAACACAGACTTACCGTACTAAAAGTGGTTTCCTCAAAATCAGGGCGAATTTCTTGGCTAACGAAAGTACTCGGGCGGAAAAAATTAGGGGAGCGTACTGTATTGGGAGTTTGGGACTTTTGATTTGGTGGATGTCGGCGAGTCTACGTTTCAGTCCGTACTGTTTTCTGTCCGTACAGTAGGGGGTCCTCATATTTTCCACCCTGGTTCGGGCAAAATGAGGCGAAAATATTAAATTTGCATATATAAGGTTCGTGTTACGAATAGACGGGCGGTATTATGTTAGAGTATATGTTGGACCGTACGTATCGTACCGTACCATATCGTACCGTATCGTACTGTATCATTTAGCATCGTATCGTATCGTGACATATCGTGACGCATAGACGTAGTTTTCCGCTTTCTGTTGTTCGCCTCAGCTCGTACAGCTCGTACGGACAATACCATATCGGGGCGTTTCGTATCGTATCGCCTAGTATCGTAAAGTATCGTACCGATCGTTCCGTGTCGTATCGTATCGAAGCCAGGAAGAAGGGGAGAAGGGCGAGCGCCTCTTACGGCGGCACGAGCGGGGAGATTAGGTGAGTTTTGCGGAAGCCCGTAACGGCTAGTACATATAGTACGGATAGTACGGCTAGTACGGCTAGTACGAACAGTACGAATAGTACGGCTAACACAAGTTACCGTACAAAAAGGTGGTTTCGGCAAAATCGGGGCGAAAATATTGAGGACGCACTCCTTGCGGTGGTAAATACGAGGACCCCCCACTGTAGTGGATACTGTTCTGTGCTGTACTGGTACTTTACTGTACTTTACATGTACAAAAATCGAAAATCTTTGTACGGTGAATTCATTGGAGATTCACTGGGCAGATACGACAAGCTCTGCGACGTAGCCTCTGCGACGTGCTTCAACCATGAACCACAGTTTGACCAGAGGATCCACTGGATCCTGGCCAGCCATCTGTTGATCCTTAGAACGTCCGCGTCCGCAAGTAGTGGATGACAAGATTCTAGAGATCTCGTGCGACAGGTCCACCAGGTGGATCCCCAGAAGTACTGTACGAACGAATCTTAGATTCTGTTTCGTACAATGCCCAACAGCGACCGTCGCCCTCTCCCCTCTGATTCGACGAATTCAGCCCCTTTTCCTCGACACGACGTGACGTGACGTGTCGTCACCCCCAACAGTAACTTTGGAATCGGCGCCCCGCGTCTCCCGCACGCCTCCCTCTCTCGCCTCCCTCTCTCTCTCTCTCTCTCTCGCTCTCTCTCTCTCTCTCTCGTTTTCTCTCTCTTCCCAAGCCATGGTCGGCCTCCAAAACCGCCCCTCTCCTCCGCCCTCTCGCTCGTCCTCTCCCCCTCCCCCTCCCCCTCCGCGATCCAAGCCCCCCCTCCGCCTCCCCCTCCTGGACACCTCCCTCCTCCCCCTCCTCCCGTCCTTCTCCTGCGAGGCCGCGGCCGCCCTCCTGGACGCGGTCAGTCCGGGGGCGGCGGCTCTGAGGCCGCTCCCTCTGAGGGAGGGCGTGCAGGGCGCGTGGGCGGCCCGGGCGGGCAGCCGTCAGATGCGGAAGCTCCAACCACAGGACGCCACGTGGGAGGCGTTTGCGCCGTACGGAAAGCTGGTGGGGCCCACCGAGGAGGGTGCGCCGAGCGGGCAGGGGGACGCGCTGCTGGACGTGGGCGGAGGGGTGCCGAGGTGGGGCTCTCTCGCTGGCTCGCTCTCTCTCTCTCGCTCGCTTTCTCTCTCTCTCGCTCGCTCTCTCTCTCTCGCTCGCTCTCTCTCTGTCTATCTCTTGTGGGATGGATCTAAAGGGTGCACGTCCGTTCCTCTTTTTTTTTAGCTTCAGAAGCTTATTACTATTATTATGAACATTAGTGTTATTTATTGTTTCTGTTCTGCTTCTTTCCTGGACGCAGGTTCCGCATAGAGAGAGTGAAGCAGCAGGCGCTTCGTTTTGGCGCTCTCTCCCACCACGCGCGAGTGGCGCTCTGCCTCGGAGCCGTTGGGGGCGGACCGTGGCTGCTCGCTGTGGCGCCTCCCACCCTCCTCGGTAACCCTTACCTCTCTCAAAGCCAGCCTCCTTGGTCAATTATATGCAATCTCTCTCTGTCTCCCTCTCTTTCTCTCTCTCTAAAATATCCGTAAGGCTTGTTTTCTTCTAATTGAGCACGATGAATGAAATAAAGACACACACATGGACAGACACACAGACACATACTCTCTCTCTCTCTCAGTGGTCTCAGAATATTTCTAAGAGCAATAACTGCTTTCAAATGATCCAGGTTCAAATGATGGCTTCGGGGAATCTCTCGTCGGGACTCCAACTTCCTCCGCCTCAAGCGCGCTTCCTTCTCCCCTAAGCGACCAAAAAGGAGCGCCTGTGGGAGAAGCCACGAGCCCTATTTCTGTGGTCGCTTCTCCCTACGGAGAGAGCCCGATCTCTGTCTCTCCCTCCTCCACAGGGAGCAGTGCAGGGGACGAGGCGGGTGAGCTGTGCGGAGAGAGGGGGGGGAAGCACATGCGCTCACGGAACGGCCATTTGTATGGGGCGCCGCGGGCAGAGGATGTTGCGGTGTTCCGAATAAAGGGACCGTGCTTTGTGAAACTGCACCCGGGCACATGGCATAGCGGACCGCTACTTACGGTGCCGGAGATGGACTTCTTTAAGCTTGAGCTTGCGGATACAAATGTAAGGTTTTCATTCATCTTGCCCCTCTCTCTCTCTCGCTCTCGTTCTCTTTCCCTCTTCCCCGTCCCCCCTCACCCGCATCACTCACTCGCCCTACTCTTCTCCCTTCCTCCCTCCTTCCCCCACTATCCTCATTAACCCCCACCCCCAAAATCCCTCTGCCCCACCCCCCTACTCGCTTACCTCCCCCCTCCCCCTCCGCCTCCCCTCTCTCTCCCCCCCTTCTCTCTATTTGACACACGCACACACACATCGAAATGTCTGTTTCAAAGAGCACTTTGAAGGCTTTCCACTGTGTTGGTTTTGGCTTTCATATTTCAGTTGTCAGTTTTCAGCTTTCAGGCATTCAGGGTTTAAGGTAGGCTTCCCAGTGTCCTAAGGTTTTATTCAATCCCTTTTGTCCTGCATTTAACTTCTATAGAGCGTTCGGTGCTTGTACAGCAATCGGACTGCACAATGTACTCCTTCACCCGGCGGGAAGGGCTCGTGTTTGACATCGATGTGCCCCTAGCGAGCTCGGGGCACCATTTGTCGTTCAAGCGGCACGTGCCCTTCAGGGACACGGCTCACCTCAGACTCTCCCTCTCACCCGAGTCGCCTACAAGCACTCTGGAGATAAGCCCATAATATTTTTTTTTTTTTTAAAGGGCCCGAAGTTTGCTCCAAAAGGCCTGACATCCTTACTGCCCTAATTGGGACTAGTGTTATTCCACCATAAAAGCCATATCTACCATAAGAGCCCCGAAGACCGTTAAGGGTATTAGACAAAATAAAGAGAGAGGAAGCATTGTAAATCTTCCCACGGGTCTCAACTGAGAGAGAGGGAGAGAGAGAGAGAGAGAAAATGAGAGAGAGCGATAGTTATGTCTCGCCATCTTGAACATGGCGAAAATGATCTTTTAGCTTTTTTCAGCTAAACTTCATACAATTCTTTGTTGATTGACTGCATACGATAAGTTAAGTGCGGATAATTACAGTTGTCACCAACCCTGATAGGAAACTGTAGTTCAAACTACTAATCTCAGCTACTGCATTGTAGCCATTCACCAAAAACTGCTTTTGGTTTGAGGACGTTTGAGCCCAGAAAGGTTGAAACACCCACTCTCCTCTCTACTCTCTTTTCTCTCTCTACTCTTTCCTTCTTCGCGAGTTTGGCATTAGAGCCCAAGCTGCCAAGGAGAATCTCGTAGTGGAAATCGATGTATTGGAAGCCATTATCTAAATGATTAAAAGATAAAAGTTGTGTCGTGAATTTGTATTCACATGCTGTTCTGTTGCACGTACACGTTTGTCACGAAAAAAAACCCTAATCCTTCCACTGTCTGGTCACCCTTCATGCTTGTTCAATCCAATTAGTTAGTCAGAAACTCTGACTTGGCTGCAGAGAGGTAGCCGACCGCTTCCATTGCGAGGAGAATCCTTGGAGGCTGATTGCAAGCCATTGTCCCGCCTCCTAAAACGGGGCGAGCCCTTCATGTTTGGTGGGCTTGGCGGTGCTTTCGGGCTCTTCATCTCACCCTGCGACAATACCCCTCCAAACAGGATGACAAATATGATTAAGTTGCTTTGTGACGTAGGGAATTACGATTCTTCTGGAGATTGCCTTTGTAAGCCGCGACTAGAGAAAAACTGAAATGTTAGAGCTTAGGCTGCTTACACCTCTGTGCTCGGAACGATGAATGAGAGTCTGAATGACATGCGAGTCTGAATCCGACATACAAAATTCATGAATGTATGAATGTACGAAGGAGGGCCCACTCTGGTAGCCAGGCTTCGATGGCACTCACTTTTGGTGGGCTGAGTGGCAGTCTGGCTGTTGGCGATCTGAAGCAGAGCAGAGGATCGGGAAACTCAAAACCGAAGTAATACTCCTTTTTTGGAGTGAAGGGATGACTTTCTGTGAACTCCTTTCTTGGGGAGATGATAGCGGTTTTTGTGAATGCCTGCAGAACACAGAAACAAAGTGGCTCATTTGAAGCTTCTAAGGAGTTTACTGTTTATCCTGCTAATGACCTCGACAAAGAATTCGGGCAAGCTGCTCAATAGAATTAGCATAAGCTATCAATGTCATCCGATGGCAGAATAACTCATATGTTTATCACTGATGACATTACACTGCTACCAAAAGAGACCATACCCTCACAAGGGACACACCTTGAGCCAAGGATGGTCCAATGCTTGGGCCGCTGTCAGTCGGATTACAGGGTCCACACACATCATGGCTTCCACAAGATCCTTTGCTGCAATTATACCAGCAAAGTAGTCCTCGAAGTGTTTTTCAGGGTCCTTATAACACGAAAATAGATTAATGTGATGTACTTCCCTCTTGCTTTCAAGCAAGGATGACGGCGTGCCTGAGGCACTCTAGGAAATACGCAACATTCAATCAACAAGTAGCTGTCAACAATTTGGAGAGCTGCATTGCCCATCTCCTTGGACTTACCTTCCATCGATATCTGATCCCACGCTCCCCCGTGCAAAGCGTAGTGCCCAACTTTCATTTTCTCAATTTCATGTGGTCGTTCGAATGGAACGGTTCCACTGAGCATAGTGTAGAGGACTACGCCAACACCCCTGCCAAGCGTCACCAGAGGAAAATTTGCTGCATTTTAGCATAGTCAACCACCACCATGGCACCAAAAAGTATATTTTGTTTTGCAGCTACGGTTTCACACACAATTCCCATTGTGGGAGATTGTGAAGACTAAGCAACGTAAGAAATCCAAGTAAGGAGTCAAATCCACCTTGCAACCCCCCGGACCAGTCATGTGTTGGTCCATGTACCACATGTCCACTGCAGCTGTATAGGCGCGCCTCTCCCTTAGTTCCGCATGAAGAATTTCCGGGGCAACGTAGCCTGGAGAGCCGCATATTGTTGTAAGCATAGAAGATTTGCTGTGGCATTTCGCGAGTCCAAAATCCGCAACTTTGACGCACAGGTCCGTATCATTTCCACTGAGTAGAATATTCTCAAGCTGCCAAGTCAGCTCGCCCCCAAACGTTTACTTTTGGCAAATCAACTTAGAGCCACGTCACCTAAAACAGGCACCATAGTATCACAATCTTTTTCACTGACATCTGAGGTCATTCCTCAATGCGACGTACAGGGTACATTGAGAAGCTAAACCATCCAGCCCTACGCTTACCTTGATATCTCTGCGAATGAGGAAGAAGGAGCGAGTTTCCCGTCCATGGCCCGACAAAGAAAAGAGATACAAGCACACGCTGCATTAGCTGTTCCGCATTTTGTAAGCTTTTCCTTTTAGAAAACTGTGTAGGCCCAAACCACCGAACCCATCCATGCAGTGACAACATTGAGCTGAAGCAGCAGAGGACGTCCTTAAAACCATAGACTCGCAAACTAATCACGGAAAATAAATGATGCCGACAAAACTCACAGTGCCAGGAAGGCGACTATAAATTTTTAGGGAGGACCACACAGTAGGACCAAACGGGCCACAAGGGGACAAAAAAACCCTTACCTGTGCACAATTCCATTGGAGTGCAAATAAGAAACTGCTTCAAGGATCTGCTTTGTATGCTCTCCCGCTTCCATTTCAGAAAATCGGACATTGGCGATAAGTTTGTCAAAGAGATCGCCTCCAGTTGCTCTGCCACACACGAAGTTCCAAGACTGAGCAGCTAGACATCGAACGACGAGAGAAATGCTTGGATGTGGAGCACTATCAGTTAAGTCTTGAATGGGTGCACGAGTTTTACGAATACAGCAGTGACGAGTTTCTCCTTCGCTATAATGTACAGCAGAATAAATGAATATGAACAGATTGTACAGATCCTATAAATTGTGCCCCTGGACTTTTTACCGTTTTCAGTGTTTTCAAGATTTTATGGCATTTCTCAGACAAAGTGGGCAATGGCCAACAAGCAGGGAAAAGCCTTACAATTCCATTACAATGAAGGCCGTCGTCGGTGTGAGAAAACACTCGATCATGGCGATGCAATTTGGGTGTTTCACCTGCATACCCACACGCATCACTCCTTATTGAGACAACATTCAACGTGGACAGTGGAAGATTTACAAGATAATTTCAAGTCCACTTTGCCAACTCACCTTCTTCAAAACATCAATCTCCCGAAAAACGCGTCTGCACGAAGCAAGCAATTGCAATTAGTGATGTTCCCTTCAATATCCACATTTTCATTATGTTTGAAGTGTTGTGTGAAGTACAGTACTCGAGCAGAATACAATCCTTTGAGAAACTCAAAAAGTATGCACCTTCAGCCTAATCAATGACCATAGACTGCAGCAACAGATCATCATCGCCAGGTTTTCTTCTACTCACGAAAGGTCCTCCTGCCGAAACCTTGACATGTCAATTATTTTCACTGCAAATTGCTCTCCAGTGGCCCTTTTTGTCGCCAGTTGTACTCTTGCGTACCCTACAGAAACAAGTGGTTGAAGTCAATCATAAAATTTTGATGAGCTGCACGGCGATAATGCATCTGTTGTCACATTCTCTTGCTATTTGAATCAATTGCGCTTTGTGCATTTGGCCATAGGGCCTTGAAGGGTCGATTTTTGCCAATACAAAGTAATGCACCAAATGAATGCAGATTAATTCTCGAAGTGCCATGCAAGGGTATATCAAATAACGTAGGTTCTTTAAACAAGGATTGCCAAATTGAACAAGGGAATGCATTATAGTCGGTATCCAAGATGTACCCGATAATTAGACTATTCACCACAGCTTTCTTTTCACCTTTTCCGATATCTGTTAGTATGGTCAATAAGTGGTGCACAACCACTCAGAGAGCAGTCCCATATCATATACATTGTAATTCGTTCTAACGGAATTCACCTCCAGAGCCAATAAGTTTGCCGAGTTCATACACAACGCTGAATTCTCCATCAGTGGAATTTCTGTGCACTCTCGGAGTCACGCAGCTTGATAGCGGATTTGGCGTAAGGCTGCCGCCGTATCCATCAAGACTGTCAAAGATTGGCCGAGTGAGTTCGATCTTCAGGGGAGAAGGGTGCATTCTCTGCTTGTTCCTCGCCTGTTCCATGTTTTTCAGCGCTTGTATGCCTCTCGTCTGCTCGCAATGCAGGCCTTACATGGACTTGCAAACATAGATGTTGCTGCCACCATCCCGATCTCAATGAAGATAAGAATCCTTTCAATAATACAAAAAGCTCTCTAAAGCAGAATGCCGCAGCTCGCTATGATACCGCAAAACATCTGAAAGCAAGTATGGAGACCAGCTGTTCCAGTTCCTCAAGGATAAAACCTCAAAATTATAAATATACTGTCCAGCGCGTTAATAGCTTCAAATAATAGCGTCCAATAACTTACCAAAAGCACGCAAATGCTCGAATCTTGAATTCCGACGGGTATCCGATAGCAGCATCTGCAGCGCAAGTTCTGCCAGGATCCGTCCCCTCTCTTCCACCTCAGCGAAGGAGGCTCCTGAACGTTCTCCCAACTTACAAAGGCTGCAGACATGGCAGCGGCAGCCATGGCTCTCGCTGCCGCTTTGGGAAAGGAGGTTGCAGTCCCGGGATTAGGACTGCCTGAAGCGGCCTTTGGCCTTAGGCGCCAAACAAATCTGATACGTCCCGACATCCAGTCAATATTATATCGATATATCCCGATATCTTACAACCTTGGCCAAATCCCGTCCGTCAACTGTAGGAATAACGGAATGGTCACGGAAGGAGAGCAAACTTTCATTGAACTCGCGATGGCGAGGCCATCAAATGTACATGGATAAAGGCAAAATGTGGAACCACGAAGGACTGGTCACAAAGGACCGAAACACAATAAAACAAAGCTAGGAGCGGAAAACTACGCCTAGGCACGGAAGTGCTCGCATAAAATCGTGACATAGAATTTGTCCACTCACAACAGGACACGTATCGGACTGTTTGGAACTTTCGAGTGGACTTAGGGGCATGGTCATATTTTCCATGTTTCAACAACAAGAAATTCCTCGTGGTTCCCCATGCTGGTTTTGTCCATGTACATTTGATGGCCTCGCCATCGTGAGGTCAATGCCACTTTCCTGAGAAAAGAAAAGAAGTGGCATTGGTCTCACTTCCCTCCTTTTGTCAGAAGTCGTTTAATCTTTCTTCTTTGGACTTGCACAAAATCGAGGGCTCCAGAGTGCCGGCTTAAAAAAAGTGCAACATCAAACGGTCATGAAAGGCGATGTATTCGAGGAAAGATCCAACGGCCCAAATTTCGTCAAACCACGCGTGCAAAATCCAACGGTCCTGAAGTGCCCCTTTTTGCCTGCTAGCATCGAACGGCTCTCGCGCGCTGCCCCTCCATCCAACGGCAGGCGGCCCCACCCCAATATCTGAGGCCGTTCCGTGTGCATAGTGATGCGTACTGTGATTTAGGGCATCTCGCTGCGCAGTTGAAGTCCTAAACACTTGAATTCAGTTCCCAGTTATCAGTTCAGTCCTCATGGAATCGGAACCCACCACCGTGCATGCAAAGCCCCCTAAACCCTAAAAAACTTGCATGCATCCATGGCAGCTCTAAGCAAGAAGATGTCCATAGCATTTGGAAGAGATTTCCAGAGACGTGTGGTTGTTGCAGCTCTCCTCAGCTTCCTTCTTTCTGCCAGCCATGGCGGTTGCGTTGTTGAGGAGCTCTCCGCGAGAGGGAGCGCTGGCTCCTTCTTGAAGAGCATGAAAGCAATGCATACGATATTGGCAAAGGAAAGCATGCAGGCACACATTCAGGAAGAAGCAGCCAAGGGAGTTCTGCACCGTCTCATTCCCGAGCATGATGGAAGCTTTGAATTCAGCATCATTTCCAAGGTGAGGTTCATAGGGGCGGCCTTGGAAAGGGCCTCGCAGGAGGTAAGGGGATGGTGATAGAAGAGAGGGAGAGGGAGGAACAGACGGAGGGGGAAGGCGAGGGAGAGGGAATTCAAACAAACGTGTAGGGGAAAATCGAACGGCCTTATAATCATTTAGTGCATGTTCTCTCACCAATTCAGGAGGACTGCGACAATGTGGCCTGTTTCATCATTGACAACATTGCAAACAAGGAAGAAGCAAATCCTTCAATCACTCCCCAAGTTCTTCAACCGGCAATAAAGTAAGGCTCGCCCGCACAATCTATGTCCTTTTTCTTCCCACGTGCGTAATTGAAGGGTCATTTCCGTCGTTTCAGCGCAAAAGTTCTGCATTCTTTATCCCTATCGTTTGGTTTCAAGGAGCCTAATACCCCTTATTATCATAATAATGTGAAAATTCCAAAATATTTACATTCCATTTCTGCAGGATTCGAGGAACTTCTGGCGTTGAGCTCTGTGCTGGCCTTCACTGGTGAGCCGCCAAAACCCTAAAAAACTCTATGATCCCTATAAAACTTATTTGCCCCCTAACAGTGAAGAAAGCCAAAAAGCCAAAAGGTAAAACTGACTTTCTAAAGAACTCACTTACCTTTTACTGCATCACCTTGCATGCTTTTTGCAGCTCATTTTGATGTACTCACATAGCATAGTACAGGTATCTGAAAAAAATTTGCGGGGGCCATATTTCGTGGGATAAGACGGGTGGAAATAATTTCAAACTGGTACCGCGCCCGGGCCACCTTCCCCCTCTACCGAATGGAGGCATCAAAATTATGAGAGCAGTTCCATGGAGCTACTATCAGAATGTGGTCACCTATAGCTGTAAGCTGCCTTTTCTACTCCCTTTCTCCTTCCCTATTCAAAACTCTTAACATTGGAATGTTGAAAACGCTAAAAATCTGAGGACGCAGGTTTTGAGAGTGAGCAATTTGCCAAGCATTTTGTTAAAGATTTGTTAAGCGTTCGTTGAAGGATAGAGAGAGAAGAGTGGGAGAAAGAGAGGTAATGGCGGAGGCGAGGATGAGGGGAAGTCGAGCAGCGGGAGCGAGAAACAGTGGGAGAGAGAGAGTCAGAGGGGGGGAGAGGAAGTGTGTAGAGACAGAGCAGTCTCTCCTAATAGCTTTAAAAATGGCTTTGAATCTTTCGCCATTCTCTGAACATGCTATTTTTGAGATCTCCCTATCCTTGAAGGCGGTGCTTAGTCGTTCATCATAGAGAGGGAGTGCAGATTCTTTCGCATGGTGGAGTTGGGAGAGGTGGGAGAGAGAGATCGATTGGATGGCGCTGCAGGGCATCAATCTGCCGCTTGCTTTCACCGGGCAGGAAACAATTTGGCAAAAAGTTTTTCAGGTGTGCACATCAATTCAAATTCCTAAAGTTCGGAATTTATTGATTAGTTTCGAGAATGCGAATGCATTCAGCACAGCATTTAGTAAGCAGAAGGACAATAGAGAGAGAGAGAGAGAGAGAGAGAGAGAGAGAGAGAGGGTGAGAGAGAGAGAGAGAGACATCCATCATTACACTCTTTTTGAAGTGTTGTTGAACGTAGTTATTGTTTCTGAAGTGGAAAAGGGTGGGAGAGGGGGCGGGAGAGTGAGAGCAGAAGCCTGACTATAATTTGACTAAGGAAGATTTGGACGCACATTTTGGAGGCCCTGCGTTCCTTGCATGGGCACGTATGGGAAATCTTCACGGGTAACATTAACATGAAATTTCTAAACCTCTTTTTATGTTTTATGTTTTGGGTTTGTTGTTGAGACTTCAGAGCTTTACGGTTTTGGTATTTTGGTGATGTTGGTTTCTCACTTTCTTCATTTCTTTCTGCCTTTCTCCTTCTGTTTATGAAGTTGGGGAGGGCCTCTCCCTCAAGCTTGGCTTGACCAACAACTTGAAATGCAGAAACGCATCTTGGCTCGAATGAGATCGCTGGGAATGACTCCCGGTGAGTTTCTTATTCAAGCATGAGACGTTGTAAGGGAGAAAAAAAAGAGAGATAGAGGAAGAGAGAGAGAGAGAGACAGAGACAGAGACAGAGAGAGAGAGAGAGACAGAGACAGAGAGAGAGAGAGAGAAAAGAAGAGAAAGAAAAAAAGAAAGGGGAAAGAGAGAGGTGCACGATTTGCAGTTGGGGAAAACCATCTTATGGCTTCTGTGTTAATGATTTTTCCATTGGCACAGTTCTGCCTGCATTTGCCGGCCATGTTCCGGATGCTCTTATTGCCAAGTTTCCGTCAGCGAACATCACAAAAACGGAGAACTGGTACCATAGATTTGCCTCTCCTTCCCTCTCTCTCTCGTCTCTCTCTCGCTCTCTCCCTCCGCTCCCTCCCTCTCTCTTCCTTTCTCCGCTTTCTCTCTCCCTCTTTCTCTTTCTCTCTCGCTCACACTCCCTCCCTCTCCCTTCCTCCCCCCCTCCCTCTCTCCCTCCCTCCCTCCCTCTCTCTCTCTCGCCCCCTCTCTAACTCCCTTCCCTCTCTCCCTCATTATTCTTCTCTCATTTTTTCTCCTTCATATGTTTGCATTGGGTCGGTACCGATTTCCTTCTGAAGAAACGAGTTTTTTTGGATTTTGAACCTTCAGTTTTACTGGAACCAGTTTCCGTTATCTTTGTTTCACACGTGTGAAGGAATACGGTGAACGGAGATCAACGGTGGTGCTGTACGGCGCTCCTTGATCCAACGGATCCGTTATTCCGTAAAATTGGGGAATCTTTTCTGCTCGAACAAATCAAAGGTACTTAGAGGTAAAGGGTATTTTAAGAACCCTAGAAACCTAAACATTCAAAGAAACGAACAATAAGCTTCGCAAACCCGAAAAATCTTTGAAGTTGTCCAAACCCTAACGCGTTCGAATTCCTAAAAACTTGAAAACTATTTTCCTCTATCCTGAAGCTTTTTTTCTTTATGTGAGGGGCAGCTTGGCTTGGATTGCTTTCACATGCAAGATAATACCCTTGTTATTTGTTTTTGGGTCCGTTGCAGAATACGGAACAAATCACATATACAACTGGTGAGCTGACTTCTCTTCGCACTTGTCAAATGGGCCGAATTCACTTGAAACTTACGAGATTTTCATCCCTTTTTTCATCTCTTAATGTGAAGAAAAGAGTAATTATTCTTCCAGAAATGCTCTCAAATCAGTCAAAAAGACAGACAAACTCAAGTCATTGAAGCCTTTGAAAAAACCGTTTCGGACCTCAGAAAAAAAAAAAAAAAAATCCAACAACAGCTTACGAACCCTAAATTGAATATTCTGTTCTCATTTGGAAAAAGGCCCTTTTTTTTTTTGTCGTCTCCAGCGACTCCTTCAACGAAAATCTCCCTCCCACAAGCGAGCCCTCCTTCATTTCTGAGCTCGGAGGGGCAGTTTTTAGGGCCATGCTGGCAGCTGACAGGGATGCCATCTGGCTCATGCAGGTAGGACATGCTCTTTCCTTTACCTTCTTTTTTGGAGAGAGAGAGAGTGAGAGTGGGAGAGAGGGAGAGGGAGAGAGAGCGAGATGGAGAGAGAGGGAGCGAGGGAGAGAGAGGGAAAGAGGGAGAGAAGGGGAGGGGGAACGACGGAGAGAGAGAGGGAAAGACGGAGGGAGAGGGAAGGAGAGAGGGAAAGAGAGAGGGGGGGGCGAAGAGAGGAGCGAGAAAGGGGGGGGGAAGGCTTTGTGGGAATGTAGAGGAAAAGTGGTCACAGTAAGAATTTTAACCGTAGTAAGGGTATTACTTCTGCAGGGATGGCTTTTCCAATCGGAGGCTTTCTTTTGGAAGGAGCCTCAAATGAAGGTGGGCTCTATTTTAGAGATGAGCATTAAGCAGGAATAAGAGTTTTTTTCTTCTCCTTACATATGAGACTGCTGATAGGGGGGGAATATTAAGGAACTTCTGAAGACTGCAAAGGTGGCAGATGGGCGTATGTGTACACGTGTATGCTGTATTCCGTTCCGTTTTACCGTTCGTCGCACATGACCATGGATTTACATGCAGGCCCTCCTTCACTCCGTTCCGTTGGGCCGCATGTTAGTATTGGATCTCTTTGCGGAAGTGAAGCCTGTTTGGAATCGTACCAATCATTTCTATGGAGTTCCGTACATTTGGTGGGTGACATTTCTCTCTCCCTCTTTCTCTCTGTCTCTCTCTCTCATCCCTCTCCTACCCTCCCTCTCCCTCTTCTCCCTCCTCTCCCTCCCACATCCCTCTCCTGCTCTCCCTCTCCCTCTCCCATCCCTCTCATCTGCCCCGTCCCCTCTCTCTGCGGGCCTGCAGGTGCATGTTGCACAACTTTGGAGGAAACCATGAAATGTACGGTACTTTGGAAAGCATCGCTTCTGGTCCTGTGGCTGCTCGGACTAGTACCGATTCTACCATGGTGAGTTTTGAAAGGTTTTAGGATTTGTACGACTGCTAAGGATTCACAATTTTCGACTTATTTCTGAAACGTAAAGCCCTAACTTCCTTAATTTTTTTGAAGTTCGAAGAAAGTTATACAGCTTAGAGTTAGTTAGTACTTCTTCTTCCTTCATGTTATGGCATCTACCGTCGGCCTTGAAACTGTGAATGTCAGGATTCTGTTGCATGTGTGCATTCAGTTCCAGTTTCAGTTTCAGTTCCGTGTTCAGGTTCGATTCTAAGTTCTGTGTACTGTATTCCAAGTTTTGTTTCTTGTGTATCCATGCTGCTGACGTGGCAGGTTGGCATAGGGATGGCAATGGAGGGCATTGAGCACAACCCCATCGTCTATGACCTCATGCCGGAGATGGCGTTCCATGCGGAGCCGTTATCCGTTCAGGTACAAAATTATTTCTTCTACTGCTTTTTGACTGTTCTATACATAGAGAAGCTTAGATCTTGTAGAGTCAGATCCAAAAATTCGACCAATATTTATTTATTCATTTATTCATTTATGTATTTTTTTAGGTTCAGCAGCTTGAAATCCAGCTATTGGGTTGAAAATCCTTCACAAGTGCGAGCCCGAATTCTGGAGTGTCTGTTGTTTACTATCCTGCATACATTCTGTACTGTGCACTTATTGGACACGTGGCATTTTGTGATTGGATGCAAAACATTGCAGGAATGGGTTGATGACTATGTGAAACGCCGTTACGGCGGCGAAAACTACGCAGCTAAAGAAGCATGGAAAATCCTTGTTGCCACTTTATACAACTGTACGGATGGTATTGCAGTGAGTAACAGACATCTTCTTTCTTAAAAAATTGATAGCTTCAAACCTAACCCTAATTCCAACTCTGATCAGAAGCTTCACCTTATCTCTACACAACGAAATTCTAAGGCCTGTGGTCTCCCTCTCCCTCTCTCTCTCTCTCTCTCTCCCCCTCTCTCCCCTTCTCCCACTCTCTCTCCCTCTCAGAGATAAGTTTTGAAACAATATTAACAGATATAATGTCTTTATGAGAGTTCGTTTTTTATGGAACCATCTGCTTCAGGATCACAACGGTGATGTTATCGTTGATCCGAAGGATGTGCCCATACCGACATCACTGTATTGGCACAACAGAAAAACTCATCGGAGGGCCTTGCATGGAACCCGTACGGATTACGAAACCAGAAAATCTGGATGGGAAAATGAAGAGAAGGGGACCGCATATGAAAGATTATTGGAGGGAGAAGGGCCAATGGTTGGTCGAGCAGTTCACCAATGGTACGACGAGGAGAAGGTGTTCCATGCAGCGGAGCTCCTTCTGTCCGCTTCAACGGACTACGGTGACATGGAAACCTACAGGCAAGTCAGCATGTGGGAAGAAAGGGCTGTGAGATTTTCTGAAAGCTAAAAGCTCCAAAAGTCACAAGGGATACACCACCCCTCCCTGTCCTCTCTACTTCTCTCTCGCCTCCTCTCTCTTCTCTCTCTCTCTCTCCCTCTCTCACCTCGTCCCTCTTCTCTCTTCTCTCTCTCCCTCACTCTGCCCGCCACTTCTCTCCTCTCTCCTCCTCTCCTTTCCATATGCCACGATTAACATAGAACAGGTGGAATCCCATAACCCTTAATTCCCCAAACTGTCCAATTCCCTTCAAGCAGGACACCCGCCCTCTGACTGACCGGCCATTCACGTACCTTGCGTGCGTCTGTTTGACTGAAAACTGTTTCTATGTGCTCCGTTTCTGTGAGGGAGCAGATACGATCTTGTAGACGTCACTCGCCAGGTCATTTCCAAGGCGACAAACAGACTGTACGGCGAAATGATTGATGCATTTTTAAAGGGCGATTCGGAGGATGTGGCGAAATTAGGTCAAAGCATAGTGGGAGCCATGGCTGACTTAGACAGGCTTTTGGCTACCCATGAAGGCTTCCTCCTCGGGCCATGGCTGGAAGGGGCCAAGTCCTTTGCAAAGACTGAGGAAGAAGCAGCCCTTGTACGTGAAAACCCTTAAAACTTGAAAACTGTGAAAAGCTTGGACTTCATGCTTGAGCAAAGTTGATGCATTTGTTCTGCTATGGAGGCTCGGCAGTTGCATTTTAAGGTAAGGTATGGTCAAAGTTTTTGCGGCTATATGTGTTGTGTGTGAGGTCGTTGCATCTTACAGTGCCACTTTTTCTCTCTTACTATGTTGCAGTATGAGTGGAATGCTCGCACTCAGATCACTATGTGGTATGACACAACTCCCACGCAGCCGAGCTCACTTCATGACTACGGTAAGCCCCTCATTTGAACCTGCAATCTGCTGCATGTATGGAGTTTTAGGGTTTTGGAGGGTTTTCAAGGTTCTTTTGAACACGACATTCTTCAAGGTTTTCAGTGATTCGGCACTGAAATCAAGAGGAAGTCTCTCCCTTGAATCCTTCAGGCAGCTTCATTTTAGGGTGTTTTTTTTAGGGTTTTTTTTTAGGGTTCGTGACCGGAAGGAGGTGTGAGCCTGCAGCTAATAAGATGTGGAGCGGCCTCCTCAAAAATTATTACCTTCCGCGCATGGCCCTCTTTGTGTCCCTCCTCCGTAACGCTGCCCGCGCAAAGAAACCGTTCCCTGTTACGGAATGGCAACGGAACTGGGTCGCGTTCAGCCGCCGTTGGCAGGCAGGGCGTGAGCTTCATAGTACGGCGGCAGAAGGCGATTCCATGCGCCTTGTGACCGTTCTACTGAAAAAGTATTTACCGTTAGCAGGGAACGGCAGCAGTGGCCTGGCCAAGAGTCCCAACATGGGACTCCAAGTTTCATGGTCATAGTTCCATGTTTCATGGCTTCACAAGTTTTCCTAGTGGTTCCATATAATCCCGAGAACCATGTACGAACCAGGTGAAAGTCCTTTGCGACCATTTCCTCGTGGTTCCCTATGCTGCTTTGTCCATGTACATTTGATGGCCTCGCCATCGTAAGATCAAGCCCTTTTCCCCATCTGTATGAACTAAATTACATGATCAGTCCTTTTAGAGATTTCATAACATAGGGTTTTTCAGACCCGTATAAATTGAGGAAAAACGGTTAGAATAGTGTGAAGAATTGAGGCGTGAGACATTATTGTACATTGCCCTACTCATGGATGACAAAAAAAATTGTTAATAAAACTAAAAGCCCCCTAGAACATTGTACTCTCATGTTGGTGCATGTTTTCACGCCTAACAAGTTCTCGCGTATGAACAAGTTGTCGTATCCGTCATCCCTTCAAAAAAAAAAAAAAAAAAAACCCCCCGGGAAATCTAACGTCCAACGTGGCTGACTTTGTAACACGTGGCGAAGTATGAATGGTCCACGTGGTCAAATATTCATTTCCGTACAATGCTGGTCGGTCGGATTTGCGCGCCCCCCTGCGCCTTGCCACGTCGGATCGTGAACGTACACGTGGCACACTTTCATTGGGTTACAGCGTATCCATATTACGGTACCCGACCGTTGTAATTTTTCTTCTTGTACGGACGGTGAGCCGGCATTGTTTGGACTCTAGGGCCTCCGCCGAAGGAGAAAGGGGAAAGCAGACGTCCCGTCTTCTTCGCTGCAGGGGAGAGAGAGGGAGGGAGGGAGGGAGAGCATGGCGGAGGGTACTGCTTCCAATGGGTATAAATGGGAGGAGGAATACCCCGAGCCCTTAGAATATGGCGTGATAGGGCAGGAACGGGCTCCAATTTCACGTGCAAATCCCGACTTTTTCTATGTTCGGAACTGGCAGGAAGAGGCAGCCGAGCCTCCTCTCTGTGATCTTATGCTGGGTCCAAGGACAGAATCTGCGAGCAGTAATTTTAAGAATTGTTTTCTTCAGAATTCGGAAAAGGACAACGAGGCAGACGGGCAGCAGACATATGAAGGTGGCGATGCTGATGATGTTATTAAGAACCTGGAAGATTTACTACTTCATGGCGGCCATGGGGGAACTCATAAATGGGAGGGAAAAACCCGGGAAGGTTCGGTGGGGAGGTCAGAAAAACTGGCGAATGAAATCACGACAGCTGGCAGAAAGTTGGCCACTGAGGACCCCAAGATGCAGGGACAGCTGGCACCTCCTGATTCCTTGCATGTCGACTCGCAAGAAAAGGATTTTATGGTTCAGAAGTGCTCATTCGAACTAGTTCCTCCGCCAATTGCTCCTGATGAAGAGTCCAATTGCGGGGGTTCAGAGCAGAAATTTTCTGCTCCCAACTCTCCTGCACCTCAGAGCAATGACGATTCACTTGCAGTCGCCATAGAGCAAGCCGTGCAGGAGAAAGAAGCGAAAATTTCTTCTCAAAAATTTCCCCCTTCCCGCCCAAAGTCAAAGCCACGGACAGGGGGGACTCGTCGAGTGGGGCGGAATTTAAGTGGAGGAAGCAACAATACCTTCACATCAGATCAGGTTTCAATGGCGGCAGCCTGGGAAGCAAATAAATTGGGTAAGATTCAGTCATTCAGAGACAAGGAAATTCGCCACCTTTGTGGTTTTTAAAGCGAGAAATTGATCAGAATTGGACGTGTTTATGCCGTGCAGATTTTCTTAATTGGTTCAGTAGTTGTTTTGTTGCCAAGTTGTAGGCTAGTTAGAGTTGTAGGGTTTTCAGAGCTGAAGAGATAATGGATAAGTTTGCAGTTCATGTTCCTTTGGAAGAGTTCTTGCAATTTGAGAGTCTTCTCCTACAGCCCTTTAATGACCTTTCTTCCGGTGTTGCTTGTTGAAGGCTTTGAGATCGACCATATGAAAATGGTAATTGGAGATATGGACCGAGAGCTTCAAGCGCGCTTTGCTCTGCTGGAATCGCTCCGGGTAAGCAAGGACTATAAATTTGCTGATATTCCAACCAGACCCAATTGACCCCATTCTTAGAAACCTTTTATCGCTGCTTTTTCTTTAGACTTTTGTGGTGGAGAGGAGGAGAGGGAGAGGGAGGTGGGCTCTTCCCTGTCTCCGTACACTCGGAACTTCTCTTTCCCGTATTTGTGGTGTAATCGTTCTTCCTTTGAGAGACCTTTCCCTTTCCCTTTCCTCCCTTTGGTGCAGTCTCCCCCTTTCTTTGGCGGCCCGCCAAGAGGGTGGCCTGCGCCGTACAGCTTCTTTGACCCGCTGCTGCTCCAAATGAATTCCGCGAATGGCCCAATCGGCATCCACCCGGTCAGTAATTTTCTTCTATATTTTAGGAGATAGCAGAATGACGATGGAGGTGTTGCTTGGCGATGTTTGGTTTGATGTTTGAATTTTTTTTTTTTTTTTTTTTTTTTGGCTTCACCTTGAGAACGCTTATCGTCTTCCCTTTGACCTTGCCCTCCCTTCCCCCCTTTTTTTGCTTTTTTTTTTTTTCAGATGTGTGGCCCAGCTTGCGGAATTTTCGGGCAGCCTCAACCTTACCCAGCCACTGTGCCCATGCCACTGCCCCCTTTCTATCCAGGTAGAAAAAAAAAACTAGCTAGCAAACTAACTAAACCAGCTGCTGACTGACTTTTCTCTTTTCGTTATATTTCCGCATAGTAACCCATTTCATTTCAAAGAAATAAAACTATTACTAAACTGTTTGCGCTCTAACTCGTTTTCAAGTGTAAAGGAAAGTTCTTTTTCTAATGAAATTCTTGTTTTAAAGCATGCTCTGATGTGCAGGTAGTGCTCAGGGCTGTGGGTCCATTCAAAGTAAGGGAGGGTTTCTAGACGGTTACATCTTCCTATGTAGCAATGGGAACATTATGGAGTTTTTAACCAATCAAGTCTTTGGAGCACCTTCGAGTCATTTTCTCGAAGTGGAAAGGATCAGTCTGAAAACCAGCCTCTTCCTATTAAATTTTGAAGCACGAGAAATTTTTGGACCCTTCAAAGCAGAGTCATCCGGAAGGTTGGATCATGACTCGCAAGTGCTGAAATTTTTTCCAGCTCAGGTTTGTGAAAAAATTCCCTTTTTTTTGGGGGGGGTTGAGGTTGGGGTTTTGTTTTGCTTCCTTCTTCTTCTTCTTCTTCTTTCCTTCTTATTTTTTTTCTTCATTTTCCTACCTGTGTTGGTATTCTATGGGCTGGGGGGGGCTGACATTGTAAGAGGGGGTGTCATTGCAGGTAAGGGCAAAGCGAGTTGGAGATTTGAAATATTTATCAGAGCCTGTTTTCAAGCCGGCGATTTCAGATAACTATTACAAAGAAGACCCAGTGAAGATATTGAGCCGAATGCTGACTGCTACGCAGGTGTGAACACTTTCACATGTTGCAATATATATATTTTTTTTCATTATTTCCAAACATTAAGTAGCTGCTGTTCTCAAAACGAGTAACCGAAATCGTCGCTGATCTGTGTGATTTGGCAGGTGAAGAAACTCCAATATCTTTTCAAGAGTAAAGGAGAAACAGTTGATGTGGAGGAATTGGGGAGAAGGATGGAATCAAGCACAAGTGAAGAGGGGAGCGAAACGAAGGAAGCCATGGCTGCACATGCAGCGTAAAGGGGGTGCAATTTGAAAACTTTTTATGGGAATGTTTTTTGTGAATGAAATGTGGTAACATGTGACCACATTTTTAGGATTTCGTGCCGTCCGTTTCCGAAGGGGGGGGTCAGACGAGCCCCAAAGTCTGCATGGGCCTTTTGCTGCCGGCGGCTTTTGTCGGCCAAAAGGCGGTTGGAGGCTCAGAAAAACGACCGTTTTGGGGGGAGGGAAGGGCTCGATTGGTCGGTCGGGGGGTTCCTATTTAAACTTTGTAGAGTTTAGCTTCGCTCTTCCATTGGTTCAATCCATATAAGCAAATGGAGAACAGAGCCCGAGGTAGTGTGGGTGGGAGTGGGAGTGAAAGTTTATGGAGAAGCGAAGCTCGAAAGCTCTGAAGCTGAGTGTATAGAATTGGACATGTTGGTCCGTGCAAGACACGGTTGTACTTTATGGTCACTGTTCAATGGTACATTATTCGGAATGGCACTGCATGGAATTGTGCATGATTCGTTTGGGGTCGATCACAGTTCGTACCTCGTAGCGGATGTTTCCATGTGTGTGAGATTCAAGTGCTGTTCTCTGCAGTGGTTAAGCAATGACGTTACCACCAAGCAGGACGAGGGCAGCAGCCTCTCCTGCACTTCAACAAAGGCGAAACAATTGCCAAAAACCAATGTCTAAGTCCTAACTCGGGCCATCGTTCCCATGAAAGTGTTACCTTTTTTTTTTTTATCTTGCTTCGTCCCTTAGATGGCCTATGGGCTATGTCCTCGCCAAGACCCATAGGCAATCGCCATCGTGAGTTCAATGCCATGTTATTCGCATCACATAAAGGGAAGTCGCGAGCTGCAGGGTGCCCCGCACTGCCAACAAGTACAACATGGCACGGAACCAAACCACGCTTTCCAAAGTGGCCGCTGCATGTCTGCATGGCAGTTACGTGAAAATCTGAAAACCCCCGTTGAACAGAACCTGCTTAGAATTGACACCGTCCTGCTGGATGTAACTGGAACGGTAACTTTACTTTTTATTGAATGTAACTGTAACTTTAACTGTTGCAAGTGCAAATAATCACACAGTAGTCCACGTGGTTGGCTTTGATTCGTGGATGGTTCGGACGCTGGCGGACTGCCACGTGGCCTACTGCGACTTTCGGCGTTCCATGCGCCAGTTCCACGGGCACTGCCGCGTTGGCTCCTCCCCGCCGCGGCTGCCCACTCAGCGACCGCCACGCAACCAGGAACTTCCAAACCGCACAGTACTAATTTCTGAGTTTATTATACTGAATATTGTTAAAATAGAATACTCCGCAACGCCCCCTCTCCCCTCCGCCGCAAGATTTGGAGCCCCGTCCAATTTGTCCACCGTCTGCAGGCCTCTTTCCCCCCCCCCCGCACCCCTCCCTTGCACCGCCTCCTCTCTCGCTCTCTCTTTCCCTCTCCCCCGTCTCTCGGTGCATCTCCTCTCCTCTCCCTTGAAGGAGCAGCCATGGCCACTTTCGCGGAGGCGCCGCCTGGCGATGTGGAGAAGGGAGCCAAGATCTTCAAGACGAAGTGTGCGCAGTGCCACGTGGCAGAGAAGGGAGGAGGCCACAAGCAGGGTGCGTGGGATGATGCTGTGATGTGAATTATTTTGTTGCAAGAATTGATTTGTAATTTCAGGAAGGTTTTTAGGTTTAAAGAAAAAAGAAAGGCCTTGGAAAACAGGTCGTTGCAGTTTGGGGGTAGGTATTCATGGCGTTTCAACGATCAGCATTTGGAAGCATGTTCGCTTGAAGAGGAAAAGTTTTTCCTTGAGAAGGCTGCTTGTTTCGGTGTTAGCTTCTGAGATCTATGTCAAGTAAGACTTGGGATGCATGAATAAGGTGTATTCTATTTCGATAGGGGCGCTCGATGCATCAGGTTTTGGTTCAACAGTGAATCGAAAGCACGGGACAAAAGATTGTGACTTTTTTCCAACGTAAGAGAAACTAGCGGATGCTTAAGTTTGGATTAGTCAAGACGAGACTGCTTTCTCGGTCCGTCTGAATGATCTTCTTCCTGATCTGTTGTCGTTTGTTCTTTGCTTTTGCGTTCCTATTGAGTTATAATACATGAAAGTTAAAGAAATTGGAAAAAAAGGTTAGGCAAGTCATCTGATCGTGACACAGATGCTATACTGTTTCTTAGAGATTTTTTTCAATGATGTACCCTCCCATACATTTCTCAACATCTACTAGCTATGCAAGATTGCTTTACCAGCGCTTGCCCTAGACCGTTTGGAATGATATGTTTTTGCCCTTTGTAAAAAGCTAGGAGACTGCACATTGAGACCTCTATTTCACATATTGCTGTATGCACCTTGGTGAGATGCAGGTCCCAACCTCGGTGGTTTGTTCGGCCGACAGTCAGGAACTGCTCCAGGATTTTCTTACTCTGCAGCAAACAAGAACAAGGCCGTTATTTGGGAGGAGGAGACTTTGTATGAGTACCTTTTAAACCCTAAAAAGGTCAGCTCTCAGCTTTCAGTCCTTTCTCGAATTTATGATGATTGTTTCGATGGAGTCTTCTGTATGTTAAACTGCATTCCTTGCATCCTGCATAACTTGATGGTTTCTCTGGCAGCAAATCATCTTTTAGGTTCTTCCTTGCGGTTTTCCACCAGTCTGACATGTTTTCGGTTCTAGTATGCTGCGGGTGTTCCCTATCCAGCGAAGGCATAATGAACCAGTTGCTAATTTCAAGCTGCAGACGTTATGTTCTCTGTGCTCGAATGTTTCATACCTGCATGACATTGTTTTCACGTAACTTGTGTTCACCAATTCTGTCACTGTTGACGAACATTCCTGGGCGAAAGGTTCCTCGATGATGTCTGGAAACTTTTGTCGTCTGAGTTTGGTTGCTCGTATTTGCGCTTCCTTCAGATTTCCCGTCAATTGTGTTGGTTGCGCTTTGTCAAGTGCTACTTTGTAGGCCTATATGCATGTTTCTCTGACCCAACGACAGTTCGTGCGACGTTTTCCTGTCACCCAAATGGACCATAATCGTTTTGAAGGTGCATTCGTTACCATGGATGATCATGGATTTCGTGCTGTTGAAGTACTCCAATTGGCTAGTTCCGTAATCTGACCGGTGAGGGATTTTTTCTTCGTGCAGTACATTCCTGGCACGAAGATGGTGTTCCCTGGTCTGAAGAAGCCGCAAGAGAGAGCCGACCTGATTGCATATCTCAAGGATTCTACAGCTTAAAGCAGGCAGCAAGATGTTCCTGGATTTGCTGCTTATGGAGAAGAGAAAGAAAAGCATCAGCACGCCAATTTAACGGCATCTGTGAAGGTGCCGGAAGACCATTGTGAAAAGTAACTGTGCAGAGGGCAGCCGGTAGAGGCCGCTTCATTCTAACCATAGCTCAGGTGACAGCTTTCGTTCGTTATCAGTAGTAGAGAGAGGCTCCCCGATGTGCATTGGGAGCTCTTCTGTCTCTCGCGGTGGTTGTGGTGCTGCTTATGCTGTGATGGTTGGGCGCCCGCCCCTCTTGAGCTCTTCCGTGCTTCCATCATTCATAATTCATTCACCCGGGCCTTGGAAGGGAGTGAAATGCGTCTGTTCAGTACTGGGTTAGCTTGGATCGATTGTGTGTATTTGTCACATGCAATGGCATAAGACAGTCAACATGTGTTGGCGGAATAGAGGATTTTGGTAGAAAGGGTGGCACTATTATTATATCTGCATCAGCGAACTAAGGCATACAAAACTCCATGGTGCTTCCCATGCACACGATTCCGTTAGGGAAAACCCGTTCTTGCGGCAAATTCAAGACACAGAAACGTTCCTCGCGTCACACGTGCCACGTGTCAGTTTGTGATGGATGCGCTTTCGAACCGCACGTGTGTCCACGCTGGCAGGGTAGGGCCAGCTCAGCAATCCTTTTTTCGCCCAAATTTGAACAGGAATAGCAACAAATTGTAGTGACCGTTTTCCAAGGGAACATTCACGACAAAATATTTTCCACTTCTTGCCCGTTACATGTGCACAACGAATTTCTGCCCGAAAAGTTGGACTGCCCTGGCAGAAACAGAATTTTATGCTGCCCGACGTGTAAAAAAAGAAGCTGCCCGGTAACTAAACGGTCTGCTAATTTGAGCTAGAAAGTCTGCCAGGGTTCCAAAAAAGTAATTATTTACGTGAAATTAGACCCAATCGTTTTCTTGGAGCGCTATCCAGTAGCGGCAGGGCCTGCCTTGCAAGCTGATCCGCCCGCCCACAGCCTGCAGGGAGAGAGATGCTTCAGGACCCCTCCTTGCTGGCCTGCAGATGCCCACATTGCTGCAGCTTTTAGGGTTAATGAGACGACAGTAGCGCGCCCCTGCTCCTCCGCTAGCTCATGAACGGTCAGATCAGATACTCTTCGGAGTAGGGAATAGGGATTCGCTGATCAGGGAGACGCTTCGCATCAGCTGCATTAGCCAGCATTCTCTCAGAATATCGAAAACTTAAGCAATGCAGGTTGGTGACTCAGAAACTTGCAGATTTGGTTACTTTTGGGAGCAAAAAATTGCAGGCAGCTGTCTGAATGCTCTTCTCGTAGGGAAACCTTAGGAGTTGCAGGCTGCTGAAATGGGGATCTTGCAAACCTTGATGCTGAAGCATCGCACACTCTATGAGTGTAAACGCTCTATGAGTTGATACATTCGCTAAGACAATAAATAGTGTCTGATCGTTTGAAGGCTTCATATCTCGCTGACATGCCAGCGGATGCCCTGCGCAGGGCCTCCTTGGGAATCCGACGACTTGGAACTTCTGCAAAGCGTCAGAGATTGCATTTTCTGGATCTGATTCCACTTTTCAGCAATCCTCGGGGGCAAAATGCTCGCTTTCGAGCTTATCGAAGGAATGCTCGCGTCTTTTTTCAGTGTCAGGCCCGGAAGTTTCGAGCAAAATGAGCAATGCAGGGGAGGGGCAGACGAGGATAAACGTCTGCAGTTCCATGTCACCGTTTAAACATGAGATCGAGTCTGCATCTGGGGTACATGTGAAGCGCTCCCGGCCAGCTGGCGAGTCTCGGATTTCGGCTGTTTCCAGGTACTTTAAAGATCAAAAGCTGTCCCATTTTGAATTGGTATAGGGACGCACAACCTTGAAATACTTGTTTGGACCCAGGCCCTCTATGAACTACGTTATTAACTAAGACTTTTCTATTAAATGGCGCCATTGAAGCGTTCTAGAAGTGCATCTTAGTCTTTGTTTTGGGGGGTTCAAAGGTTTGCAAATGCAAGATAGATGGTATAGAGAAGAAAAAAATCGTTACAAATTTGGTCCTATTTGACTGAAGGAAAGCAATGTCGTGAAGCATACCTTATGTCCAGTTGGAGCCAGCTATAGATTCCCTTTCCGGACACGGTGTTGGAAGAAGATCTCTTAGAGCATGATTTCTCTTCTTAACTTGGTCCATGGGATGCCGCTTTATGCTCAATGTGCGTTAAGTTGTTTCCTTTTGCAGCAAGATTGTGGAAGGGCCCGTTGACACGACAGCATTAAAAGCGGAGACGGACCTTATTACGGATCCAATCACGCTTTGGAATCGATATGTTGAATGGCTATATCATGAGGAGGAGCTTGACTTGTACCTTGATGTTAGTCGAGTTGGGTTCACGGACGATTTTGTGCAAGCCATGGAGCCAAAGGTATTATCTGAATCAGATTCTGATTTAAGTCTTGAAGATGACTTTTTTAGCCATCTTTTTAGGTTTAGTTTGCGCATATTCATGCACAAGAGATGAGTGGGCAAGTAAGATGATAGTAGAGAGGGTTGAATGCAATGAAGAAACAGCAGGTTGAGAAGAAGAGTGAAAGATAATGGAATGGGCGGGGTATGAGGGAAGAGGAAGGAGTTGGCAGCAGGAGGTAGGGAGCAAGAGGAGGAGGGGGAAGGTAGAGACAAGAGGGAAAGAGTCATAAGAGGAGGCGGGAGAGCAGTAAGCATATTGAACACACTATGCTTTACAAATAAAACACTTTCAAGATTGTGTAGAGGTATTTTTGAGAAACATTTTGAACTCCATCTAGACTATGACTCATTATACACACTGTTGAGTACCTTATCTGCTTTAGTATTCCGCATGAAGCTTGCATTGTCTAAGCTTGCAATCAGGTGAGACTAAGTCATGATTGAGCTTTCTTTAAACGAGTACCCTGGAATTTACTCCTGCTGTGAAACTGTTGATTACGTTGCTGAGAAATGCCACCTGTGCACCTGAATGGACTTGGCAGTTTGAGCACGCATTCAAGTCTATGGTGGAACTGGAGGCAGGCGCCATTGCCAATCCTGACGAAGGACGAATGGTTGGTCATTATTGGCTAAGGAAGCCAGAGTTGGCTCCTTCGCCTACTCTTCAAAATAACATTACCGATACTCTGGATGCAGTAGAGGCGTTTGCAAAGGGAATAGTCGATGGCACGGTACATATGCCTTTCCATTATGTAGGCCTTACCATTCGCATAATTTGCATGGCAAAAATTGACTGCAGTCAGATTAAGGATCAACTTAGTCAAGTTGAAAACGAAGCACTGATGGAGCTAGGAACTGGTAATGCCCACCATTTGCCACGTATTGGTTTATCTAAGAGAAAGCTGTTTGTCTTCACCTTGAGCACCTACCTCTCTTTCTTTACCCGTACTGTTCCCTCTCCCCTTCTCTCTCTCTCATGCACTTGTGTTTTCTATGTCCATATTCCTTGGAAATTTGCTGCAGATCCGTCCTCCCCCTTGCCCAGCAGGACGCTTCACTCAAGTGCTTTCTGTGGGTATCGGAGGATCTGCACTAGGGCCGCAATTTGTTGCTGAAGCTCTTGCTCCCTTAAATCCTCGATTGAAAGTAAGCAACTATTCATCCTTTCTGGCACTGAAACTGCATTTTTGTAATAATAGAATGCACGAATACACAGCCAAATGTAAGTCTTATGAGTAGCTCGAGGTGATATTGAGCTACGAAGAAAAACCGGTTGGCAGTTATTCTTAGCTGATGATACGAACGGGAATCGTGCAAGAAAATAAGTCAGCTAGCTCTGAAAGGTCACAAACGATGAGTTCCAAGGCTCTCCATACGTTTCGTAAGACACGGTCATGAATTTCTCAATAAGTGTGTTGTACTTGAATTGCTGCAGATACGGTTCATTGATAACACGGATCCGGCCGGAATTGATCAGCAAATCGCCGAACTAGGACCAGAACTTTCCTCTACTCTCGTTGTGGTTATCTCCAAGGTGATGTTATGTGCTTACTAGCCCAAACATTCGTACTTAGTGTCAGCTTATCACATGTTGCTTTTCATTCACTTCGAGCGCTATCCAAATCCTGCCATCATTTAATCCTGCATATCTGACTATCCTTCCCGCCCCTCTGCCGTCTCTCCCTCCTTCATTCTTCGTCTATCGCGTTCTACTCTCGCCCCTCTCTCTCTTTTGCCCCCCTTCTCCAATGCAGAGCGGAGGCACTCCTGAGACACGAAATGGGCTTTTGGAGGTTCAAAAAGCTTTCCGTGACACCGGCCTAGACTTTTCCAAACAGGTACGCTCAACCTCCTTCGATCTCAGTGCATGTATCATCTTTCTAGTGAACAAAAGCGGCTGAACTATGCCAATTGCTGCCACTTTTTTGCCTGTTTTTTTTACGTCAGATTCTAACGTTATATCGGCTTTACCATATTGTCAGGGTGTTGCGATTACCCAAGCTGGGTCTCTGCTTGATAACACTGCCAAAATTGAGGGATGGCTTGCCCGATTTCCCATGTTTGATTGGGTGGGAGGCCGCACATCTCTCTTCTCTGCTGTCGGACTCCTCGATGCTGCTCTTCAGGTAAGAGTAACAAACACCTTGGGATTTCGAATTTCGCGTTTTTAAGACATATACAGGACAGCCAAAAGCAGCCGTAAACATTATGCGACACCTCAGATTTTTTTAACTTCGATTTTTGCGATCCTTCTCCGTTAGTGCATAGTGTATCCCGTTTATCATCGTCCTGCCTTGAATTTTTTTTATTAGATTCGTATGGCAGGGTATTGACATTCGTGGAATGCTCGAGGGTGCCGCTTTGATGGACGAGGAATCTCGCAAGCCCTCAGTAAGCTTTTCGTGGCTATGAAATCTTCAGTTTTAGCTCGTTTCTCATATGGGTGTCCATTATCATCTCTTTCAAATGCAGTCATCCTCTGAAACCGTGAAGTGAACCTTAACTCTAATTTCAACACTATCCAATTCTTTGGGTTTTCTTGCAGATTAAGACGAACCCTGCGGCCCTCCTTGCTCTCTCATGGTATTGGTGCACGGATGGAGTTGGTTCAAAGGCAAGCTCCTGCACCCTAACTTCATCAACCATAACGCAAAATCCTAAAATTTGGACGAGATAAAGGTGTTCTGTTGTGAAAGAGTGAGCATAGAAATTGTCGTCTTTCAGGTAGAGAGTTGCCCTCTAGATCAAGAAAATTCAACATTGATGGCTCTCTCTCCTCTCTCCCTCCCTCCCTCCCTCCTCGCTCCCTCTTCCCATCCCTCCCTCCCTCCTCGCTCCCTCTTCCCATCCCTCCCTCCCCCTCCTCCTCCCCCCCTCACCTCGTCCCCCCTCTCTCTCTCTGTCTCACCTTCCCTCTCTGTGCCTGTGTCAGGACATGGTGGTTTTGCCATACAAAGACAGTCTGCTGCTATTCAGCAGATATCTGCAGCAGCTTGTTATGGAGTCCATTGGAAAGGAGTTCGACCTCGATGGGAACAAGGTCAGAGTTGAAACTGAATACTCTAAAAATGTTGACCCACAAGCCCACCACAGGAGGAAGAAGGAGAAGTTGTGTGCTACGCGGAATGGACCATGACCATGACACACTAGTTTTTTCTTGTCTTTAGTGGGACACTGGCCTTGTTAACAAATTTCTTAATCAATTGAATGCATTAGCTCACAAAAATAGGTTATACATGGTTTGGCAGGTGTTCCAAGGAATCTCTGTATTCGGAAACAAGGGCAGCACAGATCAGCATGCGTGAGTATCAATTCCACTCTGTTCAGAGAATTCCGAAACAATGAAGGAGAGAGCAAGGGACGAGAGAAGAGGAGAGGTCGAGATGGGAGGAAAGCGAGAGGGCGAGGGAGAGACAGAGAAAAAGCAGATAGTCAAGTACAGAAATTCTGTTTGTTTCAGAATACAACTGAGATCCTTCTGCGGTTGTTGTGGGGCAATCCCATGCAGCTACATTCAGCAGCTGAGAGAAGGCGTTCCCAATTTTTTCGCCACTTTCATCGAAGTCCTGCGCGATCGGCCCCTTGGACGGGACTGGGAACTCGAACCCGGAGTTACTTCGGGAGATTATCTTTTTGGAATGCTGCAGGTACTTTTGCGAAATCTTCTTTATTTCCCTCCCTCCTCTCTCTTCTCACAACCTCTCTCTCTCTCTCTCTCTCTCTCTCTCTCTCTCTCTCTTTCTCTCTCTCGCTTCTCTCTCTCTTTCTCTCTCCCTCTCTCGCTCTCTTTCTTGTGTTCTGCAATGACCCTCGATTTCTTCTCCCTTGTCTGTCTGTCCTTCTCTTGTTTATATCTTCGCCTTTAGGCTTACCGACAGGCTGTTTGATTCGGAGTTCTCCTATTTGAAATTCATGCTGGCAGAGTAATACTGCGCTGCAATGCAGCTATTCCAGTTTAAGAAAATCGAGAAGGGAGATGTTACCTGTAGGAATACTGAACTAGTTCTGTGCATGCTCGCTTTCTAATATTGCAGGGAACCCGTGCAGCGCTATATGCGAACAAGCGAGAATCTATTACTCTCACCATAGGTGAAGTGACTCCTCAAACTGTGGGAGCGATGATTGCTCTCTATGAGAGAGCTGTTGGCTTCTACGCATCCCTCGTCAATGTCAACGCCTACCACCAGCCAGGTGAGTGTATATGCGCATGCATACAGAAACGCATGAAACATAACTAAGTTTAAAATTCAGACCAGCAATTCTTTCATATCGTTCTGGGAAGATCGCCTTGTCCTACCTCAAGGACAAAATTTATTCCATAGTGTACTATGATGTGGTGTGTAACAAGATGTCAAGACTATGCAAGGTTTGGATAAAGATAAGGCCAAAGTTTAGGTTTCAGGGTCAGGTCAAGGTTGTACAATTGTTCCTCTACCGCGTACATGAGAGCAATACAGAGAGAGGCTTGCAAAAATTAGCAGTCATTTGAAATTGTTCTTGTATGCAGCTGGTCTTTCATTCTTTTCTGACTCCAATAAGTTTGTTATTATTGATCTGCTGAGCAGGTGTGGAGGCTGGGAAAAAAGCTGCAGCTGATGTTCTTTCTATTCAAAAAAGAGTCCTTATGGTTCTCAGTGAAGCCAGGTACACCATTTCTCCTTCCGAAGATTCTAGAAAGCATAACAAAGAGACGCAAATTCTTGGGATAAAGCGCACCTGCTACCTTCACAACCCTAAGCCATTTCATTAGCATTCTTGCATTCACATGATGGTTATAGATAGTAGCTAGCTGGGCTTAGCGAAGACTAAACGAGTGAAGTTTCACAAAGCTAATAAGTTCCTTGAAGGCTTACAGCAGTTGTTAGGGTACTTCCCTAACAAGGTATGTACCTTGAAGTTGCTTTGGAGTTCTGAAAGTAATTCTAGGACCCTGTCGGGGTTAATCACTTTGAACGAGGAGTAAGTAGCTCACATGGTATTGCTTAGTGATGACATATGACATCGATAGCGCTGAAACTGAGAATGTCGTGTTTTTTCTGAACGATGTGTGCAGTTGTAAGGAGCCTGTGGAGGCTCTCACAATAGAGGAGCTTGCTCAGCGCTGCGATGCACCTGAGAAGGTCAGTATTCCGAGTCTATGTCAGACCTCTTCTTAAAAATATAATCAATACTACTACCACTCCTAGTACTACGACCATTGCTAGGGGCAAAGGGGGATCGAATTGTAAGCTTCTCCACATGAGTCTTGGATGTTTCGAAAATTTTCATTTTAGGAGTCATAGGATTTTTGGATGAATCTTTAACAATATCTTAACCAAATCTCTCCCCCTCCTTATCCCCCCTCCCACTCCCCTTCTCTCCCACCCCCCCTCTCCCTCCTTCCCTTCGCCCTCCTCCGTCCTCGCCGTCTCCCCACCCCTCCTTCCCCTCCCGTACCTCTCACATACTCTTGTCTCTTTTCGAAAGATCACACTACAACTAAATATGACGCCTTGTGTGCCTAGTGCAGGTGGAGGTGATCTACTCCATAGTGCGCCACATGGCTGCCAATGACCGCGCGGTGATGGCGTCCTTCGAGGAGGAGGCCTCTCCGCGCACAGTGAGAGTGCTCAGTGAGGAATGCCCCGTGGACGACTTGTATTAGGGGCAGCACCATGTGGAGCTCCAATTTTTTAATATATAGGAGGCTCCAAGGGTCTACAACTACAGAAACTATTGGAAAATGAAGGAATGAGCAGTTTGCTTGGGTAAGGCTGGTTCTCAGCGTGCCAGTAGGCAGAAGCGATGGGTTTTGAGTGTAGGGTTTACGGTTTAGGGTTAAGGTTAGAGTTAGGGTTCAGAGCTCAGCAGGGCAATGACGTCCTGCTCTGTAATTCGTAATAGTTGAATTCCTTGGCAAAATGCACCATTGTTATTTTTATGACCTCTCTTTGTTTTCCGTCTCAAACTGTTGAAGGGAGGGAGGAGGGAGAAGGGGGGAGGGGGGCCGGGGCAGCGGGAAGGGAGGGAGGGGGCGAGGGGGGGAGGAAAGGAGGAAGGGGGAAGGGGGGTGGGGAGAATATGCACTAACATCCATATAGGAAAGGCAATCTCATACAAAAAAAATGCGTAAAGGTCAATCGATAGGATCTTCAATGGCTTCGCCAGCAAAATCTCATGGAATTTATACTCGCTTAAATACACAAACAAAAAAAATGATTGGCAGAGTAAATTGAAATTAATCGATTGGACATTTTTTTTTCTGAATAGCTGACAAAGGGATCGCCTCTTTTTGAATCGCTTGAAACTGACTCCCTACTGCGACTGACTCTGCGTCAAGGACGAGCTCTTGCTGCTTAAATCCATGGAAGAAAAAGGCCCCAAACTGCAACTACTCTTGGAGCTGCTCGAATCCTCGCCCTTCAACAATAAGCGAAGAAAAGTCGCACCGTCTTCTGAGAGTTTGAGCGACTCCACATCTACTAAGGTAGAGTTCTCCGTTCCGTTTTCCTCGCATGTAACGGCACTCGGACATACAGATGAAGCATCATCGTTCTGAACATGCTTCGGCGGTCGCATGCCCATAACACGATCGCCATTGACGAAATCATGGCCCATACTGGACATCTCAGCCACTACCACAGCCCCCCTCCCACTACTCCTGCTCTCCATTTCTTTGCCTTTGTCAGCCATTCCCCTCAGTCTTTGCTCATTGGCCACCCTCTGGTTCTCCGCCCACTCAGAAACGTTCCGATCTTGGATACTCTGAACGTGTCTAGGGTTTCCAACGGAGCTCAGTTCCGATCCATTCCTGTTTTTCAACTCCACCTGCATATCTGCATCTTCAATCACAAACCCGTGCCAACGAATCACCGATTTCTTCTGTGAGAGGGCTCCCTCAGACCTCCGCATCCAGCTGTCTCTCGCATCCCCTTTAAGCTTTCCTATGCCACTCTCATACTTTGTGAAAGCCCGACCTTCACTGCTCTTATTGCAGGCCTCGGAAGCGACTCCAGTGTTTAAATCAGCATCTACCTCTCTCTCTAACGAGTTCCGGGCTTCTAGGATTCCTAGGGCTTGTAGGGCATCTAAATTTTCTAAACTTGTTGGAACTTCTTCATCTCTAGACGCGTCTTCCTCATCCAGCTTCAACCTCTCCCACATCTGGATTCCCGACTCAGCTTCTTGATGCTGATCAAATCCACTCTCTTGTTTCTCCTCTCCCTCGTCATCTCCCTCCTCCTCCCCTTCCCACTCTCCTTCGCTTAGCACTTCGTCGTCTGGGTAGCACAGAGCCAATGCCCAAGGTGCAAGCAGTCTCAACAGTGTTTTCCCAAGAACTTCTTTAGAGCTTGGCCTTGGTTTCTCTCCAAGTCTGTGAATTTCAGGCAGTGGTGTCTTCTCCGCAATGTCAGGAAAAAGGCCCTTTCCACTAAACTTGACACCTCGAACAAAGAAAATTCCAGCTGCAAGAGTCACTGTCCAGAAAGAGATTCGCCAGAGAAGTGTAGGCCGCCATGGTCTCCGAAAACTCTTAGGCTGCAGATGATTTCTATGTTGGCCTTCATGCTTGTCCAACTCATACAAAACTACCGCTTCTCTCGGAACTTCTACAATGTCAGCACATATATGTACACCGTTCAACGGCAGGCCCGTTAAACGGCCCTTTTCTAGCATTAAACTGGAGCCCTTCGGTGTCTTCGCCCATGCTTTAACCCGCTCTGACGGCCTATGTCCTTCCTCCCTACTATTAGTTCCAGACATTCTAACTGTACAGCTCCTACGTATCACTATTTGCTTCCCCTCCACTTCTTCCTGTCCCTCTTCCACTCCCTCCCACTCTCCCTCTCCCTCTCTATTTTCGTCTACACGTCTCGCCTTTGTCGTTTCTGCACTCTCGATCATGCTATGAGGAGGGCCTGAGATAAGTCCATGGCTACCCTGCTGCCTGTTCCTCCGAAACTCCATCGTAATTAAATCAAATGGTTCTCAAAGCTGCCAAGGAACCATTATTCATTCTTTATTAGTGTCGTTGACAAGTACAAATGCTGTCAGAAAATGTTGCGGTGAACAGGAAAATCACAACAGAAAAGAAAAATGAAGAACCCTGGTCAACAACACTGGTGAAGGGAAGAGAAATTGCTGAGAATCCATGCTTCATGTTTGCAAGCATAAATGACGATGATGATTGAAGGCTTTTGAAAAGATGAAGGCACGATTTTTAAAATATACATTGAAATGCTTCGCATCGCAAGCATCTTAGTATCTTAGTATCATCTTAGGATCTTTGTATCGCATTTATTTCAGGATTTGTAGTTTGTTCTCCCCACTGCAATGTGTGGATCGCAAGGGACGAATTCTCTAAGCTAAGCGCGGAGATACAGCAAAGAAACAGTAAACGCCTGAGGATAAAAACAAATACAAACACGCAACTGAATTTGACATGCTGACCCTAACCCAAATCCAAACTTTAACCCTAATCCGAACCCTATTTCTAACACTAACCCTAATAACCTCGCCTCTAACCTACATATAAGCTTAAGTCCAGCCCGAATCCAATCTGAACCCTAGCCCTGACATTATCCATAATCATAATCCTGAGGGCAACCCTAAAAGCTCTTCCAACCTTAAGAAAAACTTAATTTTGCATGGAGCCGTTCCTTCGGCCAAAGGAGGATCCATGAAAAAAGTTCAAGCCAATCAAGGGATGAATGACACTACGCATTCTTTCGTCAAATCAATCAGAGCTGTTAGTTCCATGTCAATTATTCCGTTCCCTAAGCCGTCAGACTGGACGACTATGTGAGGTTGACGGGGATAAATGCAGAGGTTGAGAAGGCATGAATCGAGGGAGGAGGAAGGAAGGGTGCCCGAGATAGAGAGAGAGCGAGAGAGAGAACAGAGTGGGAGAGGAACGTTGTAACATGGAAAGGAAAAGAGGGTGAGTTATACAGGTATAGAAAACGCTAGAAAGCGGAATAGATATATGTAAGGAGGGAGAGAGAGAGAGAGATAAATAGAGAGAGAGGTGGAGAGGGAGAGAGACTCACCCCTAAGCGGCAGCCATGGCCGCCTGCAGGGCAGACGGCAGGCAACGGACGGTGCCTCCTTCGGTTGGAATCAGTTGCCTGCTCAAGCGAAGTGTCCGTACATTCGTCCATCGTCTTAACAAATTTCTGCAACCTCCTCCCCGGGCGATCGCAGCCGTCCGATCGCGCTCAGGCACGACAAGGTGCAAACGCAGCCCCTATCGCAAGGACTATCGCATCGTATCGAATCATTCCATAGTATATCGTATCGTATTGTATAATATCGTTAAATATCTATCATATCGCATCGTACCCATCGCATCATATCGCCCCGTATCGTATCGTATCGTATCGCTATTGTTGAGTTCGATGCCAATTCGCCCACAAATTTAAAGAAGAGGTCCATGTTGTGCTATCCAAGTTTCTATCATCATATGATGACAACCTTTTTTCAGCTTCTTTTCAGATGCTTTACCTCGAAAAGTGCCGAATGGAGTGAGTGGAACATGGATCAAGCTAATCGAAGGAGTCTCAAAGAAAGGAGAATGAGCCGAACGAGTCCAAGAGGTCACAAGGGCTCGTTCTGGCTCTCAATAAATCGAGCCATTTCCAAATTGATTTTAGGACCAATGAAAGCCCCCTGCTTGCAACATCACGTGGTTAACAGAGACTCCTCATGTGGGAGCCAATTCTGGTCGAAAATGAGGTTAATCGCTAGTCATCTATTGACAGGCTTAGCAGACCAGTCATGTCTCCAACCCTAATTCCTCTCCCTCAACATAATGCATCAGAATCCCATTCCCATCAGCAGACCTTTAAAGCTGCCGGAACACCAGCTCACTGCTGGCCATAAGGACCTCCGTGATCCGTGACAGAACAGTACACCCTTTTACCCTTCCACCTTTACAACCAATTTTACAACAGAAAAGAGAAAATCCCCATAGTTCATCACAAAAAGCCCTCAAGTGCCTTCCCTGCCACCTTCTCCCGATATATCGCCAAAGCCTCCTGCATGGTGGAGGCCTTCCTGAGAAGCTCAGCCCTCCTTTTTCCCGAGGGATGAGTGGAGATATACTGCGCCCATTGAGAAACCTCCTCCGCCTCTGAAAGCTTCTCATACACAGCAGGAGCAGCAGAAGGGTCATACCCTGCAGCAGCTTCAAGCAGGAGTCCGATTCGGTCTGCTTCTATTTCATGCCTGCAACATCAAAGGAGGGAGTAAAGGACAACCGTTGGATTCGGGAGATCAAAGGGATGTCAGCCTTCAAACATTGCGGGGTCTTAGGAAACCGTACATTCTCGAAAATGGCTTGTTGAAAACGAGATCGGTAACGGTATTGAGAAGGTACGGCATATTCACAAACTGTAAGGCGACTAATTGGAAGGCCACCACAAGCAGGCCCGTGGTTAGCCTTTCCATGGCATGGCGAGCAACGAGGTGACCGATCTGCAGCCATACCTCTCGTAAGAAAGAGGAAGTACAAGGATGGAGAGGAAAAAGGGAGAGCACTGCAAACAGAGAACGAATGAAAATAGGAACAACCTCAATGAATTGAAACATAAGAATTTAAAGTTGTACCTCGTGCCCTAGAACAGTAGCAAGCTCCACATCGTTCGGCATCTTCTTCAAAAGGCCGGTGAATACGACTACTTTTCCGCCGGGAAGGCAGAAAGCATTCACCAATGGCTTGTCAACAACAATCACTTCCCAGTTGAGGTTTTTCAAATGATCAACAAATCCCTCAGAGCCGGACCGCAAACCGTGCCTGCAGCCCCATCCGAACTGCAGCAGGTTATAGCGTTTCTGGAGAAATCTTCCCTGCGAACAATGGTTTAAGAGGGTACAGATTTTACGGAATAGGGTTAGTTTAATGTCTATGGTTGATTTTGCTTCCAGAGCTTCTGTGGGGAATGACTAACGACCGGTCTAAGAGAGATTGAAGAAGTTACTTTCGAGTGCGATCTATCCATTTGTCATCGTCTTCGAGCTTTTTCGCATAGTCACGTCCTCCATGTGCAGCTTCTCCATATTTTTCTCCCAACTCTTTGGACTGGTGACCCCCCCATGGGTCCTTGTGAGCTTCCACTCCCTTTTGCTGCTCTTCATCCTCATCGCCAAACCAGCCGTATTGCTTTGGAGTTTTTGAGGAGGGAATCACTTCAATCGGCACCACAATAACGCGATTTGGATTTGCAGAAGGGGCACCAACTCCGTGAAGCTCATGATGGGAGTCCTGCAAGGCGTTATCGGTGAAGCAGGATTGACATCAAGTTTTGAAAGTCCTCAAAAAGAAGATCGCGACATATCAAGTTCCGTCGTTCCACGGAAAGGAAAGTAGGAGTAAGAAAAGTGAGAGGTCGTCTTTACATGGTCATGCTCTGACTTGACTTCTTTCAGAGCCGCTCGGATGATGTCTGCTGCAATTCTTCTCACACGCTGAGCTTCAGGGTGGAAAGGCGGAAGAATTGTGCCCCGGAAACGCAACTTGAGCTGCATATTTTTGACAGGAAAAGAACAGCATAAACATGAAAAAATCTACAAGGTGCATTTTCAACTAGGACCTTTAAAATAGAAACGTCTATAAAAGTTCTAATATGAAAAAGCAACAGAGTGCTGCTAGCCACCATTAAATGGCGATCTGCATCTGACCTGTATTTGAATATTTCTAGGTTCACTGGGCCTCCCCATGTTCATGCCCCGCTGCCGTCATTGAAATCTTTTGCACAAACTGAGTAATGCAAGTTAAACTACGCCATAATTACTCCAACATCGACAATCTTTGCAAATGAAAGCAGCATGCCTTCAGCAGCAAATGTGATTGTAAGATGGGAGAACAACTACAGCTAACCCTAAACTACAACTCTACGGGGTGAAAACCAAGGGCAAGGTTTTCATCCCAGCAGACCAAATACTGTTGCATACTCTCACAGAGGAGAAAGAGAAAGGAGGGAGAACAGGTGCTCACCTCCTCAAACTCGTTATCCCCCATTTTCTTCTCAAACTCTGGCGACCAAAGAATGCAGTGGCGTCGACGTGTATATGGGACTGTTTCAAGATGTGTGACATAGATGAGTGTAGCTCCACCAATCAAAAAAACTACAATTGCCAAAACCTTTCTTTGCTGATCGTTTAGTTGATTTCCCCCTCCTTGCGGTGTCCACGAATCAAATCCCCTTCTCCGAAAATGAACAACACCTTCTCTGTCGGTAAATGGCTTGGTATATGTCCTGACTTGCTTAAGAATTGATCCACTTCGTATTGCCAGATGCCCTAAAATCGCCCTTTTCCCCAGGTACGACTTTTGCGCACTAGCAAGATGAGAGATGCTGCATCGCTTTAGGGTTATGGGCAGGGTTAGGTTAGCGAATCCCCTGCTTGCAAGATGCAGATTATTGGTGCCGTTATTCCACAACCTGGCACAAAAAATTGGCGTAAAGTGTGTCCTAAGAACAGATGTCGCACAACGTGCTCCATCAGCCAAAACATTGTGAGAAAAAGGAGCATTGGAGAAGCTCCTTGAGGCCACCATTTTTCCAATGACGGTCGGTTGATTAGATGCTTTATAGACCTCGGAGATACTTCGAGAGTTTGACTGCAGGAGGAGAGAAATTCTGGTGAGCGAAGGAACGCAGCCATGGCTGCCTGACCGACGCTCGGGTGGGAGGTGAGCGAGAGGAGATCCTCGTCGCAACTGAGGAGTGAGAAGGGACTTAATTAGAGGGGCAGAATGGAGCAGCTTCTGAACGGCTTTGGGAGCTGCTGCCGCCATAGCCACAAAACTCTGAATTCCAAACCATGGACTTTCTCAGTGCTCACATATTCTGACCCCAACCCTTCTCTTGAGAGCCTCTCTTTTTCTGCATCCCCTTTTTTTTGAGAATTATTTCATTAGCTCATGCTCGCGTGCTCGTTTTCAAGCAAGCTACCATTTCCCAAAGCAGGGTCCTTTCATTGTGCTTTTAAGGAGGGAGCCGTACTACAGTACGGATAATGTACGGTAAAGTGCCGATGCAAGGCGAGTGACACTAGTATTGGACTTCAAGAAAGAGAGTTGTATGGTTTGGAAATGTAACAGAAGAGGTTACTTTTAGATGGAATATCTAACGTTTCGTAAGAAGGACATAGGAAAATTTTGACGGATAAGCAGCCTGAGATTCTGTGTTGGCATCTGCACTGGCGCTTTGGTAACTTTTTTAGGTGAAATAACTGCAAGTGAGGGGGCTGTCTACCAGCTCCATTGACTGGTTGCTGCAACTGCCATACAAAACTCTGACATTGAGAATGAACGAAGCACAAAGAAAGGACGAGAAAGATATCGGTCGTAATCGATTAGAAGCTCTTCGTAAGTTAAAAAACCAAAACGCGAATGCATAGCGGACATGGTTCACAATTTGGTACTGAACTCCACAAAACTTGTATCAAATTGCGGAGTGATACAAAGGACTAGTTTTTCCCTTTTGCTCTTCAATCCAGTGACGATGAAATGACGGAATTTTCTTTATTGTTTGATCAATTTTTTTTAAATACTGTTTTTTTAAATAGTTTCAAAGATCCCAAAATCCGTGGCCTGCACCCAAAAAACAATGAACCACCCCTTCGCTTCAGCTTCAGCACTTGCCCTTGTGAGCTTTCACATGCAGCCATAGACTTGGTTTTGCCCTTGCTGTAACCGAACGAGCATTGCCCACTAACATGCAACCTGTTCTGCAGCACTGATCCAACAGTAAAGAACAGCTAAGGATTGGGTTAGGTTAGGGTTTAGGTTTAGGGTTTAAGGTTTAAAGGGTAGGTTAGGGTTAGAACTAACAATCAGAACTTGGACAAAGAGGTCCCAAAGTGTAAAATTAGGTCAAAAACAATTGATTACTGCATTTCATTCCCAGCAGTGCAGGCCTTGCCTGTCGCTGACAGACTGCACACGAAGCGTGAAGGCGAGGACTTTCTAAACACCTTTGAGAGTGAAGATTAGGGTTTTGACAAGGCACTCCTTTCTTACCTTTCAGAATCAGAATCACAACAGCATGGCCGGGTCTTTCTGATCCAAATGAATGGCGTCAATTGCCTTCAATGTGTCTTCCGAAAGTTCCATATCGAATGCGTCTGCACAAGCCGGATTCCTCTCCCTTAACAAAATCAGAATATTTTCAAAGCATAATGCTTCGTGAATAAGAAAAGAAACAACATCTCGCCAAGGCAATGGCTTAAAAAGTAGCGAGGAGGCCCTCCAATACGAGGCATTCGATCGAAGCTTTGCAGGGAACTTTATCGACCCAACGAATCACTATCGTCCAGATATGTCTTTAAAGGTTCGAAATCTTTGGTGAAACTTCAACTATCATCCTCCTTATAGAGAAAAACGTTCAAATCTCTCTTTCCCCTTACCTAAATTCTCCTTAAGTTGAGCCATCGTTGTCGCTCCAATAATTGACGACGGAACATACCATCGAGACTTGCACCATGCCAAGGCTAGCTGCGCTGGGGAAACTCCTGCACTCAAAACCAAAAAAAGGAACTTTTTTTAAGTTCATGACTCGCTTGAGAAGAAGAGAAGGCCTATTTGAGCAGCTGCAGTTCCAAGAACCTTTAGGCCTTTACAGCATGCACGTTTCGTGAAGTACTTTCTGATCCTGAAACCGTCAAGATTCTACTCCATCTTGAAGCTCAAACTCACCTGTTTCTTCTGCAAGCTTAGCGTACTTCTCTACAGCCGCAGATACTCCAGGCATCACATATCTTGCTTGGTAGCCTTTGAACATGGTAAAGCGGGCTTTTTCCGGCTGCTTTCCCCCGATATACTTTCCAGTTAGGACACCTGGAAGCAAATGCAACAAAGGGAATATCAGCGAGAGATCATATAGAAGCTCAAACACTCCAAAGGACCTGTCACAGAATGTGTCCTAGACAGTTCAAATAACGCTCAAAACTTTAACATAAGGTTGAGTTGTACAAGTCGTGAATCCAACCGGCAACTACTGTAACATGAACATAAACTCAAACTCAAAACTCAATCTCAAAAACACAACTGTAGATACGCCAAAACTGTTATCGGATCTTTAGGGTCTAGGATCCTAATATAGACCCCCCAATTAGGGTCGATTTTTAGAGATTGTTGCTCACCTCCTGCCAGGGGGCTCCATGGCAGCAGTCCAATATTGTAATTAGAAGGTGCGCAAGCCTCTGCTAATTCTGTCTCAAACGAACGGTGGATGAGAGAGAAACTGTTCTGAATGCTCACTGGGCGGGGGGCTCCCAACTCATCCGCAGCTTGGCAGAACTTGCATACTCCAAAAGTAGTTTCATTTGAAAGGCCATAAGCTCGAATTTTTCCCTCTGCAAGACATCCAAAGTGAAGGCTATATGCACAATTTCAGCTGCTGGAGGTATATATGAACGCATTGAACTCTCTAGAGTCTAAAGAGTATTTGGAAACTTTAGGGTTTCCGGGCTAGTAAGGAGGTCCTTACCGATCTTGGGGTTGATGGTTACCTTCACAGACCACCACTTTTATCAAGAAACCTCCCTTTTCACGATTCCTTAGGTTCTGAGAAGGGGATTTGTACATTGCAAGACATAGAGAGTTCTTTCTCTCACCTTTAATGAGCTCTGCCATGGCTGCCACGGTCTCCTTTATGGCAATGGATTCTCGTTCTTTAGTCGGATCGTATGCAGTCACTCCAAACATTGGGACATAGCGATCGGGCCTGCATAGAAATTTCCATTTCAAGTTATGCTTCGACTCCAAAGCCATCTCTGGCATTGGTCTATCCATGGCATTGTGAGATCATTCGGCAACAGTTTACCATCTCAGTGTGTATTAAATGGAAACATTAACTACTACCTTGAATACACCTATAACTATAAAAAAAAGGAAAAAACTACAAAATCGTTCCTTCAGTGACAACGTGTCATCGAATTTTAAGATTATATATATATATATATATATATATATATTTCTACAAGGTGTAATCTGGCAGAACTCACCAATGAATCTGGTACAGGTCGATATATTCAGTCTGAAGGCGCCGGAGGCTCCCTTCACATGCGGCTCGAATGTTCTCTCTATCCAATCTGCAATCTTGACGTTCCTCAGATCGAGGAACCACTCTATTTCCTGGAAGATGAGACATAGCACTGTAGCCTGCCACCTGACCAAAAAAAAAAAAGGAAAAAAGGACGAAGTAAGAAAATAATTTAGAAAGGAGCTGTACGTCTTCTTTAAGGTCGTCAAGTCTAGGAAGCCCTAGGCGTCTTGGAAACAAGGGCTACCGAATTTTATGATTCTTATGCACTTTTAATCTGAAGGTCTGGAATCTTTGAGCTGCGAAATTTTAGCTCACCTTTGTGGCGACAATAACTTTGTCCCTCTGCTGTTTCTTCAGCCAAGTCCCCACATACTCCTCCGACCTTCCGCAAGTCTCAGGCTTCACTGGAATCGAGTAGATTTCTGCGGTATCCAAAAAGTTGACGCCTCTCTCCCAGCAGTAATCCAAAAGAGCATGGCTCTCCTCTTCGGTATTCTGTTCTCCGAATGTCATCGTTCCCATGCATACCTGCACATTGCAAAAAAATTTATAAAAAAACAAACGAAAAAGTTTAAAAATAGAACACACAATAAGAACGTGATCAATCAATCAACATCATAATGTAGTATATTCCCCCTTCTATTTCTATTTCTTCTTGTCGGTAATCATCCCGCATTTTCAAAAACTATAAAAAATTGATTTTTTTTTATACAGCGTTCCAGAGAGTTAACACTAATAAGACTGAAAACTCCCGAGAACTTCGCAGAACTTTTATATAAAATGAATCTCCCAAAGTGCCCACCCAAAGGAATGATAAAGCCAACCCAACCAAACCATACAAAGGCTTAGAACTAGTTTTGCAACGTTGCATTATCGCGAGCGCCTGCGAGAAAAAAGGCGCTGTAACTTTGAAGGTTGATTTTTTTGCTTCTTTCTTAGAAGAAATGTGACAACAAAAGCAAAATTTCACCACTCCCCCATCCCTCTCTCTTCCCCTCCCCTCCCCTCCCCTCTCCCCCCCCCCCTCACCCCACTCCAACCCTGCAATGCTCCAGAAGCACTCATACCTCCTTCTGGCAACCCTCTTTCATTCTTCAACAGGCCTTTTTCTGTACCCTAAAAAGAGAAGGCGATGAAGCGAGTCGGAGAGCAGAGTTTACCTCCGAGACGAGCATGTCGGAGGAGCCCAACTTGTTGTACTTCATGGCGGTGAGCTTGAAGGAAAACACAGGAGGAGGAGCCTCCAAAGCCGTCGATTGAACCGCTCTGACGCCACCACCGTCGGATCGACGAGCTTCTCTCCTCCCAGGCAAAGCCAAAACCCTAATCCTTGACAGCAGGCAGGGTTCAGAGCGCCCAGGAGGACACGTGGCGAGCGGGAAACGTATGTTGAGGGCGAAGGAAACCACGCGAGCCATTTGCGAGGACGGGCGCTGGTTGGGCTTGGAGGCACGGACGGCCCCGGCCCAGGTCGTGCCCCGGGGCACGCGCGGAGTCGGTGTGTGAGCACCCTACTAGGGTTGGGGGCACGGCCCCGGCCCATTTCGTGCCCCGGGGCACGTGACCACAAGGGGAGCATGGCCGGGGCACATGCCCCTTCTCGTGCCCGTGACGTGACCACATAGAACAGTTAAAATCGGGCCAATTACAGTACGGAGGAACATGCGAGAAGTATGAATGGTACGGAGAAATTTACGGAAGGTGCAAATGGTACGAACAGTACGGAGTGTTTGCCTCCACATGTGAGTTCCGTGTCAGCAGTCACTGTCCCGGCCCTGGCCATGACGTGACATGGTAAGCTGACGTAGGGGGCACGGTGGAGGGCCACGGATTTCCTTGTTTTTCGTGTCCCGGGCACGGCTGATCGCGTGCCCCGGGCATGACCATCCCCCCCCCTCCCCCCCAGGGCAATGCCCGTGCCCCCGTGCCTCTACCCCAGCGCTGGCGCTTTGTAGGGGCGTATATAGCCATACAAAGGGCAAGCCGCACGCGCGACGCTGCGATCTGCGGGATTTGTGGATCGACCGAACGGCTGAGATGCACAGGACTGGTTGATCGATGAGAAATGCACACGTCGAGGGCGCGATCTCCACATCATTCAGGGAGCTTGATCGGACGGTGGATGCGGCCCGCCTGTACTACACAAGTTTTTCAGTTTTCAGTGACGTCATTTAACATGAACTGCAGATTCATACTGCATGTAGTAAGGCTGGATACCAATGGAATCTTGACCAGCACAACCGGTTACATTACAGAAGAATCGGACCACAGTTGACCGCCTTGTGGCCCCAAGCCGTACATCGACATGGCGTCATCCGTGATTCCAGGTACCGTACGGCCCCGGCGAGTGGCCGACGCGGCTCACGGGATCCCGCCGCCTGGCGGAGGCTGCCCGGAACCACGGCCAACTGGGCGTACGGCTTCGTCTGCTTCTCCTTTGACTCTATCCTCTGCCCTACGCTCAGCATCGTACGGCTCTCTACAAGAATTTGTCTTTATATACGTGGAGACACAGTATCAACATGGCGGATGTGAAGCGCACCGACATCTGTCCTGCCACGTGGCGCAAAAGTGAGACCGCGAACGTAGCCCGTTGCCACGTGGACGCGGTCTTGGACGCTGCCGGCCCCACCGACTCGCGGGCTCAAGCGCTCGAGGTCCAAAATGTTTGGACGGTTCAAATATTTGGGAGGGAGCGGCGCAGCCAGAAGCGCAGCAAATGGGGGAAGAGGCGCAGCAGATGTTTGGAATCTGCTGCCGCTCCTGCCAGGGCCAGGGAGGGAACTTGCTGCTGCAACGTTTGAAAGCGTGCAGGCTTCAAATGCTCGTGTAATTTCAGATTCTAATTTGAATTTCTGCGCAAAATGTGGTTCTTTCTCATCACTCTGTTCAGAAGCTGACTGCCTTTCCCGCCCTGGATATTCGTCCAACCGCAGTCTGGCTGCTGCGTTTTTCATCTGAGCACATTTGCTCGCCACAAACGTCTTGAAGTCTCGGTTGAGGACTTCTGACTGTTATTGGTGGCGAAAATTCGTTTTCTGCATACTCCATGGCTGTCACTCCACCGCCGCTTTGCAGCGGTGCAAGCAGAATTCCGAGTTCCTTTCTGTTGCTGCTGTTCCCACTGACTACACTTCTTGTTCCGATATATGCTGGAGGAGCGCACGATTCAGCTGTAAATCAAGCGGAGGCTTTTGTTTCGAGGAGCACTTCTAAGCATCCTGACCTTATCACCAATCTTCCAGGGCAGCCGAAGGCATCTTTCGATCAGTTTGCGGGATATGTAAATGTTGATGCAAAAAGTGGAAAATTCTTCTTCTACTGGCTGGTGGAAGCAAGTCGTTCTGCAGCCAGCAAGCCGCTGGTTTTGTGGCTCAATGGAGGTCAGTAATTATTTCGAGGAAATATTTATGTAGTAGTGGTCTCTATATGTCACTTTGTTTAGGTGAAAGCCTGAAACTTAGAGCGCCGTCAACATTACCTGACTTTGGTCGTATCGTAGTTGTCAGCTGCATTTGAGTGCGTATTTAAGAAAATAAACTATGGCTGTGTTCAAACTAGAGATTGATGGATATCAAAGAGTCTGCCTATTGTTAATGATTCGTTTCCAAATCTATGGGATCTTTTGGTGTTGGTGTCTTACGGTTTAAGCGGACCCTGTGTCTGGTTTCTTGGCAAGTTGTTATGAACTGCAGAAATGGCAGATAAGAGATGTCTTCAATGAAGCTGGGATCTCTTCACTTAGAAAGTCCAAACTCTCTCTTCTTCCGCGAATGCACTGGTGATCAACTTTTAGTTTCAGTCTTGGAAACATGCAGACATGCTGGTCATGCATGTAGAGAAACGGTGTGCAATAAAGCTATCTTTTCAGTATACTAGGAATGTTGTACATAGCATCTCATACAGGTCTTGCAGCATCACCAACGGAATCTCATCTTTGCCAGCTTTAAGCGGCTTGAATTGTCGAGTGACTTAAAGCAGCGTTCCATCTCTACTATTATTTTCTGCAGAAATCCTTCCATTTCAGCCTCCCCCACTTGCTTCCACTGCGCAAACAAAAACGCCTTCATTTATCGTTTTTCAAATCTGCACTGCCACTTCCTCAAGCATAGGTGATTGTCCTTGCTTGTAATCTGATAGCTGATTTTGAACATGATACAGGTCCTGGGTGCTCCTCGATTGGCGGAGGACTACTTACCGAGTATGGACTATACCCCTGAAACAAATTCGTGCTGTACATTACTTCAATACTCGAGATGAATAAAATACTAACGTGCCAAGAACTAGTCAAAGCTTACATTATCAGATGGCTAGCTGCTGGTGTTTTAGTGGGTTTCAGGCATGGCCCCATTTCCCATTAACGTTGTACGGTCTCTAGTGCCGTACAACACTCCCCTTCTTGGGGCCTAGGCTTTGAATGCACCCAATCCAAGCAGAGAATTATTCCGCCACATGATTGGTCCATGCCACATTTTTTATAAGTCTGACACGCCCTATTAGGGGGGATTTCAGGCATGGACCCTGGAGAGTCTCCGGACCTGAGAACAGCACTCTCGAACATAATCCTTACAGTTGGAACACAGGTAGGTACCTGTTCTTTGTTTCCGTTGTGTGTGACTACGGTGCTTTACTCTGTTTTTCAGATTGCCTGATTGTCTGTGGCATCCGCGATTTTCGGCAGACTAGCGATTCCCTCTGTAGTGAGCAGTAATTTCCACACTTTGCCAACTCCGCCAACATAAAGTGGTGGTATCAGAATCGAAAATTTCATTACTTCCTGCCACAGCTCTGCTGTATTTGTCTCAAGCACCATTGTTTGATGACGCTGACTCTGAAAATGACCGAGCTGCAGATCCCCTAATTCTACTTGTGTATGAATGATGTGACTACCAGAGGCTAACATTATTTATGCCGAGACACCTGTTGGAGTTGGCTTCTCGTATAGCGAATCTAATGTTAACTACTATGGTGTTACCGATGAAGAAATGGGTATGTTGTACTTTACCACAATCCATTCCAACGTGGTTTGAGTCTGCAGTAGTTGAATTCCGACCACTGAAGCTACATGCATCAGGTGATCGTCCTTGTGGATAGCAAGGAAAGCTTGCAAAAGGAACAATACGGAGATATCAGACTCAAAACAGGAATCGCTGATTGAACGCTATTAAATTTAAGGTACAGTTGGAAATAGGCAAGCTTCGCGTCTTTTTTGTTGGCATGATTATCCAGAATGACTGGCGCTTATATTTTGTTTCTGAGAACATTGCAGCAATCGATCATTATTCCTTTGTGCAAGGATTTCTTCAGAAACATCCACGATTTATTGGAAGAACATTCTATATTGCTGGAGAGAGCTATGCTGGTATTACCTTAAAGCCACTTTCCATGTTGGTATGGGAGAAAGAAATATATGCATAGACTTTACGTCTACACATACATAACCTTTGTTAAAATAGACAAGGGAGTCAAGATTTTCCCTTGTCTTGAAGAAACTTTCTGATGTACGGTCTGGAAACCACGCATGTGCTTGACACTGCCTACAAAAGGCGTATCTAGATTGAGCCATTTGCTAACTTATTCGTTTACTTCTTCTGTTTGTAAAATTAACAAAATATAAAATACAGGGCACTACGTTCCTCAGCTAGCTCAGAAAATAATTTGGGAGAATAGTCAGAAAATCAATGTTCGAATACCCCTTAAAGGATTTCTTGTTGGGAACGCTGTGACGGACATCAAGGAAGACGTCCTTCGAGGCCCCTTTATCATGTGAGTCCTTTGTGTTCAATCCTTTTCTTTGATGGAGAGGTTTTTCTGCAACCTGCTGTGAATTGGACTGGCTATGTTGATGTGCTGAGCTGTTCGGCCAAACCCTAAAACTGCCAACCGTAAGCACCCTGACAACCTGCCTGGAAGCATATACATGATCTAAGTGCTCTCTGCCTGCAGGTACTACGATCATGGTATGATCTCCGCCAATACATATGAAACAATTTTCTCTCAGGTACAAATCCAGCACAGTGCAAAAGTATCGACTATTCTCGATTCTGAGGCTTGTTATCGAGCGTACGTCTATCTTGAATGTGAAGTACTCTTGCAGTTCTGCACTGTTTCTGTTCTTGGCTCTTCACTAATCTAGATACCCAGCTAGTCTTAGCAAAGTGATGTTAAAGGCATCGCCATACGACAGTCTTGCTCTGCCACAGTTCCACCGAACTTCTTTGTCTTTAGGATAGGTGAAACAAGTTCACGACACTGAATTCAGACTCTTGGTGAGTGATGCATTTCCGGAATGAGCTTTTTTGCAGTGCGAATTTACATATGATATGTACAGTCCTGACAATGACTACATTCCACGCGGAAATGTTTTTTGTGACAATGCAATTGCGGATGCTGCAACAGAAATCGTGAGCGTTATACAAATCCTGACTTCCTTCAATTTTTAATTTTCCTGACACCCGTTCAGTTGCTAAAATTCTACTATGTCAGGCAAGGGCAAATTGCCTTGGTTCAGAGTATCGTTGTATTTTGAGAGCAAAACAATCCGTATTAATCTGCTCATTCTGTGGTTGGTTTTGCTGGCGGTTGTTGGACTTTCTTTGGAGACGGGTCTTCGAACAGGGAAATATTGATCCTTATGGTGAGTGTCGTGCCACATAATAGCAGAAGATGTGACAAACTTTGTGCTAATAAGAACTTGGGTTTTTTCTTTTATCTCAAACTGTGGGGCTGATCGCTTTGGTGTAGATATTTATGCAAATGTGTGTGTATTTTCACGCGCAAAGAGTATGGACAAAACCAACTTTCCTAAGACACTTCCAACTCTACAAGCCCTTGTAAGTCAGTCGTACGCCGCTACATTCCTTTCACATATATGCAGGCTGAATTGCGCTCTTTGATATCTGAAGATCTATATCTATCTCCATAAGTTAGAGTGAGATATTACTGAAGTTCTGATCAGTGTCACATTTGGACCTACATCAAGAGCTGTGATTAAATGGTTCGGTCTGAATATTAATACACCATAACATGCACTCTCTGTCCTGTTTGTGCATGTCTCTACTTCGATGGCTGCTCATTCAGAAACCCAAAGCGGCTGCACAATATTCTGCTGCAATGCAAATGAACTCAAGCATGCAGAACAGAGCTGCGTCAGATCCAGTATGCATAGACGACTGGACTTGGGGGTACCTCAATAGGGATGACGTGAGAACGGCATTGCATGTCGACAAGAATTTGAAACGTTCGTGGGAGTTATGCAGGTGAGATTTGAGCCATTTTTGCAAAAAAGCATGAACAGTTGCGATTCGTCACACGAAGTCGAACCTGTCTACGAGATCGTTCTGATGCGTATTGAGTAATCAGATGTTGTCGGAATGAAACAATGCAGACGACCAAACTAACTAAGGGATTTTGTGAGTTTCTGCTTGCAGCGATTTCACCACATATGATTATAAAGTTTCCTTTCCTCAATCGATCGTACCGTACTACAAGCGATTCATCAAGAAGCATCCTTGGCTGCGGATCTGGGTGTACAGGTGAGTCGTTTTCCTGTGTTGTTGAACTCAAAAGAAGCCAAATTTAAGCAGTTGGCAAGGTTCTTAAAACTTTTCTTATCAAATTCAACTTTTTCAAAACACACATGTAGACATGGCTATTCTCCAAAGGCTCCTGGGTTTGTTAGAGTATCCCTCTCAAGTTGTATATTCCTCTTCTATCTCCCTCATTAGGCCGGCTTTTTGTAGGATCGCTTTGAGAATACAGCAACTAAGGGGTATTGCCGTTATTTGCATACGTTAGGGGAAAAAATTCTCTGTCTTCATAGCAAATAACTAGAGCGAACTTTCCTATGTTTCAGTGGCGATACGGACTCTGTCGTTCCGTTCGTTGGAACACTGAACTGGATCGCATCGATGAAGCTACCCATTATCCGGCCATACTATGCGTGGTACGACACTGACTTTCAGGTGCGTTTCTCAGTCCTTTAACCCCCGTTGTGCTAAGGTGAACACTTAGGCAGCTTTCTCTTTGTCTGAAACGAAAGTGATCAATCATCAGTTGGCACTCTACTTTCAGTGCTTCGTGTCAATAAATGGTCGTCTATAGTAAGTCTGAAGTTCCAAGAAACTTCTTGTCCTTTCCTCCATCCCTTCCTGTACTTCCCTTCCCTTCCCTAAATATCATGCTTTTACGCAGGTCGGAGGCTATTCGGAAATTTACAAAGGACTCACATTTGCGACTGTCCGTGGAGCGGGTCACATGGTCCCTCTCAGACAGCCCAAACGTGCTCTCACGCTGTTCCGATCCTTCCTTGCAAACGAAGCCCTAAATCGATTCGACTACGACTACTAAGTAGTAGAGCGGCTCAACATTCTATGGACAGATCAATTGTCGTTTGGATGAAGTTAAAAATCCCATAAGGTTATCCATCAGCAAGTTATCATAAGATTATTGCTACGACTGAATGCGGCATTTTGGTAAGCGGAGAGACAAGAAGGGAGAGAGTGGGCTCACCGTCAGTGTGAGAGTGTGACAGTGACGATAAAAGACTTTTGGGGTCGGGGGGTTCAGTTTGCAGTTCGACAGGCAGGGCAGACATTCCAGAGGGAGGAGATGGACAATTTTGTGAGGGTTCAGGGCGTCAGGCGGAGGGGCATAAACTCGATAAGTAGACCATTTGCTGGGTTCCGATGAAATAATGCAATTTTGTTTATTGAGTTCCCTCCCTTCTCTTCTTCCCCCCCCACCCCCCCCCTTCACACCCTGCCTCCCTCCCTCCCTCCCTTCCCTGCCCTCCTCTTGGGGAGAAATAATACATGGAGGAATGAGAAGGGGGCGGGAGAGGCGTATGTGAGGATGGAGGGAGGGAGGGGGGGTCCCTCCCTCTTCCTCCCCCTCCTCTCACTCTTTCCCTCCCTTTCTTTCACCCCGCCCTCTCTCCCCCTCTCCCTTCCCCTTGTCCCTCTTTTCCTCCTCCCCCGAGCCCCGCCCCTCGCCATTCCTCCGTCCCCTGCCCTCCCTCCCTCCCTCTCTCACCCCCGACCCTCCCTCTCTCCCCCCCGCCACCCCTCCCACCGCCTCGCCCCCTTCCTACCTCCCTCCCTCTCCTCACGCCCCATCCTCCCTCCCCCCTCCCGCACTCCCTCCGAATAAGGAAATGTCAAAATTGCGTAGTCGAGATTCAAATGAATGCTCCTTCATAAAAATATCCATTTTGGTCGCCTAAAGCAAAAACTATACAGATGAGCTAAGAAACTAAGCTCATTGTTTCGCCCCAAAGCATAAAAAGAAAAAAAACTGAGCATCTATAAGGAGAGCACTATTTTATCGTAAACTCATTCCGGAGAAAGAAGCAACTAAACTAAATAAATAACAATCTCTCATCTCCGTCCCTAAACTTCCTTGTCTAGTTCTGACTAAATCAAGTGAAACTTCTATACCTCCTTTTAGGATTCCAAAAAACCCGCCGATCGGTCCCACACCACCATCCCATCAAGTGCTCACCTTGGAAAGCATACTGTGATGTGACGCTATTGGTCCAAAAGTCTACTGCCGCTACTCCTGCGCTTGCTTCATTTTCGTCCAGTTGGCAATTGAAAAAAAAATGCATCTGACGGGCAGCAAGCCTCGATAAATTAGGAAAAAATAACAAAACTAACCTGAAAACCAAAAGAAAAACTTAACGAGTAAAGACCTAGACACTCGTCGTTTCCCAAAGACTTGAACAAGACATCTCGTTCCAGCACTACACTCTAACGTTTACAGGGTATGGACCCCTTCACATGAAAAGCAAACATCTCCATTCTATTCAGGATTTTGCGAATATGGACAGCTTCCCGCTCTCTCCGCTCCATCACGCCTCCAACTCCGTGGAGCTGAAGTCCGGCAGCAGCTCGTTCTTGAGGAAGTGGCGGAACATAGTGAGCGCCCTCTGAGGCTGCCCCAGCGGAACGAGGTGCCCCGCCCCCCTTACGGTCGCAAACGTGAGGCCGCTGTACACCTCCGCGTAACCGCCCACCTGCAGAGGACCCAGAGGTGATCCGTCGTTTCGTTCAAGGAAATAGAAAGAAAAGATTTCCTTAAAGGAAAGGTGGGATACAGGAAGAAGATCATTTTCAAGGGCTACACTGCATGTGATTGTTTTGTATACAATACGGGCCTCGTGCCTCTTGCTCCTCCTAGTCTGTATCTCTATTTCCCTTTCATCAGCCCTCCTTTCTCCCCCCCCCCCTTCCTCTCCTCCTCCGTTCACATTTCTGTAAAGATCCTCGATGCCCATAAGTTCGTAATCAGAACAGGTGATTCATCTTTCCTTCGCGTGCTGGTTAGGGTGGCAATGAAATGAGAGCCAATGGCAGGCTCACCTGGTCCTTGTTGTACCACGCATAGTACGGAATAACGACGTCCATGCTGATTGTGGATAACCATTTCCGTGTTCCTACAAAGGGAACCACGGTGTCGCAATCGCCACTGCAAGGACAAGGAGGAAGGGGAGCAGTAATTTCAATGAGCGTTTGTGAAAAGTGAAGCCACAACATAGCTCAAAGGCTAAAATATAAGTGCTCTGTCAGCTAGTCTTGCGCTTCATTTTTTCGTTTTCATTTGTGCACACACTACCGCTTTCCATTCCAGCTAGCACTTTCAGCAATAAACATGTTCGCATTTCAACATTTGACAAGTTTCTGTGCGCCTATGTGAGATTGACAATGTAAGCACAATGTGAATGTTTCCTCCCATTAGATAAGGATTCGGGGCTTCAAGGTAGAGGTGAAGGAGGGGCGAAACTTCACCTGTACACAAGGATCTGCAGATCCGGATAATTCGTGATGAAATCGTTGTATATCGGTACGATAGATTGTGGGAACGAGTATAGATAATCGTAATTCAAAATTTCGCTGCACATGGAGGTCATAAAAAGAACAAAACTTAGAGTAGTGCTTAGTGCAGTACTTTCTTCTCCTAGGAATTGAAACAAAGAAAGCTGCAAGCTGAAAAAATTTATCAAGAATGGAGGGAATACAGGTGATCAAACTGAAGGATGGAGGAGGGAAGGAGAGTGGGGGAGTGGGATGGACAGTGGGAGGAAGGCAAGGATCGGAGGAGGGAGGAAGGGATGGAGGAAGAGAGGGAGGGAGGGAGGGAGGGAGGGAGGGAGGGAGGGAGGGAGAGGGGAAGATAGAGGAGGAAGAAAAGCAAAAGGGAAAGACAAAAGAGAGCACTTTCTATACACAAGTTCATCGTAAGCCAAGGTTTCCAAATGTGCACCTGCAATCCATCCAAGCCACGGGAAGGTTCTTTGCGTGAAGAGCAAGTTTCACATCTTCCCGGTTGAGGTAAGTCTGCGTCCAGACGTCGAGGCAGGCGGGGTTTGCGAGAGAGTATGGTGTGAAGGCAGGCCCTGTGCCAAGAGGAAGCTTCGCTGTCGCAAAGTTCCTTATCTGGTTCTGCAAGAGGAAGTACAGGAGAAGAAAGTGCAAAATGAGCTGGAAGTAGTGCGGGATCAAAGGTTGCATTACAAGTAAGTATCTGCAACAAGCAGGCGAGATTTCTCTCGGGTTTGCAAAGGTGAGACCTCTGAGGGAGGATCGTAAAAACAAAAAAAGTCATGTGCAGCATGAGAAAGGCAAAAGGACTTACCAGGATGCGTAGACCGGGCAAATATTTGTGTAGGTTGGTTTTTTGCTTCGTCGCCCCCAGATATGTGCAGGAATCAGAATAGATATCTGCTCAAAACACGTAGGAAAATGAAAAGTCAGCTCCACCTTTCTTGCATCAACAAGTTCTGGATATTCAATCCTAGTTTTAAGGATAGGGCATCTGTATGGGCAAAGAGAAGAGCGATTTAGAAAAGTCTTCTGCGATTTGGAGACCTTTGTATTTCAGCGTCTTGATCTTACCGTATGGATCAATATCTCCCTGATGTGAAGGTCGAGATTTTGATGACGATATTCCGCAGCGACGGAGATGCAAGCCATTTGCAAACAAACGTCACAAAAGTGCAGAAAATCAAAGTTCTGTTTGCATGTGTATCATGCCCAATCATTACAGAAAAAGCTACATGCAATGACAGTATGAGCGTCTAAGCAGAGGAAATGATGTGGAGCGCCCAAGAAACTCATCGCTGTCCGCCCTCACAAGGACAATTACGCCACGGAGTCGCTTTCTTAAGCCGACCAATCGTTTGTTTACTTTCAAAATCACAGGAAAAAGGATGATGTTGTAGGAAGAAGGCCTCACAATTCCGAGATATGCCTCCCACATTGCCTTGTTGCAGGTTGCGTTGTCAGCCGGAATGCCGAAAATGGAATAATAGTCCCATGTGAAGTTGCACTGAGAAAACAGAATCCAGTCATCGTTTATTTTTCATGCCATTTGTCGTGCACTCACTCAAACACAAACATAAGCACAAGATCTGAACCGAACAGCGCCTACGCGGATCGGATTCATATCTCCCACTTGCGCTCTCGCATCCCTCAATTGATACATGAAGCCAACTGACAACTTTGCAGCTGTCCAAACTGTCGCTTACGTTATGCTCTAATGTCTCCCACGTGTAGCTGGACATGAGAGCGTGATCAAAGTAGCTGCAAGATATCACCGATCATACAATTGAGTTAGAAAATGGTAAACCGTCCCCACAGAATTAGTTAAGTTCTAAGGTCAGAGGTCGACTAAGTGTCTCAGAAACGGAGAGGCACAGTCGATTAACAGAGTGATGATTATTGACAGACCTGAGCAGAGGCCCCCTCAGAACATCGTCTGTAACTTCTGTCAAGCCGTTGCCAACTGCAATGCCTTTCAGAGGAATGTATATGTTGCTGTCATCCAAATTCTCCTCCAGAACCTTCTTTGCCAGCTGAGGGATGTAATGCCCTGTATAGAAACCACACGTGGTAGTCAGTTCAAAGAGTAAAGTTCCATGAGGCAGCACGACAGAGGGCAGGAAAATAAATAAGGATCTCACAGCCAGCACCTAAAAATGCCTAGTGAGCAATTCCAATGGAAGGAAATTGAGATTTACCTGCATAGCTTTCTCCTGTAATATAGAAGGTGCGGCCCTGAAATCGAGTATGTCGTTGAAGGAAACCTTGGAGAAATACGTAATTGTCTGATGCTGCAATTCTCATTATCCCCCAAATAGGCGTGACGTCGTCAGGATCAAAGATTCAGGAAGTATTCCATTGTCTCAAACAATCTCACATGACGATGTCTATACTTCAAGTTACTCGATGAACGCCCACGAGTAGTTTACGAGCTGACTCTTTCTCCTTTCTGTCCACTCTCCACCTCCAAGCCCTCTCTCGGGCGTGTCATGTCCCTCTCCCCCCGTTCCCTCTCTCTCGTTCCTCTCGGCTCTCTCTCTCTCCCTCTCCCTCTCCCTCTCTCTCTCGCTCTCTCTCCCTCTCCCTCTCCCTCCTTGTTATATGTCTCACCAGTTTGATTGTCGCCAGTCGTCAGGTCACTGACTGTGTCAGTGTAGGAAAAGCCGACACCTGCTGGAGACTCGAGGAACACCATATTGGCCACTGCAATAGACATTTGAGTCAGGTCAATGGTTAGCACTGAGAGTGGTCACAACAAAAGATCAACCGCTTGCTGGAATGAAAGTATTTGACCTTTTTCAAATCTGCGAAATGCTGTGCTGTTTGCATTTACCTGTATTCCATGACCATGGATTGAGTTTTAACGTCTCCGCTTTCTCGTCGGCAACACGCCAGGGCCCAAGTCTGCAATAAACGGCAAAAAAACGAACGGATGAAATAATTAGGAATTCTCACTTCTTCCTTTTAAGATAATAAGGAATGGGAATGATAACGTTCATGCGAGAGAGAGTATCAAGTGGTATAGAGGTTGAGAAACGTTTGATGAGTCGAACTTTTTGACGCACGAGTAAACACACCCGAAGGTGGCCAAATCTGACAATTTACTTTTTGTGTACTCAAAGGTGAACGAATGAAATGTGATGGGGGGCGGTGAAATAAACTGACAGAATTTTAGACTAGAAACAAGTTCAAATTCTTCCTGAAAAAAGAGGGGCAACCCCCCATTGCAGAACCTCAGCAACATAGAGAGAAACGCAATTTACTCTGTCATCATGCCGCCTCCTACGGACGAGCAGCCAGGACCTGCATGATCACCGAAAAAAAAAAAGATAAGCAATAATAATTTGATAAGCAGCAACCTACGCTTGGCTCGGCTTCACGAAAGAACTTTGCCACGTTCTCATCATGCAATCACATCATGAAATACAATTTCTCGCGTTCATGCAAGCACATACATCTAATGAACAACAGAACCTCTGATCTTTTTTCTCGCTCCTCTCTATTGCTCCTACATTTTATCGTCAGCGCCTTCTGCTGCATCAGCCTCACGAAAAACAGCAACTTTACTAAAGAGGAAGGGGAACCAAATTGATCTCTTTTGCCTCCCTCTCTCCCCCTCGCCGTCCCTCCCTTCTCCTCTCTCCTTCCCTCTCGCCCTGCCCCTCTCTTTCTCCCTCCCTCTTACCTCCATTCAGCCACAGGACGAGAGGCTTGTTATCGGGCTCCTCAGCTTCCGCCAGCCAATAGAAGAAGTTCTTTCCTGTCGAAGCATTGATAGTAACGTAGCCGGAATACTGCGAAAAGTTAACAGCCGGCTGCCCTGGGAGGTCCGTTACAAGGTCAGCGGCAGCGGCTTCAGATATCACAGCGGTGACGATTTCTTCAGCTCCAGTTTCAGTTTTCGCTTTCCTTGTAGATATGTCGAAAATCCCCGCATCAGCTCTATTGATCGTGTCAGGAAATTGGCTAATCTCAGCTTCCTTAAAGTAAGCATTTCGCATTCCGCTTGCAGCAAGAGCCAGTTGAGAGCAGCATGCCAAGCTGAAGAGAACGCGGAGCATCGGAAGGATGCTCATGCTGGAAAAGAGCTCACAGCTTCGCTCCTAGAACACAATATGAATCAATACTGATAACTTGAGCCTTAATAATTCAAGAAATCGTCTTTCTGTGCCCGCTCCTGCTAAGCTAAGCCGCCCTCCCTGAGCTCAAATGTGCTCAAGCTTCTGCCTGTAATTAAAATTCCGCCTCTAAGCAAGTAGAAAGGCGACCAAGTGTGTGGATCCTTAACTGCTGTAAATATATATGGAATACTGTAATAGCGTTTCCCCACATTCAGCTGCTGTTCCAATGCGCCATATTCAGATCACCTTCAGCTTTCGTGAGAAGTGAAGCAAGCTACCCCTGCTCACGCTTGCAGAATGAATAATTCTTCTTCACATCGGAACCAGTACTCCTGTAATTGCAAATATCCCTGAGCACAATAGAAAAGCTTCCAAAGCAATGTATTGATTCTCAACTCGCTCGCTTTGGTACTCCATTGAAGAGATTTTGGCGAAGTCGCTTATGAAAAGCCGACCAATGGGGGCTCGTCAAGATCCGTACAATGTACGCTTTTCCACGTGGCGTCACCTTAGTGGACCGTTTGATTGCACTGTTTTTCATTTCGTACGGTTTTGTGTCGGTGGCCGCGCGCGAGCGAAATCCCTTCAAGTAAACATCCAACACGTGGCACATGCAGGTCAACTGCCACCTGTGCCTTTATGAGGGTTGTGCCTCTAGCGCGTGCTCTTTTTGGAGTTCTGCCCTGTGCCAATAAGGATCGGGCGCAGCGCACGGCGCGGCAATGTCGATAAAGACAACCGCGATACGCGGCGGCCGTCTCGGCGAACATTGAGCGGGGATCGCGGCGTCGGACAACCGCCATAACTGCGGTCGACCGCGGTGACGGTTACTGTACGAGTAGGATCGGGGCACAAGGAATTTGGATCGGGACACAGGGAAACCGGATCGGAGCACAGGGCAACCTGCTGGATGAGTCTGGTTCGGACCGTTAGATATGGCAGGCAGGCGCTGACCGTTGGATGCACCTTGTATCCCTGCGGCTGGATTTTGGGAGCCCCATCGACCGTTAAACTTGCGTGTGCAAGCGTTGAGTGGCCGTTGGACCGTTGGATGCGAGCATTGGTGTGGCGCGCCCCGTTGGATGCAGATGTTGCCGACCACTGAGTCTCTTGACTCTCTCTCTTTGGACATGGACATGGACGGACACATCAAAACCATGCACAACATGCAATGTCCCAAGGGGCTCCTCTCCTCCAAATCGTGCTTCAGTGGACGACTCAAGCCTTGCTACGAACGACATATGACATGCAGCATGGGAGGGACAGTGGCTACTAATGGCTTGTGCTAATCACAGAAACACGTCAATCGCAATGTCATCAGTCACAATTTGAAGTGTCAGCAAACGAATACAGCAATAATTATATACAAAAGGAAGTGCTTCACACCAACCCCCTCCCTCCCTCTACCCCCTGCTTGCTTATTTTTATGCAGATTATTAAGCTAGAAACTGAACAGACTTGAGCCCTATGTACAAATATACCCCTCGAAATAGAGAAAGCTTAACATTGACCTAAACCTGTACTTGAATCGACCACGTCTTAGCTTCCCTCCCTCCCTCCCTCCCTCCCTCCCTCCCTCCCTCCCTCCCTCTCTCCCTCGTCGCCCCCACCAATGACTGACTGCACATATCAACAACCACAGTTTTAGGGCAAGCCACAACTGAAAGACCATACCCCTCTGCTCTACACTGTGGAGATCGCCCATTCTTGCCAATACATTTCAAGAGTGAACCCTAATTAGCTGAAGTCCTTCATAACCAAGACCACCTTTTGGGCGGTTCTTCTGTCCCTATCATCCCATCCGAGAAGTCAGAGGAATTCCCACTGTCTGTACACCTTATCCACAATGCCTCCGCCCGAGCGTATGGCATGGTTCAATGTGTCCAGGGCTGGGGGCACACCCCAGAGAAGGGGGATGGCTACTGTGAGGTGCAGCTTCTCATGGAGCCCCTCCATGGTCTGCTTCTCGAGCACCACTATCTGTTTGCACACAGAAAAAAAAATGCGCCACAAGTGTTCGTTCTCAAGAGCAGGCTCCAGCTTTTTCAAGAATCGAAGAAATTCGTGCTAAACGATGCAATTCCTAGATCCGCACATGTTTCAAATGCGAGACCCTGGAAGGTCTCAAAAACAAAGGGTTTCAGGAGAAAGAAGTGTGCTACCTCTCCTCCTTGCTCCTTCACAGTGTCCTCCACCACTGCACTCAACATCTCTACGGATCGGCAGAACCCTATAATACAAAAGCGGCGCCCCATGTCCAAGCCCTGCCATTAACCCGCCTCCCCCCTCCTCCACCAATCAGCTTTCAGAAAACCTAAAGCAGCCCTCTAAGGGAGGGACGGGAAAACTCCCTTCAAACTGAATGTAGGATCGTTGCTCTCAACTTCCAAGACAGAAAAATCGCAATCATCCCTGACTGCGTTTTGATCGACATCCAGAGCGGGAGAACGTCGATCTGTCAAAATTCACAAGAATCTCGAAGAAAGAGTTCTGAAACTGTAGGCAAGGAAGGCAGCGGCCCATACATTTGTAGCGGCAATATCGAAGAGAGCGCCCAAGCAGAGCTGCTGGTGAGGGTCCATAAAATCCTCCTCTCGAAATCGACGCGGAGGTGTCTCCACTCTCCTCCTGCCCTCTCCCTGCATCGAGCAAGTTTGAGAAGTCTAAAATATTACGGTCCAAAAGAAATGAATGACTTGAGAAGCCCAAAGACGCCTAGACGACTCACTTAAGCATCTCATCGCTGCAAAATTACGTTCATGTTACGCGTTACATTTCTAGTTTGTGAGAAATGCTTTAAGCATTCAGGCGTTCAAGCTGAAAATAGAACTGCCAGCAAACAATTGCATGAACGAAACGAAATTCTAACTGCATGCATAACGTTATCAAGAAAAACTTCAAAACGTGACATCCACAGCATGTTTTGTGGAATTAAATGGACATTTTTAGCTCGAAACGACCTACAATTTCAAGCGGAAATCTTTCTACTGAACTTTTCAAGCTCCAAGGTGCGATTTAAAAATTTAAATAGTGGAAGGGGTTGAACTAGAGTAGACAATGCATACTTGAACAAGACGAGGCACTTTCGAACCGCCGAGCTTTACAACTCCGCTATCTGTAATGAGTGTGATAGAGTCCTCTTGAACCCATTCCAATCGCGGGCCTGCTTTCCTCCCACACCATTCGCAGCATCACTTAGTCAAAACAATTGACTATTTGACTAACTTCTTGATCCCTGTTTCTTGACGGAATGCGGGCTGACTCGGGCGTTGAATTAACGCCTACACAAAGTTCCAGATTTTGCGAATTCTCGATTTCAATACCACACAACTTCTCTGCCTATTCCCGCCTCGTCCTAACTGCCAAGTTGTTGCACACAGAAAACGTTTTCTTTCGATCTGTGTTGTCCAGAACAGAAAATTCGAAATTGGATGAAGACTCACTTGATGCGCAATTTCCTTAAAATGAGATCCAATGCATCGGCCAATTGAAAGCAGCTTCAAACAGCCACTTGAATTCGATGAATTCTAGACCATCAGCTCTTGTTAACTTCTAGAAGCCATTGTCAGACTCGGGTTCAAACGCCCTTACCTTCATCCTCCTCCTCCCATGGATAGCTTCCGAACTCATCCATTCCTCCTCTCCTATAGCCCCCTCCCTCATTGTTCCACCACCTTCCTGCCCTCACTGCCACGCTCCTTGCCTCCCTCTCCTTCTCGAGAGAGGCGCCTCGCCCTGGCCCAATCAAAGCCCGCCGCCATGGCCACAAGTCTCGCCTTGTCCCCTGCCACGTGTCATGAAATCCGCGTTCCTCGCCTCCTGCTCGCATTCCTCTACCTCCACCGATGCATGGCTGCAGGGCGCCTGCAACGAGGAGAGGGGGGGGAGAAGAGCGAGACGAAACGCTTGCCGCCGAAGTGGAAGAGAGACGGCAGCCATGGCTGAGTTTCGGGCATGGTGGGAGGCGCTGGCTGAGAGAGGGAGAGCCTGCAGGAGGTGCCCTCAGAGCCATGGCCATGGATCCTCCTTCAGAGCTCCTCCAGCAACGCGTGGTTCCCTCCCAAAAAATTGGACCTTCTGCTTCACGGACGGTCGATAACTTTTTTTAAAACCGAGAAGACGTTGAGGTAGAGCTTTCCTGGTTTTTTGGAGAAAACCATTGTATGTGAACGTTTTCGGGCAGAATCTTTTTCAGTTGGGCAGTAAAAATGAAGTGACTGGCAGGCTCAGCGAAAAGAATGTGTCCACGTCAGCTCACATTTTTCGTCAACCGATCGAAAGAAAACTTTATTTAAGCCCGATCTGACCGTGACAGGCGGTCAGCCCTCTCAAACTTGCAAGCCATTCAACTCTCTCTCCGTGCTTGGTCTCAAAAACCGTCAAAACGTTTCCGGGAAAAAACCTGAAAACCAGAATGGGCTTCAGCCCACGTCCAGGTGGCAGCTCTGACTCCAAAAGATTCCCACACGTGCGAGGATGGCTCTACGGCTTGTCACGTGGCAGAGAAGGACACCCCCCGCAGATAGAGCACGAACGGCTCCAAAAGCGGCCCTTTGCACGTGTCTAAGGCCGCGCCTATTGACGGACCGGGCCAGACAGACACGTGGCGGAATCGTCATCGCTGGCACCCCCCACGAGGACAAAAGCGTACGGTCGATTTGCTGTACGGACATTTTATTCTTTTTTCTTAGTAAACACGAACAACTGTTTGTAGGTCACTTTGCTTTTGTTAAACACGAACGACGACAATGGCATGAACCCGTTTCCCTAGAGCAGACTTCGCCCCAACACGGACTCCATAGCATGACCAAAGAACATGAAAACATGACAAGAGCTTGGGCAAAGGATGGGCCTGCGCCCTCTCCCCTTCACAGCATGTTACTGCATTTCGAGGCGGAGAGCACGCACATGGCAGACAAGCGAACACCCCTCCCGTGCTGCATAAAAGTTAGGTCACGTTTGGACCAGTTCCGTGTCCTTCCACGGCAGTCGATGCACAGGCCAGCCACCTTCCGGGCTACCCACTAATCTACACCCCTCCCTCTAAATAACATCATCTTACGCTGTACAGTACCCACAAGCTGCAGCTCGCCGCCAAATAATAGGTAAGCTTGCAAACACATCCTTGACCGACTTTCTTCTTACTTTCTTTCTTTCTTTCTTAAAAAAAAAAGGGAAAAAAGTTGCAAGATAAGTCGTCCAGTCTCCACCACGTACAGGCTGGAGCGGCTTCTCCACGAGGTTTTTCTCAACTCCAAAGAACAGAACAGCGGCCTTAACTGTCATCAGGTGCAGCTGTGACCAATCAACTACAAAGAACGACCCAAGTATTTACAGAGAGGGACGAGAGGAAGAGGAGAGAGAGCCACTGTGTGTGGGAGAATGGGAGAGAGAGCGAGAGAAAGAGAAAGAAAGAGAGAGAGGGAGAGTGAGAGAGAGAGAGAGATCCAACCCCTGAAACTCCTGCTAGTTGTTGTCTGACCGAAAAGGGAGACAATAATGTAAGACACAAGACAGCTGATGTCGTTGAGTCTTCCTGAAACAAAAGGTGGGCACCATATGAAAGCCGTTTCAACTTCCCAGAAACGGGGCCCAGTAGCATATGGCACGGGTTTGCCTGCCTCTCCAGCTGTCGCTTGCATAACCTCTCCGTTAGAAAATCTCAGGAGGTCTATTTGGCCACCGTATTGCGCATCCAGGTGATGAAATTACGGATGGCTCAAGTTGGCTAGTTTGACCATAATTCACTAAGTATAGAGCCAGCCCTAATATCCCACACCACTTTACAGCTCGACAGCAGGTCTGCTGCTTGTTCACAAATCATGAAATGGAGTCCCATATCTTTTGGAAGTTCTTCTCCGGCCATTGGACATTCAAACACATGGGAGATTTTTTGACGGATTATACTCAAGACCTGCCTGGCTGCACGTCCTCCTCATCAACAGACAGCCAATCATTGGACTCTGTCTTGTCGGAACCACTAGGAGAGCCGCCCTCCTTCCGATCAGAATCTCCCACTTTTCCTGCTCCCGAGCTGGAATCACTATGCTCCTCTGCCTCCACCTCACCTCCCTGGAAGCCCCCTTTAAGCTGAACCCACCCTTTCACCTTAATTTCATCCCCCTCCTTACTTTCTCCCTGACCTGGAACACTTGCCTTTCCCTGCTGAGCTCCATTCTTAGTTCCGGACTTGACATCATCATCATCATCGTCCTCTAAGTCGCTGAAAGATACCTCAGCATCAGCTTCTGCCCCTCCCGCCACATTGGCCACAACCTCCTCCTCAAGCCAATCATCAGCCTCAATCTCCTCCTGATCAGCATCCTCTTCCTTCTTCTCCTCTCCATCACGTTCTTCTTCGTCCTCTTTTTCAGGCAAATGTGGAGCAAGCGGTTCCATTTCCACACTTGCCTCCACTGCCAACTGTGCAGAGCTTTTAAGCCCTCCCTCAACTATTCTTGCATCTATCAAATCACCTTCCATATCTTGGGCCTTCGTACCTTCCTTGGTAGCCCCCTCGGGAACGCTTGAAGATGCAAGCTCAGTAGAGTAATAGTCTGGGCACTTTTCTAATTCAGCCTCTTCATCCTTTGCAGATTCCTCCTCAGCTTTCTCGGCCCCTTTACTGTCCTCCAAAGGAACTTTTGGGGGACTAGCCATACCTTCATTTCCTGCACGCTTCTTCAATGTCTCAAGCACTTCGCTCCTCGCCTCAACCACCTAACAAGGTGGGCATCCGGTCCAGCTCTGAAAAGTCAGTAGTGAATGCGAAACAGCTACAATTTGGAGTTCAAACCCTCACGCAGATGCAAAACTAGGTCATCTTGGCGTGATACAGTATCAGGTTGAAATTCTGCTGACTGTTTGTTCAATGTATGAATCGTCAGAAGAAAACCAATGTCCACCGGGAGAGAAAAAAACACAGAGATCAGCGGTTTTTGTTCGACGCCAAAAGCTCACCTGCGGAGTGACAAGGACGGCAGCTTCCTCTTGAGTCAACTTTGAAAACAAGAGTACAAAATAAATTTTCCAGAAGCGAGCCTCGGTCATGTGCTGCGGCGTCAATTCCAGCCTGAGAGCAGCTAAGCGTGGAGCATTGTACTCCACATAGTCCAAATGCTCTTCTTGTGCTTGGGATAGAACAAAACCTGCACAGCAACGCGGTAATACAGATGAGCACACTTCGAACTGACTAAGCTAAACAAAAAAGCAGAACAGGAAAGTAATAATAAAAACACTTAGGCATTTCATGTCATCACTCAAGACCAGGAGTTGGAGTGGCTATCGCTATTGCACTTCACAGATCAAAGAGCAAGCAAGGCTGATCACTCAGCCTTGATTCTTTTGATTCATTTGTTTGAAAGGCTGATTTTTATAAAACAATTAAAGAGGCTGGCTCAAGCCAATCAAGAGAGGAGAAGGCTGTGTGACAAATTTGGGACGAAGCTGGATACCCCCAGTTACATCATCCAACGGTGAACGATGACCTAACGTGATACAGCAACCGGATAAAGCATTTGAAAAAAAAAAGTTCTCAGTTTCAGATCGTGCTTACCATCTCCTTCAGCACCCTCTTCAGGAAGAGGAAATTCAAGCCATGTCTCAGGGTGCACAGCAATGCTACTAGCAAATGAAATGATCTCATCCCTCACAGGAGGTTCTTCGAAGTCATCTCCGCCTTCCCATCCTTCTTCGCTGCCATCCGACGCATCATTCACGTTGAACGGCAAAAAATTTGATGCGAATTTGGATATTCCGCTGATCCCACTAGCCAGAGTATCTGTTATCGCATGTATGTCCTCTTTCGCCGCCTGCAGAAGACTCTCATTTTCATCATCGTCGCCATCATCATTCACGCCCTGCTCCAGTTCTCCCTGTTCTGAGCTTTCCGTTACCTCCTCTGCCTCAGACTCCTGTTTCAAGCGTTCCCCTTCACCCTTAGGAGCCCCTGATGACGCATAGCCAAGAGATAGGAAGGGCAGCATAGGCCTTCTCTCTTCAATTTCAGTAGAAATGGATTCTCCTTCAGGCTCCAGACTATCTGAACGTATCCCTGCAGACGCACCATGCGGGTGCGTCTGCTTCCTCGCCCGAATAACTGAAGAGAATTTTGATAGCTGATTCTTTACAGTCCCTGAGAGCTCGGCAAGATCACTTCGCATGCCTTTCACAGTGAACTTCGCACTGAGATCTTTTGATTCACTTCCCACAGAAGCGTCTTCCGCATCAGCATGGGGGTCGTCCTTAGTAAAAGTTGAAGCTGCAGGGACAGACGAATCTGGCGCAACCTCAATTTCGGGTTGCACTTTAGAAGTAGAAATTTCATTGTTGTATCCCTTACTTCCTCCCCCATCTATCATAGGTTCCGTTTCAGGAGAACGTTCTTCGTTTCGAACCCCTGGCCTAGAGTTGGCCTCAGCCTTTTCAACAGTCTTATCACCTGAAACATGAGGATCCTCTTCAGGCGAGCTAAGAGGTTGAACAGGCTCGTTCTTGGAGATGCTGCTTCCATCTGAATCGTCTGGTAGCTCATCCTCGCCTGTTAAAAAAGACGAAAGTCCTTTCCATTGTCTAGTAAAGGTATTCTTCAATTGAGATAGGTCATCAACCATCCCGCTCTCTCCGCCCCTCTTTCCATCGGAGTAGTCTGTGACTCCTTCTGCCTCCGGTCTTCCAGCAAAAGAATTCAAGAGCCACGACATTGAAGCGTATTTTCACAACAGAGTCGTTTTTGAAATGGGTCGGAAGTCAATTGCCGTCAATCATTCAGATGACTGCAATATACCGCCAATGCATTCCAACGCATCAGCACACCAAAAGGGGGCCGCAAAAAAAAGGAAATAAACACCACCTTTACTATGGTGAGCAGGCAGAAACAGAGAGAACGGTCCTGCAGCAATGCTCCATCTTAACTGGCAAATAACTGCTCTTTAGGGTTCTGAAATAACACATGGAAATCCACATGGCATGCCCAGAACGGCAGACTCCCATCATTGAGCTTCTTTTGTGACCTTGGAAGATAACGTGAGTTACATGTACTGCTAAAAAAGGAAGGTAAGCCTGCTTCAAGAACTATCACCATCTGAAAACCTACTGCCATGGGCTACCTGAATCAGAAAATATTGTGTCATGATTGCATACAGTGTCAGCCAAATAGCGGCATTTTCAAGTGGTGAAAATGATAGTCGCCATCCAACTTCCGGAGACAAAATCGAAACCACAGCCCTGTCAAAATGCAATTCGCTCGCTGAATAACAGGATATGCAGAAGACCTTGTGCGCACGGCGTCCTTCAGGCTCGTATAGGCTACGGTGGCGAGTACCCAGCCATGGCGCAGAGGACGAGACTTTCAGGAGAAGGATGATGCCTCAAAAGCGGAGCAAGACTTGACACGATCTCTCCAAGTGACTTGAAGAAGATGCGACCGCATGTACACTGTGCGCTGTAACGCTTGCTGCTGTACGACAGTTGTTCGCTGGCAGCACGGCCAACTGCACAACTGTGCATCCACGAAGCTCCAAAACGTTGGTGCCAAATGCAAGGCGAATTGAATGCAAATTCATTCTCTCTTGGTGTCAACCAAAAGGGTCTAGAAAGTTTCATGCGATGTTACTTTGTAGAAAAGGAAGGGGCTGTGCTTGCATGAGCAATACCATCGAGGCCTTCACGATCTTAGGGATTCAAGTGGCAAACTGTTGGTGTGAAAAAGAGGGGGGCTTTACGACATGGCAAGCTTGCAATGCGAGGGGATGGGTTGGAGCGAACAAGGAAGAAATTAAACAGCTTGAAAGTTCTTTCCGTTTGAATTCTCCAACATGGAAGCCATTTCAAAAGGCCAAAGTCTCATGTCATTCCATGACTTTGGCACATGTAACTTCGCCTCCACTCTCTGAGGATCAGATGAAGGGTTGCGGTCAACCGTCGATGCGAACAGATCGACGGTTTAGAGGCTCCAGCACAGAGCGGCCCCTCGCATACGTGTTGAGCGAACGGGGGTGATGTGGCATTCATCTCACGATGGCGATGATGCCATGAAATGTACATGGACGAAATCAACATGGGGAACCACGAGGAACTGGGGAGAGTTCAAACTCGACTCCGTTCACTCGGCCTCGTGAGGTCAAGGCCATTTTCCTTCTTCTCACTCGTTGCGGTGTACATGTGATGGCGTCGCCGCCGTTAGATTATGAACGAGTTCACCTTTCTTTCTCTGATACTGTCTACACAGATGGGCCTGCTTGCGACTATGGGCATTTTCCTCGACCAGCTCCCTGATTTATGGCAGCAAGGGAAAGGTTGGATGGTTTTTTAGGGTTTGCTTATTACTACTTAGATTTGCAGGTTGCTTTTATAGATCCTATTTTGAATTCGAAGCCAACAACCCCAAGATTGGTCCCTGTTTTGCATTTCATCCTGTACAAAACCGATCCTGAAGGCCGGAAGCTCTTACTCAAGGGCGACTCAAAAAGGCAAGTGGGAAGTACTATGTTGTTCTACTCTCTATATCCGACACAGTGCGCTCCACATGACTACTGCTGTGAAAATGTTTAGTTTTTTTCTCTCTGCAGCAAATCCGCTTCATATGCTGCTCTTGAGGCCTAAGTTCTCAGCCATCTTTTCCATTAAGCCCTTCGATTCGACTTCTGCTCCAGCAAGGATGTCGTTCGCTCGCTGATTGGCATCAGCTATGCGAAGTCGCATTTTGTGCTCTGCTTCTAATTTCGCTTGTTGTGCTCGATGCGCCACCTCCGCCTACATTCAAGGTACAACGGGAGCACGTCAGGAGGCCCAGACTTCCGTTGCTGCAAGGCGAGAGCCAAAAGTTGCGTACATAGCAACGCTCTAAACACGGGTCTCGCAACTGACAGCTTCCAGCCCTGAATAGTTCCATTTCAGGTGCTCCTAGGCATCCCTTTGAAACCTCTGGCAAGGACGTATTCGACTTCAGGCAAAAGACAGCTTTAACCTCATGCGAATTTTGCAACAAAGCGAAGGAATTAATTGATTGGACAAAGCAGACGCCTTCCAACGTTACATGCTGCATACTTTAGGACATGCGCATTCTTCTGGACCTACCCAAGGATTGACACCCGAACATAACCCAAAATGAACATCTTGGCGAACGCATAGTTCACCATCATGGAGCAATGCTGAATATTGGACGATGACGATTGAAAGGTACCTGTCGTCGCTGACTCTCTGCCTGTGCTGCAGCTTTTATCTTTTCTGCACGCTCTTCCTCGGCTGCCTCCTTTACTCTTATTTTCGCCACCTGCATGAAGCACGTATTTGGTCATATTCTGCATCACACGTCAGGAAGCCATCGAATGAACCAAGAAGTTGGGCCATCAGTTCTGACAAATCGCGAGAGCAAGCGAAGGCATCCCTAGTAGCATGACAGCCAAGCACAAGCTCCAGGATTTCCACCAGATAAGAGGTAATTTCTTTGACACGCAAACATGTGATTTCGCCAGCCCAGACAAATGGATGCCACAACCTCAGTCCTTTCATGGGCTTCTATTTCGGCAATTCGGCGAGCAGCTTCTGCTTCAGCTTCCTTCACCTCCTTTGTCAAGTACGCTTCCGCGTTTGCCTCTCGTTTCTGCTCACGAGCGTTCACAGACACCTCGTCTGCTTTCTTGATATACTGAGCGACATTCTGCAATGCATTCCATAAGCCAAGTCATTTGCGTCAACATTTAAGCAAATAGTTCCTGTGCAACCAGCGCCACTCGACAACTCTGATGATGGACACCTTTATAAAAAAGCTTGGGTGCACTGTGGTAAAGAGGACCGATTCTGAAGGAGCTTTGATAACTGATGCTGATCGCTGCAAGATGCAAAGTTGCAACCCGGTCTGTCGAGTCTGAATCGGATATCGACAGGTTCTCTATATGCTAAAGGTGATGGATATCTTATTGTTCGTGATTACAAGCGTACTTCGTCAATTCACAGCAGTGAAACGCACAAACGGTCTTATGTTCAGAGATGCCAACAGCACCTGTGGCTCTCAGCAGCTTCTCATCTCAACTAGACAGCTTTATACAATGTTATCCAGAAAATCCCAATAAGAGTACAAAGTGAACAACCGATGTCTGTATATAGCTTTTGAGGCTGGAGTCCAAACCGACTATCGTACATATGTACAAGGAGAACCTTAGTGAACTGTAATCTGTTTTGGCAATCAGTTCCGCCTAATCAAAACATCATCCTCCCAAGTCTCTATAATCTCCGTCTTTGCAGATTCTGACTTATAGAACAAAATATCACACCTGCTGGTGTTTTGAAGGATGTCCTTCATCTGCTCTTGGATAACAAGGCTCCAGAGACTTCTCTTCAAGTGATACATTATCACCGACATGATGGTTACCAGCACCTTCTCCTATAGAATTTTTCCATTCCTCCAAGTTCCAGTGACTATCATCTCTATCATCCCGCTTCTTGTTGCTGCTTATTACCGGTGCGGGTGCCTTTGGTTGCTCGCCCGCTTCTTTACTTCGAGTTGCAGCAGCAGCAGCTGCTTGCTCATCAGCTTCTGCAGGCTCGCGACCACCCCCTGCCGCCCAATGGCGCTCCATTACTGCTGCTTCAGGCTTTTTATCTCTGTTTTCCTGCAAATGGGATTCAAGTTCCGTTACGGTTTCACGAAAACTTGTTTCAAACTCTTTTCCCCGAGGCTCGTCATCACCTGCCTGGCTGGTGCTCCCGACCGCTTTCTCTTCATCCCTATTCCCTTGCATCTCGGCCTTGTAACTTGTAGCTCCTTACAACAAAGCTCTCGCAACACCAATACAAAGCTCACAGTGGCAAGAACAGCAAATCAAGATTTCTCAACCAACCAAACAATTTTCTCCGTCTCCTCCCTCCCTGCAGCTTAAAATCCTGCAGCTCCTATCACAACGCCACTCCTCCCCCACCCCCCGTTTTGCTTCTGCAAACAACCAGTCGCTTGCTTTCCACAGAGAATTCAGTGCGATGTTCAATACGGCTTTTGTGAATCCTCCACTCGCTGACGACAGGGCTGCCTCTCTCTTCCCCCGTCTTCAAATGAGGTTCTGCAAACAATCTCCAAAAAGCACTTTTTCCCGAAGAGCCTTCCAAGACTTTAAAATCTTGAAACAAATGCTGGTAAGCAGCCCCATTGGCTCCAGAACCTGTTCTAAAATTTTTGGCCTGGAAACCTCTACACACGGCAATAATCGCTTCTTCAAAAGTATTTTTCTACGTCAGCAGCGCATGCAAACGGACACGTGGCGCTCAGAGGAGTTCGACGCCGACACGCTGCCAATCAAAAGCGCCCATTTTCCCAGTTTTGGCGGAGCCAGATGCCGGCCTGTCTGCCACGTGGCATTCGCACGTCAGCATCACGACTCAACGAGCCTCCAGAAGGCTGTGCAGTCTTGTGTCCGTACAGTACCGACCAGACAATCGATACAGTACTGTACAGTAGACCCCCCCAATATTTTCGCCCCTCTTATTTTCGCTCCCCAATATTTTCGCCCTGAATTTGCCAAAACCACTTTTTAACATAATACTGCCCGCCTATTGTTAACACGCACCCTTATATTTTCGCTACCCAATATTTTCGCCCAATATTTGTCGAAACCATGGCGAAAATATTGGGGGGGTCTACTGTACTGTATAGTATCGTACGGTGCGTACATCTTACGCCTTTCTAGGTTTCAACCAAAAAACTGGTTTGGACCAAAGCCGAAAGTTTGCTCTCCGATTTTGCATGTTTTGGGTACAAACGGGGTATAAGGATGGCCTGGGGCACCCTCCTGAATGACGAGGGTGGGAAGGAGATGAAAGCGTCAGTCCCTGAGAAGCCATGGCGTCTCCCAGACGCGCAGCTCGTCTTGGAGAAAAGAGGAGGCAGAGAGAGGCCTTGGAGGGGCGAGGAGAGGAGGAGGAGGAGGGGATGGGGCAGATGGGGGAGGGGAGAGGGAAGGAGCGAAGAGGGGAAAAGGGGGGAAAGTTAGAGAGGAGCAGAGGGGAGTGGGGAAAGAGGGGGGAGAAGAAAGAGGAGATAGGGAAGGAGAATAATATAGTGGAATCTAAGAAAGGAGAGGAGGAGGAGGAGGAGGAGGAGGAGGAGGAGGAGGAGGAGAGGAGGAGGAGGAGGAGGAGGAGGAGGAGGAGGAGGAGGAGGAGAACGAGGTGGAGGAGGAGGAGGAGGAGACAGCACAAGCGGTTGGGCCCATTATAAAAAAGGCAGGAACAGGAAGGCGGGCTCGATGTTATTATGAAGCTTTTGAGTTTGGAAACACAAGGTTCGATTTGGTACGTGTTTCTATTTGCTGAATTCCTCGTCTTTGTTTTCGTTCAATTTCCTCTTAACTGAATCATAACTGAACCGAGCATGTTGATACGTCTGCTGGCCTGCTGAGAACTTCATCTTTAGGGACAGAATTGAGCAGTTTTTTTTTTTTTTTAATCCATGTTTTCTTGTTTCAGAACGACACGGTTCTTCTCTCTTCGGGAGACGAGGATGTGAAACCATTTGTGGCCTTTATCAAGGTCTGCGAAAAATACCTGAAGGGTTGGAATCCTAAAGACCTGAAGAGGCGATATGCTGCAAGAAACTTTTGTCATATGTTTTTTAATCCCAAAGAATTTTTTCTGACTTATAAACCGGTCGACTGCTTACACCGTTGCCTTTCTGGTTAAAGGAGGGTAAAGCATATGACCAAAAATTTGCCAAGAACTTATCCGTTCTAGGTAATGTGGACAGTACTGAATAAGTTCAAATGGAATTGCAACACGGAGTGAGAAAGTAGGCAAAGAGCAAACCTCGTTATAAGAATCAGACTGGAACTAATTTTGCTTGAAGTGCTTTAATTTGCAGTAGTTTTGTTTCAGTATGATGAGGAGAGATGTTGCATTGGGAGCTCAAAGAAAACGCATGTGAAGTGAACAGTTCTCTTTCTCAGATTTATCTCTCTCGCGCTCTCTTTCTTGCTTTCTCCTGTTTTCTCTCTCTCTCTCTCTCTCTCTCCCCCCTCTCTCTCCCCTCCCCAATTCCGCCACAGGAAGTCTATCAACGAAATGACGGAGAAGTTTGCATAACCGCCCAGTGGCTGTACCGCCCGGAAGAGTCGAAAAAAAGGAATGGGGAAATATGGGACCGTGAAGATCCACGTGAGATATTCCTCACCTTTCATTTCGATGAGGTGTCGGCGGATTCAGTCCTCCATAAATGCATAGTTCATTTCATACCTCCTATGAAACAGCTCCCTGATATGCTGAAGTATCCTGGCTTCGTAGTGCAATATGTATACGACACGAATTCGAAAAAGTTGTTTCGCATAACTGACAAGGATTACATAAGCGAGCAGCAACTTCAAATTGAAAGTCATCTTGAAAAGAGTAGATGTGTGTGGGAGACTTTGGCTGAGGTTGAAGATAAGGACGCCGTAGAGCAGTATCAGAATTCGGTTTCGACATTGGAAACCACAAGGCGAAGTAGCAGGAAAAGGAAAGCGGAAACTCCTTCCCTGGATGATGGTGAGAAGAAGTTACCGAGAAGCAAAAGTTCGAAAATGGGAGAGCCGGAAACGATTGCGGAGGAAGAGGAGACGGAGGAGGAGAAAAGAACTGACGAAGCGACGAAAGCTCAGGAGAAAAACGCGGAGGATAAGAAGGTGGAGGAGAAAGAAACAGAGATGATGGAGCTGTTGAGGGAGAAAAAGCTCCTGACCGGAGTTCGTGTACGCGACCGCTGGCGAGACATGCTCCTAGAAGCAGTGAAATCAGCATCAATCGAACTAACTTCTGACGTGAGTCTCCAGATAAACATTTGGTAAAAGTTAAAGCTACAGTCCTTTATTGTTGCAGATGGTGCAAACGTGTCAATAGACTTGTTAAAATCGCACGTTTAGGCACATAAAATGATTTTTTTCAAGGAGGAGGGGGGAAGGGAGAGAGAGTGAGAGATTGGGGGGGTGGAGGGAGTAACGAACCACATCTGGGTTTTGGGACGGGGGGGCTCAGGAATGTAAGTTCTGGCCAGACCGAGCTGCGGACGTTTGTACGGGCTTGGAGGCGGCTGCGGAAGAGTCGCTCGGATCTGCAAATCGAAGATATAATATTAAATTACGCTCCATGTCGACTAATCTCAAGGTCAACTTTTAGTATCTATTATATAATGAACGTGTTATAATCATGGCTCTTCATGTTTTCTCGATGTCTAGAAGGCATGGTGAGGGGGACAGTGTTTTGTGGTGGGAGATGAGCGAGAGGGAGATGATGAGGTTGGCGTTTCTATGGATAGTGAAAGAGGAGAGGGATGCGAGCGAGGGTATGGGGGCATGGTTTTTGGATTCAAGGGGGAAAAGAGGTGTTTGCGGATGAAAGGGGGGAGAGAGGAGCGGGATACGAGAGACGAGGAGCGAGAGAGGATACAGCTGTGGGGAAGCTCGTGAGAGAGAGGGGAGGGGAGGAAGGGAGAAGGACGAGTGTTAACGAGGATAGAAGCGAGGAGAGTTGGGAAAGGAAAAACATGAGAGAGGGAAACTCATTTTTCTTGCCATCGCTTGTTTTGACCATTGCATTGCAGAAGAATCGGTTCTTAGCACAACGCTTGCTTCGCGGTGAACTGCAGCCGGAAACTGTGCTAAATTTTGACCCCGTGGAATTAAAGGTGAATTTTGCTTTTGAAGCCTTTCCCAGTTCTACTTCAAAGATTGGATTTTGGAAGGACAAAGAGAGAGTTTCATGCGTGGAATCACGTTGGCTGTTTTTCTGTCGTACGTTCACTACTGTTCGATCGGTGATCGCTGTCCTGCCACGTGGCATGTCGTAATTGGCAGGAGGGTCGGAAGGCTGAGGAGATGCCGAAACAGGAGACATCGGAAGTAGAAGCCATTGAGGTATGTGGGTTTGTCCTCTGTCATTGTACCACACATACGAATCCCTATACGTATACCTGTGTACCCGTTTAGACACCTCTTTCTTACCTCTGTTTCTCCACTCTGTCTCGCTCTTTCCTCTCTCCTTCCCTCCCCTCTCTCTCTTTCTCTTTCTCTCTCCCTCCTCTCACGCTCCTCCCACGCTCCCTCCCCTTCTCCGCTCTCTGTCTCTCCTCTCTCTCTCCCACTTTCTCCGTCCCTTCCTCTCTCACTGTTGCTTTTGTACTTCCCCACTGCGGCGGAGGCAGTGGGCGGAGGTTACATGTGGATCGTGCGGAGCGAAGAGGGCGGCCGTGAAGGAGATCATTCACACTGGGAAGAGTTTGGACCGATATTTGGTGCGAACGCCCTCTCGTCTCCAGTCGTTGCTCATAAACCAATGTGTTTTAGAGAAAAGAAAGTGACCATAAGCATCATCATCAGTGGGATTTTCTCTCAGCACTAGAGCTTGTTGCTCGATAATGCAACGAATTGCCTTTCTGAGATGTGGCGTGTCATGCTTCTCCCTTACTCATGCTCTCTATCTCCCTGCTTAATTTGTCCTGTTTCAACTGTCCTCGCTCTCTTTCTTGTCCCCAGGTCGTCCTCCACCTGCCCCCTTCGTTTCCTTCCATGCCGTTCTCTTTCTTGACTCTCACCTCGCTGTCTTTCTCTCCTCCTCCATACTCTCGTCGATCCCTTTCTTTGCCTGCTCTGATGATTTTCTCGTCTCCCTCTCCTACTTCCAACTCCACCCCCCCCTTCTCCTTCTCTTTCTCCATTCCCTCTCCCTCTTGCCCCCCCTTCCGTCGCTTCCTTTTACGCGAACATTCCTATGACTTTCATCTTTCCCAACCTTCCCCACCCCCGGCCCCCCTCCTTTTTTCCCTCCAACCTTCCTCCCCGACTCCTCCTCCGCCACTTCCTCCCTCTCCCTCTAAACCCTTCCCTCTCCCTCTAAACCCTTCCCTCTCCCTCTAAACCCTTCCCTCTCCCTCTAAACCCTTCCCTCTCCTTCTGCTGTCTTTCCCTCTCCTTGAGCCAACAGCTGGAGTGCGCGGAGTGTGGGCACTCGTGGTATTCGAGCCAAGACGCAGTTTCTTCCCTTTCAGAAGCTCCCCCTGTGGACAAGGTTCCGCCAGTCGGACTCAACACAACGGCGACGGAAAAGTTTGACAAGGTCGAGCACGCTCTGGCGGCGCTTCGTGAAAGAAATGCGGCCAATCAAAAAACGAGTGGGGGGGAAGGCACAAGTGTCGAGGCTTCAAAGGGTGTGCACCAAACGAAGGGACCTGTGGAAGAAGCGAAGGAAATTGGGCTTGACAGGTTTTTGTTGCCGTCTAATGCGAACACGGATACTGGCGTGGCACATTTCGATTGAAGGGAGGGAGCGGGGGGGGGGGGGGGGGGGGGGGG
>CM074809.1:4052424-4191677 GCA_037447605.1 Zygnema circumcarinatum
CGGGGTGGAGGGGTCCTTGTCTGGTTTCAAAGGTTTGATGGGGAGGAAAGCAAGGGTGCGATGGAGGGAGAGAGGGGGAGGGGGGGGGGGAGAGAGAGGGAGAGAGGGAGAGAATGCAAGATGGACGAAGATCAAACTTAAATTTTTGTCTATTGGAGAATGTCAGAGCTATTTCACAAGGGTGAGAGAGAATCCGCTTGATGCCGAGGCTGTTTTTTTTCATTTTGGGTTTGGACCTTGTGTCATTTCTTGCCGTTGTTGGGACATCGAAGATCGAACATATGTGTGCTCGCGTGCACGGGCATGCATGGGTGCGCGAGCAATACAATGTCTCGTTGACCGCTCTCTCTCGACCGGAAAAGGATCATTCCGACACACGTTGTCCGGTATTTTCCACCGCAACTCTCGTTCCATCAAAAAAACAGTTATTGTGAATTTGTGAATTTCGAATTTCTGTACGAACAGTGGAAAAGGAAAGTGACATTGAACTCACGATGGCGAGGCCACCAAATGTACAGGAACAAAAGCAGCATGGGGAACCACGAGGAACTGGTCGCAAAGGACCTAAGCCCAAAAGAAAAAAGCTAGGAGCGGGAAACTACGCCTAAGCGCAACAACGCTTGAAGGCCTCCCTCGAAGCAGCCGCGACGGTCACCGATCGATGTGCGGCACATCACATCGCGCGGAGGGAGCGAGCGGCGGAAGGCCACCGACACGGTCACCGACAATAGGGAGGGTCCGACATTGACCATGGCCGAATCAATTCAGTAATTATGCCTGTCGGGCGAATTAAGCATTGCCTAGGTACGCATTTCGGTACGGCTGTGTACGGCGGAGCCGCCGATCTCGACCCGGAATTCGTACACGAAACTTTGACTTTTATTATTGTACTAAATTCGAGCCATGGTCAATGTCTGACCCCCCCCAATACGGTTCCACCTACCGTACTTCGCATCCCTGAAAGTGGTCAAGTCGATATTTTTGCCAGTATATCGCTACGAGCTATGTGCATGCCCGTGCATGGATGCATACATACAAACGTGTAGCGTACATGTTGGCATGTCTGCATGCATATGAACTTTCCTTGAGTGAACGCATATGTTCATATGTATGCACGAATACATACATACATACATGCATACACGTACGCACATGCATCCATCCATACGTGAGCGAATGCGTACTCGGATGCATAGCATAGACACATGAGCAAACGCATGCATACACATGGATACGAACATGTACACATACATGCATACACCCCATAACCCATACTTTAAAACGTCGGATGTCACGAAAAACAACCGGAGTACGGTATGAGCTGCTTTTTGCACCAAACGCTTGACTTGCGGACGATTTGTTCCCTTCGTGTTAAGAGATAAAACTAATGATACAGGTTTAATAATATACAGAACTATTAACATGGAGCAAGCTCCCGCGGCTATATGCGGTAAGCCGAGGCTCTATTGGTGAGTGACACTTTCTTGGGAGACAATGCACCCCTCTGTACCCCCCCCCCCCTCCCCCCCCACACAATACCCTCCCGCTACCGGGCCTCCTCCCCATTCTGCGGCCGCCCATTGTAATGGTAGTGTCTTTCCCTCTCCCTCTCTTCTCTCCCTCCCCTTCTCTCCTGCCCCTGCACCCCCATGGCCTCCCTACATACCAATATGTGTCCTGACTTCCAGTCTCGTGCCTGACACGCCCGCGAACAGTAGCTGGGAACGGAACAGACCGCACAGCACCTGAACTCGTGGGGCTGAGTCTCCGGCCGGCCACACTTCAAATTCCCGCAGAGCTTCAGGCCCGGCTTGAGCCTCTTGCTGCCCTCCCCCCTAAACCACTCCAACAGGAAGCGGTTCCAGAGAGCCACCGGCTCCTCAGCAGCCGCGCCGCCATAGCTGCTCGCGAGGGGCCCCAAACAGTGGCTCAAACTATGGAGAATTTGCGCCAACTGAGTTGAGCTTCGTCCCGGACAGATGCTGCCATGGATCCCTCCTCCCCCTTCTCTCTCTTCCCCAGAAGATGGAGGAGGAGGGGAAGACGAAGAAGTAGACCCATCGCCCCTTGTGGTAACTACCCCCCCTCCCTCTCTCTCTCCCTCTCCCTCGTCCTCGCCCTCTCCCTCTCCCTCTCCCTCTCCACCCCCCGCCCCTGGAGCCGACATTCTTGGCAACCGTCCCTCCGTTGGATGCACCTGTCCCAGCGCTCTCCCTCCCTCTCTCCCTCCCTCCCGCCTCCCACACTGCCTCCCCGAACACCCCAACTCAACCCTCCTCATCCCCTCCTGCAGCTGCGCCACGACTTCCGCCGCCGCCATGGGCAGCTTCCCTGCGCGCTCCGCCCCTCCCCCTCCGCTCCTCTGCGCGAACTCCCTCACATTGGCCTCCAGCAGGAGGCGCCGCCCCTCTGCCACGTGGCGGCGCACGCCATAGCCGTCCTGCAAGCAGTGGCCGAGCTCGCGGAGAGCCTCCACGTGTCCCTCCTGCGCGGCCACGGCCGCCAAGAGGACGCCGATCTGTAGGTTCCGTTCCGTCGCCATCAACCCGCTTCCGTTGAAGTTCACGATGGCCAGCGCATAGAGCGCCTGCGCGTGGCCCTTAGAGGCCGCGGCGGAGAGCAGGCGAATGCCCTCCTGCCACGTGTCGAGGCAGTAGAACTCGATCATGCCGAGGAGGCACTGGGCCTCCAGGTTGCCGCCACGTGCCACCTTGCGGAGGTAGGCGTGCGAGTGAGGACAAAACTGGCGAGCTCGCACGTGTAAGGCGTTGACTCCGAAGGTTTGCAGGACACGTGGCTCCGAGAAGACGGCGCGGAGGCGGCGGCAGGTCATGGAGGCGCTGATGACGTCAGCTGGGGAGGAGGCGCGGGCGGCGAGTTTGGTCATGATGCAGACGAGGACGTCATCCTGCGGAGCGAGGGGGCAGGAAATTAGAGTTCAGGGCCAGGGAAGGGCTCAAAAATGCCGGGCGGCCGGCCGGGGTACAAGCTCAGAGGATTCAGGGTCAACGGATTTGGAGTGACTTGGTTCGTTTGATGTGAATGCGATGATGAGCACTCACCGGAAGATGATCCAACAGCACGCCTCCACCACCTGCGCTGATCACCGCCTCCACTCCTCCTCCTCCCTCTCTCCTCTCTCCCTTCATCTCTCCAGCAGCTACCCCTCTGTCTCCCTCACCTTCCCTCTCCGCTCTCCCTCCCTCCATCTCCGTACTCAACGCCCTCCTCTTGCTCCTCTCTCTCTCCCTCTCCCAATCCCTCTCCCCCACCTCCCTCTCCCTCCTCCCCCTCTCCCTCCCTCCCTCCCTCCCCATCCCGCGCCCCCCCCCCGGCCCCCCTCCGCCCCCCTTAACTCCGCCGCCGAGCGGCCGGTCCAGCGCAGGACCCCAGATGGCCGGGAGGAACCGTACGGACGGCGGCCGCCCGGGCCGCCGTAACCGGAAGTTGACTTCCGCAGCTGCCGCGTGTCAGCACGGGAAGGCAGTCAGGGGATTGCAACAGCCTGGCATCGAATCATTTACCCGGAAAAGACAAATTCAGCACACGTAAATGTCGGTGGGTGCGATGTAACAGCGACACGTGGAAAGTGAGTCGATGGAAATGTCGGTGGTGTCGGCGCAAGAGTCAGGTGGGCGGCGGTCAGCTGAATGATTGCAAGAAGAGACAGAAATGATTGCTAGAGTGTACGAATGGGACTGGAGAGTTTGTCTTATTAGAGGGCTCGATCGGGCAAGCGAGGGAAGGGGCTCGCGCCGACAGTAACGGACGGCGACCGCAGGCGGGCGGCCGAACATTGTCGCCTAGCGCGGAGATACGTATGTCGGTGGCGTGCAGGGCCGCGGCCGACCGAATCATATCCGGCCGTACAGGAGTCGCCAAGAGTTCCGAAAGAGCCGGTCGCGGCGTCCTTGGGAACTGGGCCGGGCGGATCGGGAAACCTCCTGGCCCCTAAATCGTGTCTTTTAGTCAGCGTCATCAGGAGATTTGGCGTAGCTCGTGAGCCAATGGAATCCGACACCGACATGGCTCAATCTTTCATTTGGAGAAAACGACAAAATATTATGTCTGTTTTCAACAGTTGTCGTCCTAGACGACAAGCAGAGGGGTCCTGGGATCGGCGCCCGAATCTAAAGCCGGGCGGCATGTTCGTCCGTATTTAAGGTTTGGACGGCTGCAGTAATTGTAGTGTACGGTGACAGTTAAAGCGGGAGGGCCAAGGGAGACAAATTTGTACAGTTTGGTAAGCCAGTGGACTGTCCGTACACGGGTCTTGCCGTTTGTACGGATTGCCTTCACTGAGGCCTGGTCCAGCAATCAAGGATGGCGCCGGCAACGAATAGGCCAAGTGGTAGCTGTACGTACGGCTTGTCGCGACGTCCAATGGTGCTCGTACGATTTTGTCGGAATCCGGCGTCGCGTGTGCGCAATGATTGGAGGACCCGTTAGGGACCGGCCTCCATAGGCCGCCTGGAGGGGATAGCAGTAGGAAACAACGCTTTAGCGTTGGACAGTAACTGTTAGCTAGAGTCATAGAAAGTACGGTAAAGTCACAGTAGTTTGTCTGTGCCCCTATCGTTGTTTGAATGTGTACGTAGCTCCAAAGCCGCGACAAGTATTTGGTATTTCTGTCCCTGCTTGCGAGGCGCATAGTTTTTGGCGTTCACACTGAAACAAGGCCTATGGCTGCAAGTGGAAGTAAGGAGTCCGGACAAGGCATTGATTGGGAAAATGAGCCGGCCATGGCCATGGGGGGTAGTCACATCCACTGCATGCATGGCCGTGAGGTGGATGTGACGGATGTCACGCTCGGCTTCACCATTGGAGCATACTGCAAGAGAGGAGGAAGGAGATAGCCTGCAGTAGCCAATGCCAATGCCAATGCGACTGTGAATGAGAACAATCGAATGAAGTTCCGGCAACAAGATGAAGGCGGAGACATCGCCATGCGAGCAAACAATGGCACTAAAACAAGAACAGCACAAAACAACAAACGGAAGAAACGAGGCCCTCAGACGAGGCTCATAGCACACGGACAGAAACAAGCGCGTGCACAGAAGCCATTCAAGAGTGTGTGCTTTCCTCCGCTATGTACAACCACACACTGCTGATGTTACATGTGATGCCTCGCAAGGACTTGCAGCCGATGCCGTAAGCAAGAGATAGCGAGAGAGAGAGAGAGAGACAGAGAGAGAGAGGGAGAGAGAGAGACGCTAGCGACTGGTCAATCCAATTCTCTAATACTCCTGCAGTTCAACTGATGCGACTACTTAACTATGGAACAGAAGAAAAGAGGAAAAGAATGAAAAAACTTGTTGGTCGTGAGAAAATTGATTCGCTTCTTGTGGTCTTCCTGCTCTGTCAAAACTGTAAAAACGATAAACCGTCGCCAAAAAACGAGGTTATGCAGAAGGCAGAGTCTCCATGTGGTCCGGCTGCTGCTGTTGCTCTCCCACAGGGTTTCCATGTACTCGGAATCGGTATATACAAGTGTGCGTGGGACTTCCGTGGTTTGAAAGCACACGAAGGCGGACAGCGCCAATTGCTTCACGCCTCGCCCCCTCTGTGACTGGAAAGGTCTGTACACGCCTCCCCTTGATGCTGTAGGAAAATTTGGCAAGCAGAACACGGCCCTCGGGACCTTCAACTTTACTATGTTGACGCCATCCCAGCACCTCCACATCTTTAGGTGCACTGCGCATTTCGAATGACACACTCTGGAAAATAGAGTGCCAGGGGAAACGGATCAAAAAGCTTCTCATGTATGGCGGAGAGCAGTCAATGAGGAGCAAGGGCACAACAGATGACGATGCAATACAAGTCAAAAATCTGAGGGAAGCTTCTAGAAGAGGCTGACCTCATGATGACAAGGCTTCTAAATGCAATGTACGCCTAAGGAAGGAAGGAAGCCTGCCTACCTTCTAGATGCGACTTCAACTCTATCACAGGCATGGTAACAGATTTTCCACTTTCACCTCATGTATACATTAAAGATTACAAACTATGATTTACGTGCCCAATTGCTCACCTCTGCAACATGCTCCAACGTGACGGCTGTTGCAATTATGGTCGTCCGTAATGCAATATCGATTGTTCCGTTGCTTCCCTTCAAGGGAAGACACTCTCCCGGAACACCAGCACTGCGCTGCACCACTTTACTGGCGGAGGGATGCAGATGGCTCTGTCCAAGAATTGCCCCTAAACCTAACTTGTACAATGTCAAGCGCTTCGTTTCCACCACTTCAGAGTGCCCTAGGAGCCTGGCTCCTCCACTCGCCAGAGCATAGTCAGGCAGCCCAACATCGTCAGCAGCACGTCGTTCAAATTGCTCTTCCAAAAGGCTCCTTGCAAGCTTCCGAACATCTTCAAGAGTAACCTTTTCACTGAGCCCCTGGAGAGCCCGCTCAGTCATTGCCACATCCACAAGTTCCATGATCTCCTTCTTCACATTGGGCAACGCATTAGCGATTGTCTCCTTCAGTAAAGGGTCAAATCCTTCCAAACGCTGCGCAAATTTATCCAAACGAGCATTGTTTTTCTCCAACGAATTTTCAACCCTGGCCACTCGCACTCCCAGTTTCTCAAATTCCGCACTTGCTGCCTTCTCCTGCTTCTCCATTCGGACTTTGAGTCCATTCATCACACTGTTCGCTGCATCAATCTGAACTTGAACCTTCTGCACCATCGAATGCACCTGGCCTTCCAGATGGTCCACGTTCCGTCCTCCCTCATTCCAACTGATGAAAATGTGCGTCAAGAAGCCCGCGACAACCAACGTGGTCAGCATTGACACCATAGGATGCTGGATGACGTCACTCATAAACCATTTTCTTGATGGAGCTCCCTTCTCTCTTAGACTCGTCCTTCTCTCCCGACGAGAACCAAACAAAAGGGGCAACCAGCGCCTCCTCTGACGCGATTCACCCTCTTGGCCGCCAGCTGGATAGTTGCCATGTATAGCTTCTGCGACAACTTCTTCAACCGGAGCATCTCCGCCAGCGCTGAGAGGTTCATATGTTTCTTTTCTCGCAGACTTCGGAGCCGCGGAAGCTGCTATGGCGTCGGCAGCAGCCTCTGCAGAGGCTCTAGAAGTACTTGCTCGCCGCCTCTGACGAGGAGCAGCCGTTCCAGAGGGAGGAACCACTGCTCCAGGAGTGAGAGCGGCAGCCATGACTTGCTCAGGAAGAAGCTGCTCTTCCTCCTCTCTCCCAGCCTTTCTCTTGTCCTCCCAAACTCTGACGCGCTTCCTGCACGAGCGAACGTTCTGACGCGAGCTGAAAAAATCCGAGTCCTCTCACAGAATTCTGATTCACGCTACCGAACAACCTTAACACAAAAGTGTTTCTTAAGCTGATGACGAGCACTTTACATTGGCTGTGAACGAGTGAAACGTTTCTTTACTTCTTAAACAAACAATTTACTGGCGTTAGCGTCATTAGATTAGAAACGAGTACAAGAAGAAATATCGTAATCCTGAGAGAGCAACACAGAGGGAGGGAGGGAGGGAGGAAGGGAGGCCGCAGAGCCCCCACGCCTCCAAGAGGGAGAGGGAGAGCGAAGCTGCAACGGCTCCTAGGCGCCCTTCCTGTCAAGTCGTGACACATGTCCTCTCAGTTGCGTGCGGCGTCGATGATATCAATTACGGAGGGCCAGAAATCGCGTAAATGCACGCAAGTACAACCTTTCGGATTCCACAAAAGTGAACTTTCGAACTTTCAAAAACAGATGGTAAACAAACGTGACCTGTTCTTCGTGGTTTCTCCCATCATGATGATGATTTTGCATGTACATCTGTTTGATGGCATCATCGTCGCCATCCATCATGAGGTCAATCAATGCCGCATCATTTCGAACTTTTTGACACGGCCCATCGCGAGGATTGGCGGCGGCGGTTTGGGGGCGACATAGCGGGTTGTCGACGGAGGTCGCCGCTCCGCCGCCTCGAAAATGTAAGCAGGGAGCAGAGGAGAGGCGTGCAAGCTGGTTTTGGATGTTTTGAGACTGGGGAAGTGATCCCGAGTTTTGAGTTTCTGCAACTCTTCTGAAAGAACAGCAGCAGACAGGAAACCCTAAAGAGCCGGAAGGCAGTCTGCGACTGCATAGCAGCTCAAAACACAATCCTCTTTAGTCATATTTTTTTGTTGAATATTGAATTTTGTCTGCTTGATCTGTTGATTGTTCCAATTTGTCATCTGCTCGTCTCTCACAAACTACCACCTTCATGCACACGTAAGCTCCACACAGGGCTCAGGAATACTATCACTTATCTCATCTCATCTCATCTCATCTCTGAAATGTAAAAATGATACACCGAAAACCAGTCTTATTTCCCAAAATCTGCTTCCCATGCTCAACGCCAGCGCACCTGCTCAACGCCGTTCCGTCAGCCACTACGGTCCCATGAATCTATACACAGATCTTATCGCCCTCCAACCTTTACCACCCCCACCCTTACTACCAAGCTACCCCTCCACCATTTGTCACAATCCCAGGAGCCCTCATCTCCTCTGAAAGTTCAAGTACTTCACTCCTGCGGCGTAGACTCCCCAGAAGAGAAGGACGAAGCCTACTAGAACGGCAGCCACGACTCCAAGGAGGTAGTGGTGGAAACCAAAATAGGAGGAGATGAAGCTGTCCACTGTTGTCGAGGTCCCGTCCAAAGCAATGAAAGTGGTTTCCACATCCCCAAGCTGCGATGAAATGAGGCCGTACAGAGTCCACGCCACGGGGCTGATCCAGTAATACCACACCCACCAACCCGGAATTTGCTGCACAAGAGAGGGACAAGAACAAACCCAGCATTTTTTTCAGGCTTTCAGTCTTGAAGAAGACGTTTGATGAGGGAGAGGAAGGAATGAAAGAGGATGCAAAGGCACAATAGTGGTTAATCAGTGGAACTTAGATCCCAATACTAATCCTGCCGTTCTGAACCCTAACATCTGACACTAGAAAGAGGAGACGAGGACGAATGAGGGCGGGTTGGCAAAACGTACCGGGCGAGGAATGAGGAAGCCAGAAAACAAGTTCCATATTGAATAGAAGGCGGAAGAAATCACTGCTGCAAGGTTCTGGTTGGGCGTAATCGCCACTGCCATCATTCCATAGAATGTGAAGTACATGAATGTTAAGAACATGAATAGAGTGTACCAGAAGAATTTAGGGGCAGTCCATTCGAACTGAATCATAGAATACGTGATGCCGGCGTACACGATAGTTTGGAATAGTACATACGGAAATTCAATGAGTCCCTGTTCATAACAAAGGAAGGAAGGACACAATGTTAAGCGAAGAAAAGAGGGTGGGGTGGCTGGAGAGACACAAGTCAAGAACTTATCTAGTTCTTCACCTCACAATGGGTGGGGTTATCGACTTTTTCGAAAGTAAGAATGAGCAAGCAAAACGTAAAAAGCAAGTGACGAAGTGAGCTCCTGTAACAGACAACACACGGGTGGTTAAAATAACTCTTAAACATGGCGAGGGTTTTCCTTACCTGTGCAATTGCGTACGGAAGGGGGGAGTACATCCCAGCCGCCCTCTCCCTATAAAAGACGGTTCGTTCCACAGACACAACAGGCTGTACGGTCGAGGAGTTATTGACTCCAATAAACAAAACTGCTGCATATAGCGCGCCCATAACATTGAAAACCTCCTGATAAGTGCCTCTGCAGGAAAGTACATATAAATATGAATCAATACAAGCGTCGTTACAGTAATAGTATTTCGCCCATTTCAATGATTTGTAACCTCATGATTTCTTGAACTCTCTTTGGCCTCCATTCCCGTCCGACATATCTCCCTCTACCTTTCGCCAGTTTTCGTCAGATTTCTCGCCCCTCCCTTCCGACACACCTTTCGCTCTCTCCCTTCCCCCCCTCCCCCCACTCTCTCTCTCCTCTCACTAGTCAAGGCTTGGAAGCCGAAACCTACCTCCGTTTGCCATACCCCCAGAAGATGGTGCCGAAGATGATAGCGCAAATTTGAGTAAAGAAAAAGTTGATCGCTTTGTATTGCGGAGTCCGCCAGTACGTCCAATGGTTCTTCCATAGGCACGCCATAACCTGCGCAAAGAAGCTCTGGGAATATTGGGTGGGAAAGGAGAGATCTTCATGGCCGGAGGGAGGCCTACTCAATTCCTCTATCATTCTCTCCCCCTGCCTGCACATTTCCACAACACGAAAAAGTGGGTTAAAAACCCAGAAAACAAAGCGTCTTTCGCTGTTTGAATATAGGAAGAAGTTTCACAGTCGATAAAGAGGAAACTAAGGTTTGAGCAAGAAGGCAAGAAAGCTGCGTACTTGTACAGCTGAGACTTTCGGAAAATTTCGGCAAAATCGGCTCCGATTCGCTGTTCGTATGCAGGTGTGGTGATTTCTAGCATCCACGTGGCAGGATTATAGCCTTCCTTGATTGGCGGGACCCCCGGAATCGCCTGCAATGTAAAACCATCAACAACAGAAAAAAATGCGACAATGGTTACAAAACAACAGGCAGTATCTTGGCTCCCGAACAAGGCATGAAGTTCCTGCCCCCCCTAAGAAAATAAAATTTTGTGCTTTCAATTAAGCAAAGATCTTTGTGCGATTTTTTTTTCTGACCTGAAAGTAGTCAACAAGGATGGCTGAACGCTCGCCAAGAGGACCCGTATATATGACTTGACCTCCTCGCTTCATGAGAAGAAGCTGCACAACGAAACCACTGAGAGTGTGAAACAGCAGACGGAAGAACGGATAACAACGGATACAAGGACCCTAACCATCAACCTCTCTCTCTCCCTGTACTATCAAAACACTACTGTCAAAACACAACAATGCCTGCTCCTTGCTTCTCGCTTTCCTACCCTTGTCCATAAAAAGGAAAAGAATGAAAATCCCTGTCTATCTCTATCTCCCTCCCCCCTCTCTCCCTCCCTACTCCCTACCTCATCAAACGTTTCGAAGATGTCAATGCTTGGCTGATGAATAGTGCACACAACAGTGCGGCCCGTGTCAACTGTGTTCCGAACCGTTCTCATTACGATGGCGGCTGCTCGCGCGTCCAAACCGGAGGTGGGCTCGTCCATGAACACAACGGAGGGGTTCGCCACAAGCTCAACTGCAATGGTCAGCCTCTTTCTCTGCTCCGTAGAGAGGCCGGAAATGCCCGGAAGCCCAACAAGGGCATTCCGCAAAGAGGTCAGCTCCACCAGCTCCATAACTTCCTCTATGAATCGCTGGGAAAGGGAGAGAGAGCAGAGAGTGCATCACTGTCAGTCTTGATAGAATGAGATGCTGCTCTCTCTTTCTTTCTCTCTTTCTCGCTTCCTTAATCCTGCTCTATCTTTTCTTCTCGTCTCACATGCGCGTACTTTACTGCATGTACTAAACTTTTCACGCAGCAAGTGCAAAAAATGGCAGGAGAACAAAGGGGGGGATGGGGAGGGCAGGGGAAGGACGGAATGGGGGATACAGGTCGGAAGGAGAGGGAGGGAGAGAGGCAAGAAGAGGAGAGGGAGAGCCAACCTTGCGTGTAGCAGCATCAACCTCCGCCGGTAAGCGGAGCCAAGCCGAGTAAAAGAGCGACTCGTAGACTGTCACTTGGGGAGAGTGGATATCAGTCTGCTCGCAGTAGCCTGCCACACGTGCGAACGTTTCCTGCTTTTTTGGATATCCAGACACTCTTATATCCCCCTCAATATAGCCCCCCGTCTTCCGGCCCGCCAAAACATCCATCAGAGTTGTTTTTCCCGCCCCTGAAATTCCCACAAGGGCTGTGAGAATTCCGGGTCTGAATGCCCCCGAAACATTTCGCAGAAGTTGAAGGCGATCCTCTGAAGTTCCTTGGCTCTTCATTTCCTGCAAATGTAAGAGATAAAAAAACTTATATCACTTATACTACTACTTATATTAAAGGGTATTAGAAAGAAGCATTTTTCGTGAAACCCAATTGAGCTGCAGAAAAAAGGCGGTTAAAAATGGTGAAGGAGAATAAAATACCGGAGGCATGTCCACATAGTAATTCACGTCGTGGAAGGACAGGGCAAGGGGCTGAAATGGTAAAATCATCCCTTTTTTAACAGGCTCCATGCTCTCCCTGTCTTCATGTTCTACGCCTCTCCCATTCTCCATGTGAGCAGCGGATAGCTCCACCTCTCTAGCGGATTCATCGGTAGTTTTCCCACTCCTTCTGCCCGTCACTTGTTTTCTAGTCGCATTGCCGTTCATAGCGGCATCTTTTTTGTTAACGTGTTGTGGCCCTATTGGAGGAGCTTCTCCAGTTCTATTGGCATGCTTTTCAGCAATAGCTTCTTCAGAAAGGATGACCTGAGACTTTCCGAGTGCTGAAACATACACAATGCCCCGATAGGCCATAGACCATACATTAGAGAATAGCAACTAAAACTTCCTAGTACGATAGTCACCACGATTGGGCAGCCTCAAGTTCAATCTCTGGTTCCTGCTCTGTAAAAAAAAGAAAAGCAAGGGGACTGTTTGCTGGAAATAAGTGGTTCTTACGCTGAAGATACTGCAGAGCAATATTTGCGAGAACGTTGAAAAGGATGGAGTACAGGAAGAGCACGGCTATTCCGAGCCAATACCACCAGTCTTCTGTGGGAATGCTGCGATTAATAAGAACAGCATCCCCTAAAGTCTGCCCTTGTACGCTCTGCATGAAAAAAAAAACAAAGAAATGGACCGAATTAGGCTGACTTAAAACTGAAAAGCTTTAGCTAACAGGCGGCGGACATCTCAAGAACTGATCGAAAGGGCATCCATCCCGAAGAGTGGAAAGGGAGGAGGGAGGACAGACGAGGGGGGGAAGAGAGAGAGATGGGGGTAGAGATAGAGAAAGAGAGAGAGGGAGAGCGAGAGAGAGAGAGGAGGGGGGGAGGGCGAGAGAGAGCGAGAGAGGATTCACTGCTCATACCTGATCCCTCCAGCGTTCAGCTGTGAATTCATTGACAGCAATCGCGTTTTGACCGTACGAGAGGGGAGAGATCCAATAACCCCAAATCCACCAAGGATGAATGTCACCTGCGTCGAAGAAAAACGTTCCAATTTGAAATTCCTTTCTTTTTTCAGATTCTCCCAAACTGAGCCACATGCACAATACTAGAGCTCAGGGGATGTGAAAGCCTACGCTTTGCGACGATGAAGCCTCCGAGAAGGAAGACCACAAGAATGGAAAATGAACCGAAGGTATTCGCCACAACCATATTTCTCCCTAAGGCTCCGATGAACCGGAACAGGCCCAAAGCCATTTGATGAACGAAGAACAACAATAACAAGTGCCGAAAGAATCTGCACAAACAAAAGGTTGGCAACATGACATCACTTAGACATTCCGAAACAATGCAAAAATAGCATCCGGCTAGTATTCAACTAATCGCATTAATAAAGGGCGACTTGGCACGTGCCTTCCGGGAGCTGGAGAGAAGCCGATGACATAGTAAGTCATGCAGGTCCATATTACAGCTTCGATAATAGAATAGGGCAGACGGAGGACCCAAGTGGGGATGGAATAGGCCCATGCAGGATAGAAGAAGTCATCCCTTTGCTTGTAGAAAATGCCAAGACGAGAAACTGTAATCGACATTTCCGCGAATCCGTTGAACATCATGTGAATTAGAGCAAAGAACAGGGCTCCCAAGTAAATGTTTCCATTGTTGAGACTGTCCGGACTCAGAGTAGTCCGGAAAAAAAGGGTCATGGTGATGAAGGCGACGACTGCCACCTGGCAGGTCTTAAAAATGTACAAAAAGCGGTCTCTCTTCATGAGTGTCCATTCCCTCTGCATGCAGGCTTTGAATAGATCCCAGTTCTTAAGGGCGTATTTGTCCTTCACTAAGGAGCCTGAACCGCATTTTTTGGAGTCATGAAAGGGTTTGGCCAGCTCTTCTGCCATCTGCTTTCCCACCTCGGATTCCTGAAAGGCATCAGAAAAGGCCATGACTGGAACATACTTGTAGGGGGCGTCTTTCTTAGCCCAATACTGCTCTTGGTCCTTCATAGAAGTCACCTGCCATATCAGATCAGAGAAATCACAACAACCAGCATCAGCCAGAAACAGAGGGTGAGACGTTCGTTCGTGAGAAGGAGAGAGAGAGAGGAGAGAGGAGAAAGGAGGGAGAGGGGCAAGTTTCCAGTTCACGGAGACAAATAGTCATGCGCCGATATGGTCTGCCAAAGAGAAATTCGGTTTTTACTTCAATTTTGCATCGAATTTTGGCCCACCTCTTGTAGGAAGTCGGCAATGCCCTTTCGAGGAGGGCAGTAGAATCCCACGCTCTCAAAAAACTCCAAAACTTGTTCTCTAGGTCCGTGATACACAACGTGCCCTTCCGACAACAGAAGCACATCGTCAAAGAGTTCAAATGTTTCTGGGGCAGGTTGCAGCAGAGCCATCAGAATTGTACCCTTCAAAATGTGCGAAAAGTTTCCGAGACATTTCACGATTTGGTAAGTGGTTGAGCTGTCCAGGCCAGTCGAAATTTCGTCCATGAACAAAGTTTTCTTGGGTCCTACGATCATCTCTCCTGCAGGTTCAGAACGCACGGGAGGGAGAGGGGGAGGGGAGAGGCAGGCTGATGTCAAAGTTTCCCGCCCTCTTAAGGTGCAGCAAGATAACAGAGACATACGGAAAAAAAAATTACCATAAAAATGGACCTGCTCAAATGGAAAAATAGATCACCTGTAGTCACCCTCTTCTTTTGCCCTCCAGAGACTCCCCTTAGCATCTCGTTCCCCACCATTGTGTCCGCGCAAATGTCCAAACCCAGGACCTGCGAAAAGCCACTCATTTAACTTTCAAACCTCGTTCTGCATATCATTTATCTTTACAAAGGTATGCAAAGTGGAGACCTAAAGGATCGCAATGAAAAACAGCTCAATAAGAAAAGTTGCAGGAGTACATAAGCATCCTACTTTTGCATGCGCCTCTCTCACCCTCTCTCACCCTCTCTCACCCTCACTCACCCTCTCTCACCCTCTCTCACCCTCTCTCACCCTCTCTCACCCTCTCTCACCCTCTCTCACCCTCTCTCACCCTCTCTCACCCTCTCTCACCTTCATGATATAATCTGTGATGACATTCCGGCGGAGTCCCTCAATGGCTGCAGCCTGGCCACACATGCCATACAGAAGCATCGTAGTTAAGGTACACAGCACAAAGAACTAAACAAAGGAAAGAAAGTTGAAACTCTTCGAAGACGTGGAATTTTTTTCAATCGGTGAAAGGACACGGGGGTTGCCATGTCTACCTTCATGAAAGCGTCGATGACCGGGTCAGGAGTAATGCCTGTTTCCTTTTCACGTTTCTCAAGTTCCCGCAACAGGTCTGTACACTCAAGTGAGGGATACTGGTGAAAATCGACAAGCAATGGGTCTGCTGAAAATAGAGATGAATCGTGACTAAAATTCAATCGTTGCCAAACTCAAACAAGAATCTTGAGAAGCAAATCTGCAGAATAAATACCGTTTCTGTAGCTCGTGCCTTGACAGCGAGCTGAAAAGTCAAGTGTTTCGCGCACAGTCAATGTGCCAATATGGCGGTCGTTCTGACTAATATAGGCAGAAGTCCGCTGCGGAATGAAGTCGTCCAAATGCGTCCCATTGTAAGTTATCTCTCCCTCAACCTGAAAAAACAGTGCAGGTAGACATCAGAATACGGAAAGGAATAAACAGCGGCTCTTGCACCTGAATGAATGGTCATACTGAATCGAGGGCTGGCCCGCCCTTAGTATGCTCATAATCAGTCGAAGAAATAGACGTTTATAGGCCCTACTTAAGGTATTATGTTCCTAAAATGTAAGGGCTCACTGGCCATAATTACCCGTAGCGACTTGTCGAGCTTTCCTGCGAGAGCAAGCAGCAAGGAAGTCTTTCCGGCACCGGGCGGACCAAGGAGGAGAGTCATCCTGTAAAGAATTCGCAATTTTTTTTGGCAATGTCAAAAGATAAATTAGAAACATTAAGTTCTTGGCAATGACATATTCTTGCCGGGTTTCATGTCCAGAACGTGGCAGGCAAGGCAATGGCAGTCGAAAGCTTCGTCTTAAAATTCAGAGAAAGATACCTCTGGAAAGGGTAGGGCTCGAGGGGATTTTTCACCTGCCAGGCTTTAACACTCCGCTGACATCCTGCAATATAGGAAAGTCCGTTTTCTTGTCCTTTACCCAGAACAAACAGGATCCAAAAATCACCTGCAGAAATTGAGATGCACGCCCATGTAAGCTCGCGTATACGATCATCCAGATTGAAAATTTATTACTTTTGCCCGAACATCACTTTGTCTTGCAAACCACGCAAACAAACAGTGTCGCATTCAGAATGTCAACATACAGCTTCATTTCCCTTACATGTCTGTGCTTTGAAAAAGAAATAGCTTACGAAAAAGCGCGGCTGCGCATACTGGTTCATATGGAAGCTACACTTACCTCCAGCATATTCCTTGTGAAGTTCAACAGAGTTGGCAAAGCCCGGCCTCCAACAAATACGTCTGCATCGATTGTAAGGTGCTGAAAGCGAACTTCAACAGACGGCAAGTCTATCCCTACCCTGCACTCAAGAGCACGGCAAAATCTTGACTTTCGGTTAAAGACAGTCAAAACGATTAAACAGTAGACTTTAGTAGCTGGACATTAACAATTAGACCCTAACAATACTCTTGTTGCATAAATGTTGTTACGCCTTCTCCACAATGACAAAAAAAATTGGAACACTGGGATGGGCTTTAAGAGACTGAAACGAGTAGCTTCCATGAGATCTGCTGAAAGCTTTCAATTTGCTCCCCGCATCTCGTACGAGTTTCAAACTGGTACATTCAAGTAGACATTGACACGACGAAAAAATTTACCTGTCTATTCGCTCTCTCAGCCGGCGCAAAAGCAATTCGTTATCCTGATCCTTGGTATTCAGTGCACGCTCCACCAACTGAAGACGCTGTCGAGCATCGATCTTTCTCAGATCAACTTGCTTTCTCACAACCTGACCTCCTGGACTGCTCTCCTCAAGGAATATGCCCGCATTCAGCCTGTCGAAAGTTGGAAGCCGTTGAAGCGCTGCCCACCTAAGGGCTTCCTCATCATCCACATCGATTTCTGAATGAGATCTTCGAGAAAGTGAAGCAGCATCGCCTGTTTGGGCATTCCATTCGACTCCAGGGCCTATCCCTACTTCTGGTACAGCGGATGATGCCATAGAGCACGTGAGGGATGTCCGCTATACCTTTTTTATCCTTTCCAATATCCAGCTGAGCAACAGTAGTCCCCAATTGAGCCAGTAAATGAGCCTACTTCCGTCTTTTCCACTTCAATATGAAAGAATACTTGAAATTGAAGTGAGAAGGAGATCTCTAGCAGCTGAGGCGTACGGAGGGACGTCTCTCTTGCTGCCCCTCTACTTCCCTCGTCCCCCTCCCTCCACCTCCCCTCTCCTCCAAGAGTTCTCCGCCTCTTCTTTCGGACTGATCGGTGGGCAGCTGAATATATAGGGAGAGGACGCGTGGCAAGGAGGCAGCGAGGTGACGCCATGGCGGTGCAGGAAGGCGCCACGGGTGCAGGGCCGCAGCAGTACCAGGAGGTGCCTGGAAGCCGACCTCGACATGATGCCAGCGCTTCCAATGTGTGACCCAGGATAGTAGTTTGTTTCATTTTTTTTTTGAATGTCGTGTAGACGGAAATATTTTCGGATCAAGATTATAATTTGTTTTAAACTTTTTTTTAAATGAGAAGTTTGGCAGAGGAGAATCGGTGGGGCTCAAGATTATAGTTTGTCTCAATTTTTTTTCTGGAAAGACGGGAATGGGTGATCAAGATTATAATTTGTTTCAGCTCTTTTTTGTGGAAAGTTTGGCAAGCTGGATGTACAAGTAGGTTTTGTTGGGTGACCGGGAAGATGGGAAAAGGGACGCGAGGATTGGTTCTCACTTTTTTTTTATGAACAGAAATTTTCCCTTGTTGACAGTAAATTAGAAATTGGAGTCTGGTCAAGTAAAAAAATTGGTGACTACGTGGCGATAACTAATTCGCAGTCTTGAATTGTGATACGTGCCGATAACTAATTCGCAGTCTTGAATTGTGAACATGGTTGTAATTTGTACGAGCGTATTAAATCACCTGTCGTACAAAAGTGGAATACTTTTGTTTTGAGTAATTCTCTCGTTCACAAAAAACTTTTTAGCAGCCAATTTTTTGTGAAAGGGAGGACTTTTTTAATTCTCACACCAAGTTTCAAGGAATTCATTTTGTCGGCGTGATGTGCCACGTCGGACGCTCGTTTCGCCAGCCGCCGTACACTCCCAAGGAAGCTTCGTCGTCTGTGGCTGACGTGCGAGAACCTTTTGCAATCTGCCCGAGAAAAGCGGGCAGCAGGCCACTTGCCGGATGAGTCCAAGGCAGCGTCAGGGCCGTACACAAAACTGCCCACCGTGCACCGAACTTTCGCTCGGGCCACTTCACCACGTGGCCACCAGGCAGCGCCCGAGCGTGGCAGGATTGTCACGGCCTGCCGCGTGGCAGCCTGACGACAGTGATCACCTTGACTGAACTTGACGCGATCCGCACGTGGCATGACGGTACGCGACATGCCCCCCAGAGGCTGGGAACTAATGGTTGCGCTGAGTTACACGTGCGATGAGCCGTAGGTCGGTGGGTTGTCCTTCCGCTACGTCTATATGCCGAACCGAACATTAACTGGGACAGCGCGGAACTGTACCAGTTCGAGTTGGGGCCGTCTCCATGTTGCGCCAGTTGAGTATAACTGTGCAGGCAATGCACGGACATAGATCGTGCCGCATGCATGCACGTTCCTCATTTCCGGACCTGGCCAGCTCCAAATCGCCCGTGTGCAACTGCAAACCTGAGCGCCAAATTTGAACAATGCCCGCAACTTTTTCCCGCTCCATTTGTTTCAATTTTTGAAGCGCCAAAGAGCGCCTTGTGCACCTCTCCTTTTCAGGACTGCAATAGCCATATGTTTGTATGACCGCATTCTTTCGCTTCTTCGCTTTCTAAGCTCCTCTGTACAGCAGCTGATTACGCGCAGGAAGGTATGTCTCAGTGTTCCCTCCACAGCTTCTTCGAGAGGCGAACTCCCAATCCGAGCAAATCTAATTGCGGAGTCGACGCTGATTCTGAAGCAGCAGCTCGCCATCCTGTAATTGAGCCCGCAGTTTCAAAGTCAGAGGGCAGTTCAGGTGGGTTTCCCGCACATATCAAGCCTGTAACGTATGGGAGACGAGGGCTGAACAGGCTGCTGCAGGAGCAGCAGAAGCAGCTCTCTGGAGGGGAAGTTAGGGAAAATAGCACCGAAAGCACTGCTCCGAAAACGCCTGCCTTACAAACTTCACCCCTAGCAGTCAAGAAGAGATTTAGGGAGGACACAAGCGGTGAGACTGTTACGGGAAGTCCCTTGAAAGCACGAGCTTCAGGAGGCTCAGTCAATAATCATATTGACGATGACGAAGCTGATGCGGATGGTGGTGGAACGAGGCGACATGTCGGCTTTGACGGAGCGACGGATGCAACAAACTCACCCAGTAGTATTGAGTCTGCAAAGCGGAGAAAGAGATTTCTTGAAGCAGTTGGAGAGGAGGATTACGCAGCTGCAGGAAAAGCTGGAGCATGGGCGGAGGCGCGGCGAAGTATTGAATGGTTGCATCCTGCAAGAGTGAGAGACGGGAATGGGAGGAGGCCGGGAGAGCCGGGATATGATAAAAGGACGGTGACTGTGCCACCTGAGGTTTTGAAGGGGAAATCAAAGTCTCAGCGCCAATATTGGGAGACGAAATGCAAGTATATGGACACTCTGCTTTTTTTCAAAGTGGTGAGGTTCTGCACTTACTTGATTTTAGGTTAGAATACATACTCAGCAACTATAAAAAAGTTGTTTACTCAAGATTGATAAGTTGTCTAAATCAATGACAGACGAGGAGAGAATACTAATGCATTTTCCCATAGCTCTTTGGTTAAGAATAGAAAGCTATTCTGAAGGAGTTCCCTTCGGATGTGAACCGACTCTCGTTCTCCGGAACACGAAGTCATGTGTTTTGACTATGTTGACAATGATTTAGTATGTCGGACGTTTGGCTATGGGCTCTTACAATTGTTGTTTATAGGATTTTGGCGCCTTTGACGATGTTTCTATTGTTGTACGATTGAATATTTGATTTGGTTAATGAATCATTCATGGCATGATTGATTGTTATTTTATTTTCTCTTACAGTTTTATGGTTGAGGGATTGGTGCCGTATGCAGGGGAAATTCTACGAGCTGTATGAGCTGGATGCAGAAATAGGCCACCGAGAGCTTGACTGGAAGCTTACTGTCAGCGGGGTGGGAAAGTGTTTGCAGGTAATTGACTTGTGATTTGCTTCCAAGTATGCCACCTCAATTGGTTCAAATAAGAGATACAAACCTGAAGGCATAGTCGGTTCAGATGACTCTTGTCCGAATTGCGCTGAGTCTTCAGCGTTTTTAAGGTTTGTCAATCGACTGATGTTTAGTTCGTCACTACTGCAGGTTGGTGTCCCTGAGAGCGGTGTCGAGGATGCCGTCCGAAAATTGGTGGCAAGAGGGTGAGTTACATTCTACTGGCTATTCAAGCCCCGTATTCCCTGATGACTGATCGTTTAAAATAGTGTCAGTTAACTTTGAGAGCGCAAAATGAGTGTCGGCTACAGTATGAATTCGAGTCGCTGAAGAAGTAGTCTTCTTGTCACGTGCACCTGCAGAAGATGTAGACAATGAAGAATGTGCCCTAGTGTTGTTGTGCAATATACATTGGCATCGCGTCGCATCCGAATAGTTGCCAATATGGCGCCTGATGTCTTTGCTATGAGAGCATGAAATTGGTGAAAACAGGTATAAAGTTGGCCGAATGGAACAGGTGGAGACAGGGGAGGAAGCAAAAGCCAAGCGAGGACCACAAGCGGTAAAGGATTTAGAGGATTTTTAGGGTCACTATCTAGCTTGGATGAGGAAAAAGAATTGGCAGTAAGGTTATCTTTAGGCCATAATTAACAAGCAAAGTGTATATTTCAATATTTCACTCTCTTTTCTCTCACAAGAATGCACATTCTTCCACATGGACATGCTTAGCAATAACTAAAGTTTGGAACCTAATACGGTGAACTAAGCATTTGAATAAGCTCCCAGACTCTCCACCTTAGTGCTTGGTTGGTGGCAGGTACACGTCATAGGTTTCCTGTATAATATTCTAATATTTAATCTTGAATTCAACTGTGCTTTCAACAGATGGTGAAAAGAGTTCTCACGCAAGTGCAGACCCCTGCCACTGTAGCGGAGGATCTTCAACCAGAAGCTGTGCATCTGCTAGCCATCAAAGAGGTTTGTGCTTGATGAAGATGTTTAACTGAGTTAATCAGCTCGTTGTTTGAGATTTCAAAAAAGGTTACTTATTATAGAAGAGACAACCAGAGTCAAGCTGTTTCCTTTCGAGGTTTGCAGCAGATTGGCCTGCCCAGGTTGACCCGAAATCACTCCACCATGAACAGTTCGAGCCCCACTATCCTATGTATCGCTTCTCTTCTACCCAGAAAAGCCATTGTTATGAATAGGTCAGACTATTCTCACATTCCCCAGTATTTTATCTGGTGCAGGTGCCTCTCTCCCTCCATGAAAGTGGCAGCCAGGGTGTCCTACAGGCATCACTTTCTCAAGGAAGTGGAGCTGTCCTTTTCGGTTTTGCTTTTGCGGATGCGGCGGCTGGTCGGTTCTACGTGGGTTCCATGCGAGATGATTCGTCTCGTGCAGCTTTGACCGCATTACTTATGCAGGTGAGCAGTAACGTTAGGCGAAATGGTACATGTTTTATGCGATATTGACATGTGCTGCAAGGCGTTGCTTTTAGAAGTAAAGCAGGTATTGCTATGCAGAAAACGAAAAAACGGGCCGTAGGTGCTTTGGCTTACGTATTCACATGCACAAACTGCTTCCAATAGCACATGGTGTACAGGTCAATCAGTCAGAAGACATTTCAGACGAAAGAGTTAAAACAGCAGCTAATGGAGATACGAAGGACATGGAATGCATTTATGCACTTGCTGTTGATGAATACATCTTATTTTTTCATTATAATGACCTACCTTTGACATGTTCACCTTTTGTGTGCATTGAGGCAAGCGCTCCTTTTGACACATGGCTTCGTTCTATTTTTCCTTGCCAGGTTGCGCCACAAGAAATTCTGTATGAAGTGGGAGGTCAGCAACCTTGCTCGTTTGTTTCTGTGGGGGTTAGTGCGGTTAGCTTTTGGTAGCTTTAGCTTGGATAACTTTTTCTTCCCTTGCTAATCCTAGGGAAGTGAGAATGAAACTGCATGCATGGATGGTTTGCAGGTGTAACTGCTGAAACGCGGAAGGCAATCCGCACTGCAAAAGGACCTGGTGAGTACACGTTGATGCCTTAGAAATTGACAAAAGATAGAACGCTGGTGGGCGTCGGATCTTTATGGTCTAAGCCATGATTTAGACTAGTTTCAGGCTTAGAGATGGCAAGCTCCAACAGCTTCGAAATCTACTAAGGAGAAGTGATCTTGAGGAAGTTGAAGTTTCGTTGTCATCATGCTAAGGTCCTCATTTTTTTTTTTTTTTCCTCCCGCATTCCCTCACTCTCCTCTTGTCCCACTAACTCATACGTATTCTTTTGATGACCTTGTCGTTACCTGCAGGTTTGCTGCCCCTGCAAGCCACGCCTATGAACCCAGGATCAGAATTCTTAGACCCTGAAGTTGCCGTTCAAACCCTCGATGCTAAGGGATTTTTCCAACCAATGCTATCCGGCACGGGAACTCGACAGCCAAATAGTGGAGGTCTCATGGAAGTGCTGGCGCAGCTTACAGGGGAAGGAGACCCTAGATTAGCTGGGAGTGCCCTTTCAGCGCTCGTTTTCCACTTGCAGCGATTCAAGGTGACGACATGGATTATCTATAATTGTCACCTTAGGTTCAGGAAGGTAGCGTCAGACTTTTGAACATTAACGCTGGGAGTTGCATAATGCCCAAGATTAAAACTAGCTGAGTGACATGAAGACTGGAAGTTAGGACCAATGAAATGTGAGTAAGCATTGACCAAATGTTTTAGGCATCTATGTGAGGCTTTTTTATCTTTTCTTTAGCGACTTCAACTTGGCTGCAAGCTCAGCTCTTCCTGCTTTTGTCTCTTCCCGCGCAGTTGGATGGTGAAATGCTGCCCCATGGCCAGCTTTTGCCTTACGAAGTTTACATGGGGTCGCTCCGCTTGGACGGACAAACATTGAGGAATCTTGAATTACTTGAAAACATCGAGGATGGCAGCAAAAATGGTGAGAGCACGTCCTTTCCATTATTTGACAAAATCTCGGAAAGCCGATAATCGTGATGCCTTCAGAAAACTCTCGTCTTCAGTGGGCTTGACCTGTTTTTGGTGGGAAGCTAGCTCACATATAGAGCACTTCGCTGCATTCGGGAATCCTTACAGGTTGGATGCAAGAACGAAAGGAAAGACAGTTTTTGAATCTTCCAATGCATACTCTTAACTGTGCTAGTCTATTTCAAATTTACTTGTCTCCTCTTTGCATTCAGGATCATTGTTCAATTATCTTGATTCGTGCTCCACACCAACTGGCAAGCGCCTTCTTCGTCGCTGGATCTGCCGTCCGTTGCGCTCTGTGCATGCCATTGAAGAGCGACTGGACGCAGTGGATGAGTTGATTTCACAGCCACAGATGGCAGCCTCTCTTTCATCAGGGCTTCGGAGGCTTCCTGATATTGAGCGACTAATTGGGAGAATGCGGAGCATGGCTGGCACATCAGGAGTTGGGATTGTGCCGATGGCAGCAGGCCAAACTCACAAGAAAAGGGTGAGTTGGTAGTAGCTGGAGGATAGCTGGGGTTTCTGCAAAGACTGGCTTGTCATCTACGCAGAGACTGGCTGAGCTGCACATCAATATCCCTTATGAACATCGTCATAGTGGTACATTCAGGGTAGAGTTAAAATACTGAAATTTGTCAGTGGCCACGATCTGGATTGTTAAGCCTACAGGTATACCATGTGAATTGTCAATGGGTCCTGCAACAAGCATTAGTTCCTTTGTAACTAATTTAGGAGAATCATGGCTGCACTCGTTTCCCTCGCCATGACGGTCTGCATTGCTTCAATTTTTTTGTCAGTAACCACCCTGACTTCTACTTTTCTTTGGTGCTTCAGCTCAAAGCCTTCGCTATGACAGTGAAAGGAACCCGTGAGGCTTGCAATCTTCTGGCTGACTTGAAGCGCGGTTTCGATGGGAGTCCCCCAACGTCAAGTCTTCTTGTAGCAGCTGTACGAATTTTAGAAAACAATGCCGCACTGGAGATGTTGGAGGAGGTGGGGGCCGTCATTTCATGGCCAACAAACAAACGTGATGGAGTGACGTTGCGTGTAGAGGTAAGAATCAGCATGCCATTTATCAATGCAAAATAGTCTATGGTTTGAACCCGAAGATTAAATGACCCCTTGGCAGAAGGAAGGGAAGTAAGGTTCTGACCTTCTGGGACTGTTGATTTTGCTGCAGGCGATGGAACACCTGTCCGAGGAGGTAGAAGACGAGGACGAAGACAGCACAGAGAGGGAGGCTCGAATGTTGAGTGAACTTTTGCGGTTGTTTAATGAACATACTCTGACATGGACAGCAATTAGTGAAGCTCTTGCACGAATAGATGTCCTCCTTGCGTTTGCAGCAGCAGCAACCTCATCGGAAGGAGCTATGTGCCGACCAACTTTCGTGTCATTTAGTGAAAGCAATGAAAAAGACGGGGCTAAGCAAAGTTCCATGGAATTTCATCAGTCTAGAAGTCGTTCTCAGAGTCTTGCTGGAAGCTCCCTCGATTTCGGCTTGGACTCAGAGGAGGAAGTGGGGGCAAAAAAACTAAAGGAGGGTGCAGAGATGGGTAGAAGTGTGTTGAGCTCGAACGGGGAAAGCTGTCTTAAAGCGGTGGGGCTATGGCATCCCTATGCTGTTGGAGGAGGAGGGGGGGCTGTAGTTTCTAATGATGTAACTATCGGCATGAAGGGGACCAACGGAGAGAACGTTCCAAGGGCTATGCTGCTGACGGGGCCAAACATGGGTGGGAAATCAACTCTTCTGAGAGCCGTCTGCCTTGGAGTAATCATGGCGCAGGTGATTATTTTATCTTGACATATTTGCGTCGCGAAGTAAGCTTGTGAATAATTTCTTTTCTCTTGGCAGAAGAAGAGATAGGCAGGTCGTAGTAGTCAGAAGTAAGCAGAAGAGTCTTGAATAGTGAGTGCCCTTGAAAACTGGATTGGTGGGTTATCTGATGTTTTAGGTAGGTGAAATGTGGTCTATGAAGCTGTCATAGGTCTTTTAGATGTCATAGGAATTACCGCCTGAAGCGATGTTTCTTGACACAGCAATTGGAAGTCATCATTCTATCGGGGCATAGTGCTACAGCTCACATTTCAATGGTGCTCATCTAACTTTCGTTGTCGGTAACTTGCCGCAGCTGGGCTCCCATGTCGCAGCAGAGTCATTTATACTTTCTCCAGTTGATACAATCTTCACAAGGCTTGGAGCTAGCGATCGCATTATGTCTGGAGAAAGTGAGTACATATCAGTCTCATTTATAGTTCGCTCAAGGCCTTCATGAACCTGTATTTTGTAAGGAGCTTCATTGTTATCAGTGTAATTGCTCAGGAGATGAGGAAGTAGCAGAACTCCTTGGTCGTGAGGTGCTCCTTGAAGGATTTTAAAGCTTTAGTCAAGCTTTAATCAAGTATGGTGCTGCGTTTGGGAACCCTACAGGTACTTTCATGGTAGAGTGTAATGAAGCCGCCTCTGTTCTCCATCATGCAACAAAGGAATCACTTGTTGTGCTGGACGAGCTCGGTCGAGGAACCTCCACCTTCGATGGATATTCTATTGCATATGCGGTACTGGGCTTTCCATCTTCTTATCTAGACCCCACCTCTCCTACCTTGTGTAATACTGTCAAGATTTGTCCTGTGAACTCCCCTATTGTCTCTCACCATGGCCTCACAAAAGGCAATTTGGTATGAAGGGAAGAGGATCTCATGTGTGATGACATGTTTTCTTCTGGAACCTTGTGGCTTTCTGAACTGCAGGTGCTCAAGCATTTGACCGAGACCCTTGACTGCCGACTCCTCTTTGCCACTCACTACCACCCCCTCACTGCAGAATTTGCCCACAGTCCGTATGTCAGTCTTCGCCACATGGCGTGCTTGTTCCGATCCGAAAACGAAACTCTTGAAGGAGATAGCCATCCCTGTGACGGAGAGCATCAGACGGAGAGGAAGAGGCTTGACGACGGTAGGGAAGGGCCCTCTGAATCCTCTCCAGAGAGTGGTTTTGCAGTAGGTCCTCCAAATGAGCAGCTTGTGTTTTTGTACAAGCTCAAGGAAGGCGCCTGCCCGAAAAGTTATGGACTTCAGGTGGCGAAGTTGGCGGGAATACCAGGGAACGTGGTGGAAAGGGCGGCCCAGGCAGCTGAAAAAATGCATGGGCAGCTTGTCAATACTTTCGATGCTGCAACGTATGGTGGCGGCCTCTTGGACCTTCACAGGGAGTGGCTCCTTGGTGTCCTGGACGCACAAGCTTCTCTTATTAAAGCTGAGAAGAACGGGGGAGGAGGAGAAGGCAGCACGGCCCATCATGATGATGGGAATAGTGCTGGTTTAGGGATTCAAGAAGACGGCATGGATACCATGCTATGCATTTGGTCGGAAATGATGAAATCTGCCATTTGAGAGGCGCGATGGGAGAAGCGGCACTATTAGAAGGGGTTTCTCTCGTCCTTATCCGTTGGGTGACAAGTGTGAGGGACGGGCGCCCTAATATTTTGCGACGAGTCAGAAAAAGCAAAGTCTTAACTTGTCCAAATTGTACACAACAACCTTTTTCTTATTAAAATAGTCCAGACATTTGAAGCCTCCATTTGAAGGGGAAATGATGTGGCATGCGCATGCCCCTTTGAATATAGCCACAGCCTCCAACAGGCGCTCGCTCGTTTGTGCCCACAGCACACGCAAAAGGAAAATCCACAATGACCCTCTCTCTGGATGCAGTCCGTACCGCCCCAAATCTCCAGCCGCGCCCCCATTGGCTCCCGCGGATGGGCCCCGCGCCGCCCAATCGCGGGCCGCCTTCTCACCGTCATGCCACCCTGCCCAAAATTTATCGTCTAAACATTTGTCTGCCCGAGTAGTCGCAGCCCGAAGACACTCCCTGCTCCTTTTGACTTCGTCCGGGCAGGCCAAACTGAGAGTTTCATCCTTGCCCGTACTTTCCTGCCCGTTCGTCTCGCTGCCCGTCCCCCGCTCTGTACTGTCTCCTCCAACTTACAACCCTCCAGTCTCTCTCTCATCCCTTGCCCCTCCCTCCCTCCCTGCTCCTTCCCACTGTTTCCTATCAAGATACGTAAGTTGCAAAACCGTAATCTTGGAGTTTGCTGCTCCCTGAGCATAGTAGGGAGTTTCTGAGTCTCTGGGCCCCTATCTTGGAACGGCTGTTGGTGCTAGCCTCGCCGTTGGCAGCCATGGCGTCCCTTGGAACTCTCTCTATGAAGCTCGCAGATCCCACCATGCGCACTGCCGCCCTAGGAGAGTCAAGAAGTCGCCGCACGCGTCCTCCAACGGCCACGTGCCAGTCTTCTGCTTCCCTCACTCCACTCACTCCTTCGACCGCACGAGCCTCTCACTCCGATGCCTCCTGCAACTCTGTACCTTCCGCCTCCGTGTCTGCTTCTGCGGTTGCAGCCGCATCGTTCGCAGGAGCTTTAGGCTATACTGGAGCTGCAAACGCTTCAGACATTGCAGCGGCAGCGGTAGCGGGATCGGACGGTTCAGCAATCAGTTTGGCAATCGCTGGAGGCGGAGCTATAGCAGCACTTGCAGCAGCGCTGAGTCTCACTGATCCGGAGAAGAGGTAAATGGCTGCTTTAAAGCTCATTTACCTTTCGCCCAGTTGCTTTTTCGTGGATAATGAATAAAATGTCTGCATTGTCCATTTCAAGGTTTTTTACTGCTGCTTTTTCTGCTTACTAGTAAGACTAGGCCGTAAAGGATAGTCAACTGTGTTGGTACTGTAAGGTTTTATGCTTACGTTAAGAAGCTGGCAGCAGCGTGAGCCTTGTGCAGATTTCTGCACAAGGCTTTTGTCCTTCAGATTATGTAACAAAACGAATGTTTCGGCATTTTGTTGTCTGCCTTGTTTTATTGTCTGTACGTGAACATTGTGGAACTTGAGCATAAGGATAAGTAAAGTAGCGTCGTAGAAGAAAATTGCCATTCTATTTCTCGAGCTTATCTGACAAATGCAACAAATCCTAACGCTAGCATTTATAAGTGTACGGTGAAAAGAGTGGCTTATTTGCTAACTTAAAAACTCCCTTGGAATCACTTTTGGACGTCCGATGTGGCAGACGGCAGAAGCAAGCGGCTGAAGTTGGCGGTGACGAAAAGAGCGCTGTAAGAACAAGTGTGCATTCCGTATATTTGTACACACTTTTGTTCACATATTTGAACACATGGATGTTTTGGTTTTCTAATATCGCGAAGTGCTGAAGGTGGTTGTGTTCAGCTCCTCCCTTTTTGTAGATGACTTTGTGAACGTAATCATCCTTACTGGACTGTCACAAGCACTGGGGGCTGATTTTTTTGTATGCTCTTGTATTGAAGCACGATGACTTGTTCTCTTTATCAGATACTCTATGGTGATTGCTGAAGCTGAATTGTATTTTGGAGGTTACAGGTTCGAACTTACTTCAACACATCTGGCTTCGAGAGGTGGCGCAAAATCTATGGCGAGACTGATGATGTGAATTCAGTGCAGGTACACCCATAGCATCGTGACATTAACGAATTCTTCCAGCTTTAACTTTTTAAGCCAGAAGCAAATCTTGAACCTTTTTTGCTTGTCAGCTCCAGCCCCATTTTTTCCGTACTTTATTAACATCAAGTCGATGCTGTATAACACAAACGGAATTAGTTTTCATAAATGGACTGAAGATGTTAGACTGTGGTTGGATTTGCAGCTCGACATCAGGCAAGGCCATGCACAGACCGTGGAGAAGGCAAGTACTTCATGTATCCAATCGTAAGCCAGAAAAATGACATAGATGATACAGTTAATATATTTACGGTGGTTGTTCCTCAAGTAATACCGGGCACTGGGTTAAAAGGAGATAATATAATGGGCAACTCCAGGGGAAAAGCTGGCTAGACTGGAGTGTAACTTGACAGAGTAATTTCTTTACTTGTTTGATGTGTTTTTTTGACGAAAAATTGTGAACCGCCGTATTCTGCCAGCATTGTAGCAATTATTGATTGAAGAAATTTCTGATGGTTTCTTCAGGCTCTGTTGGGCAATTGGGCAAAGGCAAATATGAGTTATAGAGAGCGATTTTGCTGACAAAGATGGCAGAGAAACGTTGGCTGCATTTCTGCAGGTGCTTACTTGGTTGAAGGCTGATGGTTCCCTCGAGGGCGTTACAGTCTGTGATGCAGGGTGTGGCACAGGCAGGTAAAGGCAGTTTTTTGCTGTCTGCTTTTTGTTTATATGATTGTCCCACCCTACGCTTATGCTAAGCTATGTGCGGAATAGCGTTTATACTGCAGTAAACACCAGTTTTTCTGGCTTGTTTCCGAAACCAGACATGATAAAACTCTCATCATACTGGAAGCAACGATGACTTCGTGCACGTATATGGCCGGTCTAATTTAAACCTGCACCATCGCAATGCGGTTGGAAAGTTAATAACACAATTTAAAAAGCTACATGATCGACCTTCGCAAGGTGAAGGAGCTTCAATGATCCTACTCACATAGTTTCAGGCATGATTTGACTTTTTTAAGCTGTTGTGCATGGTGCAGTTTGTCTATCCCCCTTGCTCTGGCAGGAGCAGATGTGAGTGCAAGTGACATTTCATCATCCATGGTAAGCAGCAACTTTTGTATTTCCATTCCATGCTCAATTTTCCTTCTCTGCTAGTGGTCAAATATGTAAAGGCAGCAGAATTTATGACGTAGGTGAAGAACACTCAAGCAGGGTCTTGTATATTGAGTTTGTGAATATCCTGCTTTTGCCTCCCAATGCGACACGTATTCATCTATGGATTCCATGTATGTGTACGTATGTCTTGGAGCCGCAGGTGGAGGAGGCTGCAAGGAGAGCGGAGGCAGCTTTGGCGGAAGGAAAGGGAAAGGCACCAAAGTTTGAAGCAAGTGACTTGGAGTCATTGTCAGGGAAATATCATACTGGTACACAGTGATTGCTTCCCCACACGTCTCTAGACGTTTCCTTTAGCATCTTCGTCTTTCAGGCTTTGGTAGTGATTCAGCAGACTTCAGAGTTTGCTGCATTGCAGAAATTGTTTAGAGCGCCGTGCAGGTGATAGAGCACTTCGAGGGATAACGGACGTGCTTTGCTAGCTGTATGTTGTTCCTCTAGCTGAGTCTGGACCCTGCTTCTCAATGGCAGCGTAGCACGACCGAAATGAGCACAACTGACGTCCAGCTTGCAGCTGATACTCGTGCAAATGTTACTGTGTTCAGAGTACTTAGGCATGATGTATAGTTGTTGATGCCATGAGAGTTTTGTGGGGTGTGGTATATGCAGTGGCTTGTTTGGATGTGCTCATTCATTATCCCCAGGTAAGAGGCAGAAACATGTTTCTTCTCGTTTAAGTTCTTCAAAGAAAGTTCTTTTCTGTCTTTAGCAATATCTTTGGCCGGTCCTCTGTATGCTTTGTAAATTTATCATATAAAGAGATTGATTGATGCTATGGGGCCTGGGCATATGTACGTGTTGCAGGATAAGGCTGGTGAAATGATTGCCCACCTGGCGTCACTTGGAGACAAGAGACTTATTTTGAGCTTTGCACCATACACTCCCTATTATGCCGTCTTGAAGGTGAGACCTGATTTTTCCTAAACTTCCAAAGCATGTATCTAGATGCCTACGATCCTGTGTGTTGTTTATGAACAGGGTATTGTGGAGTGCATTCAGCGAAGGTCTTGAGAAGGGTTCATAGGGGAAAGGATTTCACATCAGAGGCAAGTTTAGAAGCATAAGCAGCACAAAAGCCGACAGGTCTGTTTGTTATGAAAGTAAGATGGGACATTCTAGGTTCTTAAAAACGGTTTTTCTAGTGTTTCTGCTGTAAATTGTTTCATCATTGTTTGTCATATTGCGCTTGGCAGAGGATTGGAGAGCTCTTCCCCGGGCCATCGAAGGCCACTCGGGCATATCTCCATGCAGAAGACGACGTTGAAGCTGCCCTGAAGGTGGGAGTCTCATCTCACCTTTACCAGCCTAAACGTGAGGCTAATAGCAGCAGGGCAAAGTTGGTAGGGTAACGGTGACACCGTGTTTGGCTATGTTGTATGCGAACCCGCGCTTATATCAGCTCCATCTCATCAAGTTCATCACGGATTCGGATTGATTCTGTTTCGGATTTCGACAATGGAAACCTTAGTCACATCTACCAACAACTATTACTCTTTAAGCCACTGAACGAACTAAACTATAAGATTTTTTTTCTCGAGTATGCTAATTTTACGTATCAACGATGTTTGGGCTAGAGTAGTCAATCTTGCTGGGGGAGGCGTTAGGAATTGACGAGCACGTCAAAAGGGACTACTCAGAATGACGGGCAGGTCCTCACATGGCCAACTAGTTACTGCTCGAGTGGCCATTCCCTGGCGGTGTTCATTCCGTGTGGTTGCAGGGCGCTCCATGATGCCAAATGCCATCTATAGTTGCAGGCATACAAGAGTCGGCCTTGCAAGCAGTTTGGACCACAAAACGTGTGGAGGTTTCAAACTGCTGAACTTTGTCTGACCAGACTCTGCTTTGAGCACTATTGCAGGCGGCCGGATGGCAAGTGACGCGCAGGGAGCTGACAGCGACCAAGTTCTACTTCTCGCGTCTGCTTGAAGCAGTGCCCATCGCCTCTTGAAGGTGGTCGAATGCGCATCTCAATAATTCGACATTTTGGCACAAAAGCGACCACTGACTTCAACCAATTCACCAACCACTTGACGATCTGACCTGACTTTGAACAATTAATCTTTCATCTTCTCTGGTTTAGTATTTTATCGTCTACGCCAGCTCGTCCTGACTGGGCTGCTGATTTGAAAGCCTTCACGATGACGAGGGGGATTCATCGTCATTTTAGTGAATTCCCTTCTTTTTTCCAATTGCATGTATGGAATTGGCTACAAATTGCTACTGAAACTTGCAATTTACTGTATGTCCACTGATCTTTCCACCCGCATGCTGCTGCTTCGTGTTTGGTTGGTTGAGAAATCTTGATTTGCTGTTCGTGCCATTGTGAGCTTTGTATTGGTGTTGCGAGAGCTTTGTTGTAAGGAGTTCCAAGTTACGAGGCCGAGATGCAAGGGAATAGGGATGAAGAGAAAGCGGTCGCAAGCACCAGCCAGCCAGGTGATGAAGAGCCTCGGGGAAAAGAGTTTGAAACAAGTTTTCGTGAAACCGCAACGGAACTTGAATGCCATTTGCCGGAAAACAAAGATAAGAAGCCTGAAGCAGCAGTAATGGAGCGCCATTGGGCGACAGGGGGTGGTCGCGAGCCTGCAGAAGCTTATGAGCAAGAAGCTGCTGCTGCTGCAACTCGAAGTAAAGAAGCGGGCGAGCAACCAAAAACACCCACACCGGTAATAAGCAGCAACAAGAAGCGGGATGATAGAGATGATAGTCACTGGAACTTGGAGGAATGGAAAAATTCTATAGGAGAAGGTGCTGGTAACCATCATGTTGGTGATAATGTATCACTTGAAGAGAAGTCTCTGGAGCCTTGTCATCCAAGAGCAGATGAAGGACAGCCTTCAAAACACCAGCAGGTGTGATATTTTGTTCTATGAGTCAGAATCTGCAAAAACGGAGATTATAGATACTTTGGAGGATGATGTTTTGATTAGGCGGAACTGATTGCCAAAACAAATTACAATTCACTAAGGTTCTCCTTGTACATATGTACGATAGTCGGTTTGGACTCCAGCCTCAAAAGCTATATACTGACATCGGTTGTTCACTTTGTACTCTTATTGGGATTTTCTGGATGACATTGTGTAGTTGAGATGAGAAGCTGCTGAGAGCTACAGGTGCTGTTGGCATCTCTGAACATAAGACCGTTTGTGCGTTTCACTGCTGTGAATTGACGAAGTGCACTTGTAATCACGAACAATGTGCGCACGCTGCCAAGGACAAGATATCCATCATCTTTAGCATATAGAGAACCTGTCGATATCCAATTCATCCTCGACAGAACGGGTTGGTTGCAACTTTGCATCTTACAGCGATCAGCATCAGTTATCAAAGCTCCTTCAGAATCAGTTCCCTTTACCACAGTGCACTCAAGCTTTTTTTTTTTAAAGGTATCCATCGTCAGAGTTGTCGAGTGGCGCTGGTTGCACAGGAACTATTTGCTTAAATGTTGACGCAAATGACTTGGCTTATGGAATGCATTGCAGAATGTCGCTCAGTATATCAAGAAAGCAGACGAGGTGTCTGTGAACGCTCGTGAGCAGAAACGAGAGGCAAACGCGGCATACTTGACAAAGGAGGTGAAGGAAGCTGAAGCAGAAGCTGGAGCCGGTGTTAGAGAGAGTGAGATGGGGGGTAGAGAAAAAGGGGGAAGGAGAGAGGCTGTTTGAGAGAGTGTGTTTACTTCGTTAAAAAAGGCCCCTGACAGCTTAATCAGCACATTAAAAATAATGAACCTCCACAATGTAAGGATCAAGGGTTCTCCGAGAGTGTACCATTTCCGAATTTTCAACCATTTTTTCAGATTAGAGTCTCATGACTTTGAGCCTATGGAATGTTTTGGCCACATCAAACCACAGATCGCCAATAGCCTTACTACTGAGGATGAATCTTAAAAAGGAAGAATCTATGAAATAATTGTTTTGGTATTGAGGGTATATCGCAACAGCACTTCGCTTGCTGCTTGTCGAGGAGGAACGGGCGGAGGTAGCTGACGGGAGCCATCCCGTCAGTTGATGGAAGCTGAAAACGAGAGCTGAAGAAGGGAGGCAGGCCTCACTACCTGCTCGACGACTCCTAACTGTGTTCATTCATTCATGCAATGCGTGGTTTTTGAAGAACCCGACTCCAACCACAAGGCAAATCAGCAAGTTACGACATTGATACGGATGGCGGAAGACTTGGAAAGGTTTTTCATGGTTCTTGAATTTGCGTGCTTGCAGAGTGGTTGTTCAGAGCATTCAAAGCCAAGGCACATCATTTTCTCCCGCATGTACAAAAAACATGCTGCGGAATTGCATTCATGTCCTATCATACTTTCCTTTACAAATGAGAAGTCATCAGTAGAATGATGAATTTAATCTCCTACGTGTAGACCCGTCTGAATATGATACAACTTCACGGCAACAAAACAATCGGCCTCGAAACAAACTAAAAAGAATTGCCCACCTGCCAACGCATCAAGCTTCAGCATTTTTCCTTTCAAAAAATGCAAAGAATGAAAGCCGCTCTCAACTCTCCCGGCTCTACAACCGACTTCTTGGAGCAAGCTCTCCCTTCCCTTCCTTCGCCGTACTTTGCCCCCCAACAGAGGAGGGCTGCCGCGACCTCTTCTCAACCATTCGTGACAGCTGTCGCACCGCTTCTTTCGGAATATGACGAGGATGATGGAGCCACCCGGCTCCATCCACAACTACAGTTGCCCCAGAAATGTACTTTCCTGCAGCCGATTTATCAACCAAGCCACAAATCCCCCGTTTCATAAAACTTGGCAATTGATAGATTCTCAAAGAACAAATGTAGGTTATGTCCGCCACGAAGCAGAATCAGTTCGACTACAGAACAGCTACCTGCGGACGATGCCAAGTAGACTGCAGCCATGGCTATGTCCCACGTGTCTCCCATCCGGCCGAGGGGAATGTAGTCGTTAGGAGAAACTCCGGCTTCCTGGGGTGCCAATTTTGTCATTCCAGGAGTGTTTCCAATGGGTCCCGGAGCAATCACATTGGCACGGATCCCGTAGTCCGTTCCCCATTCTAGCGCGAGATTTCGTGTAGTTGCATCCACTGCAGCCTACATCAACAGAGGAAAGGAGAATGAGGGAGAGGGTTGAGAATATCAGGAGGGCAAGAAGAGAGGAGGGAGGAGGGACAAACGCAAAGGAAAGAGGAGAGAAGGAAAGTGAGGAAGAGAAAGAGTGCACAGGAAGAGGGGGGAAGCGAGAGTTGCAACGGAAGTGTGGGGAAAAAGAAGTGGGGGACACGGGCAGACATGAGAAAGAGTGAGCAAGATGCTTAAGGGAGGTTTAAACGGTAGATAGTTTTGTGAAAAAGTCGATGAGGGATTGGGAGTGAAGGTTTTAAGACAGCGTGTATAAGCAAACCTGCAGCTTGCTTGAGAAAAAAAAACCAACGAAAACATTTAACCCTGAAAGGTTAAACTCGAAGGCATCCTATACCTTGGCAGCATTCAGATGCGTCTGATACCAGCCAGCAGAGTAATGCAAGGTGGCGCTGATGTTCAAGATGACGCCTCCCTCAGATGGCTCCTTGCCGGGGCCTCCTCGAGCCAAGTAGGGCCTCGCGGCCAGGCACATAGTGAAGGTGCCAACAGCATCAATATCCAGCACTGCAAACACACCGTGGAATCAGCAATTGAGGTTCATGAAACGGACTCATTTGGGCTGCATGTGATTTTTTTTTTCATTTGTTGGAGTTGGGGTGAGGACTAGGGCCCGAGACAGGTTAGAGTAGTAAGAAAGATAAGAATAATAACAATAAATATGTAAATTAATAAAAAGAAAGATAAAGAACTAAAGTCAGGCCTTTCACCTGTTCTATACGCATTTGAGGAGAGGTCCTCGGAAGGAGCTAGGAAGTTTCCTGCAGCGCCATTTATGAGAACATCCAACCGCCCAAAGCGTGCTATGGTCGCTTCCACGGCCTTCACAGCATCCTCTTTTTTCCGCACATCCCCTTGTGTGTACACTGCCTGCATGAATTGCATTTTCCATTACTTACAAAGTCAAATCAGGAACCCTTTCCTATCTTATCTAGACCACCTTAGGGATTTGAAGTTTATGTCTGACGAGGAAAAAGGCTTCTAGGTATTTTTGGCATTCTTGAAAAAAAGGTAAAAAGGCTTCCAACGGTTTGAAATTATGTTGCGAATTGAACACATAATTCGAGCTAAAAAAATAGAAAGACGGGTATGATACAATTTGAGAAGCAGCGGGGGGAGGACAAATAGCACATTTGAAGAAAGAGAAGGAATCTGAAAGATTACTTTTACATTTTTTTCCGCTTATTCCACTTCGCCTCTCTCTTTCCCCGTCTCTTTCTTCCCCCGCCCTCTCTCCCCTATCCATCACCTTCCTCTCCCTCTCCTCTTCCCTCCCCTTTCTCCTCTCTCTCCCACTCTCACCTCCGTCCCCTCCCTCTCCAGTTCCGCCACTGCCTCCTTGAGGACAGCCTCTCGCCGGCCCATGATGGCGATGCGCGCCCCATGCCGTCCAAACTGGCGCGAAATCTCAAGGCCGATACCCGACCCGCCTCCCGTGATGAGCGCCACGTGGCCTTTCAGGGCGTCGCCACGAAACGGCGACTGTGCGGCCATGGGGCCGCGCCCTCTTATGGCGGAGGAGAGCTGCAGGGGAGGAACCGCGCTGCTCTCTGGACCTGGCGAGAAGAGGGAGGGAAAAAGGGGGCCCTCTGTCGTTCTGAAACAGACTCTCTAGCAGGGTACGAATGATGTTGGGACTGTACGGCCGGAGGTGGGCCGGCGACCGTATGGAGGCGGGAGCGCACTAAATTAAAGGGTCCGCGGGACGCCACGTGACGTAATTCGTACATACCGTACGAACCATACGGATGTATCGAAATGAGAGCTTCTGAGGGAGAATTCAGAGGGCTAAAAGTTTATAACCTTATATCCTTTCCGCGTGCATTCAGAGCAAGGGATGATATATTTTGAACTCACGATGGCAAGGCCATCAAACGTACATGAAGGAAATCAACATCGGGAACCAAAGGGAGCGGTCACAATGGACTAAAGGTCAAAGAAAAAGCTTTTGAACGGATGTCTACTCCTAGGCTCAACAACACGGCACTAGAAGCAGCCGCAAAGGTCGCCAAGATGTGGCGCAGCACGCGTAGGAAGGGGTGGGGGACCACCGGGACGAGCACCAACAACCCCCGCACGCCGGAGGATGGTGGAAGCAAGGCAACGTGGCGAAGGAAGGCATTCAGAGTGTGTGTAGTGAGATGGGTTGGTTGTAGTCAAGGGAATTGCGATATAGGAAGAAAAGCAGAGTAGTGCAAGCAGCATTCAACAGAGTGGCATTAGGGAGTTTTGGCCCGTGGGCTTTCTTCACAACCCCGAGGGAGGGAAATCACTTTTCCAGTAACAGTAACAGGATGGTACATATCCATCCGATTAAAAAAGTGCATACGATACGGTACGATACGATACGGTACGAAACGGTGCGGCTCGATTCTACACGACATGATACGCTACGATACGTTCCGACGTGTTTTGCAAATTGTAAGAACTGACTACAAAATTGACGGCGGCCGGTGAAGATAAGGGACCCACCTCCCTTCACGCAGGATTCGCAATAGTTATGCATTTTGACTGTCGTGTACGACTTGTTGGCATCACCTATCAAGAGATCAATGCCCAATCTCCGGTAATCCAATACACTACGGTATGGAGCAAAGCCCTACGACTGAGAAGTCTGTGCAATCTACTTCTCGATAGGGCATGAACAATCGAATCTGAACAGTAACTGTTTCCCAAGGGTGCGCGGGATGTCCTAGGCCTCCCTCTATTTTTGGGATCACAAAGCCGCCCTTTCAAGGAGCATGAAGTTTACTGCGCTCGGCCTGCACTCCACTCTTTCTAGGGCGACGACTGCAAGCTTTCGGGATCCAGAGCAAGAACGAGCTCCTCGGTACAACCATCCATCTTGCAACACGCGACCGCCTCATACTATTCTAGAGCCGCTCCAACATGCGTAAAGCGAGATACACTTTGGGGGACATAGCAATCGCCACCACATCCTCGAGCCATCCATCAAGCAAGCTGTCAAATGTACCGGGCTTTGCTTCACTGCCAAATGTCTGAAAATGAAGTGCAAGAACTTCTTCTCAAAACAAAATGCAGGGTGGAGCAGCCCACGTCGCAACCAAGCGGTTGTGAGGTCGCATGAGCCCCGCACTGCGCACTGCGCACGTGGTCTGCAGAAGAACCTACAGACTGGTCTCCCTCTATCTCAAACAGTCTTACGGCCCTCTGCCATCCTTTATTCGTTATTCTGATAGGGACACGTGAGTGGTGTACTGTATCTACATGCCAAAGGAATGGTCTGGAGTTGATATCGAGAATTACAACTAGAACTGGCACTGCAGTGAAACTGCAATTGCAATGATGGCAACTTACTCGTTCTGATGGCTCTGGTCTTGCTCGATGAACCTGAGAGCGTTTTCTTTGGAGATGACCTCCACTCGGCTGACTCGGTTCTTGTGGAAGACGCCATAGATGCGGTCCGCCACCTTCACCAGCTCGGGGCGGAAGGTGGTGGTGATAAACTGCGTCTGCGAACTGTCTGCCTGCTTGCGGATCATGTCTGGGTGCCTCGGTCAAGGGGGGCACCAGGGAATGAATGAGGGTCACGACAAATGATGGTTTTTAGGACTTTCTCGTGCAATAAGAAGGGGCGTGATAAGATGTGATGTGTCTCGATTCGACAGATCAGATGGGCTCCCATTGAGAAGATGTGGAATGATTTCATGTGACATGGCAAGACCTGACGTGATGCGAAATGATGTGATGCAATACGATGCGATCAGATGCAATGCAACGAGTGTGATCCATGCGCTCAATGAACAGTGGAGCTGGAAAAGGATACTTCCTACGGCTGTACGGTACTGCGGGTCGAGAGCGGCATCAATCTCATCGAACAAGTCTGCAAGGAGAGTCGCCCGCAGGACCCAAAATGAGAGCAGTGTGTGAGATCATTCTATGTATAGAAAACGCCACCTTTCCGCCCTATTCAGTGATGTGAAATGATTCGACATGGAAGCTATACGTACGCTAGATCAGAAACTCCTCTCGAATTGCCGCCACTCCAATCTACCTCAAAGTGATAACATCATCGCGGCAACCACCATTGTGTGGCGATAGTTACGACTGTACTCACAGAATGGAGCCGGATCACAGCGCTGGATAGCGAAAATTAGAGTAAGAGCAACCACAGTCTTCTGGCCGCCAGAAAGCTGCTTCATAGACTGGACCTCTCCCTGGCCGGTGAAGGACACCTGAACATTGTTGTGCATTTATGAGCAAGCCATGAAGCATGAAGGCTCAAAAAGGAAGCAAAGGAGGCTTGGAATCTAGCCCGTGTAAGCCAAGCACATTGTTGAAGCAGAAAGGTTGAAGTTTCATTCAACCATAAAAGCTAAGAAGAGAGCAAGCATCCGAACTTCAAGTGTTGGAGGCCTATGTGAAGCAAGAGTTATCTGAAACAAAAGTCTCCGAAACTTTCTTCCTAAGATTCTTTACTTTTTCTGTGCTTTGAAGTTCTGTTAAATGCTTCTGACTTTCAATATGTCTAAGGATTTTGAGGTCCAGAAGTCGTGAGATTTGTTCCAGGTTTTGGTTTACAGCGTTTTCACAGGTTTTTCTGTCTGTCTTTCTTGAAAAAGATGCGGACCCACCTTGACTTTCACTCCACTGTACTTTTCTATGCGCCCTTCCCGGTCACTGTTATCATCGTCGTCGTCATCGTCATCATTCCTTTCATCGCCCTGCGTCATGCGTGGGGGGGGGTGGTCTACTGAATTGCTACCACAATAAGTGCAAACCATAGAAACCAAGACCAGGAGGTGAATGGAGTTAACAAAAAGCTGATACAACACACAAAACTTTCGTATTGTGATCTTTTGTGATCTATTGTGATATTGTGATCTGTGGGCTATGATGCTGACCTTGCGTTTCTTCATCATGACCAAAGATCCATGGCCCTGTGGAACTAACTCCTGAAAAGCTTCACGAAAATTTTTGGCCACCCCTTTGAACGTGCGCTCAATCGACTCGTCTTTTCGCATATCCAACGCAGAGATCAGCTCCTTGATTTTCTGGGAAAAACAGGGGAGAAGAAAGCCAGATACACACATGTAGGATGGGACGTATATCTGTCAATACTTGCACAACGTACAGCCAGCACCATGATGTTCGGCATATGAATTTTGTCCACGGAATAACCCAAAGGGCAAAGCTTCTGAAGGTACCACTCACCTCATCCGCTTTATCCAACTCCGCCTGTCTCTTTTGCAACTCTTCTCGCTGTTCGGTAAAATTGACGTACTGGTCGAGCGCTTTTTTATTCACATGGCTGTACTTTTTCAACTGCTCGTTACATCTGTGCATCATCTTATGCAGCTCCTTCAAACTCTTGTTTTGATACCTGCCAAACAGGGAATAGCCAGTACATGAGGATAGGAACATTTTCCAAAATTAGATAACTTTTACAGAATACAGGCTTAAAAGGACGTGTGTAACTACAAAGGACAGAAGGGAACACATTCATGCCTCCATCTCTCTGCCTAAAACCCCCAACTCACTCCGCACATGAATATTATTGCCCCCTCCCTCTCACTTTCCCTTGTATAATTTCCCTCCCTTCCCCCACCACACACTAGGGAAACCATAGGCTTCGTCTGTTCTAACTTTTCAAACGCGTCCGCAGGAAGAGATCCGAGGTCGCGAATTTTCTTCATGAGGTCGTCCCTTTGCTGTTGCAATAGAATCCTCTTATTCAACAGCTGTTCAAGCTCCTTGGCTTCATCTTGCAATGTCCGCTGGTAGGCGTCTTCAGCTTGCTGGATTACCAAAAAACAGCACACTGATCCACTCCTGAGGATTATCTCCAGTTTACAGGCACAAACATCATACTTTGAGCTTCCAACCTGGAGAAATTTCTCAATAAAATATTCATTTCGAACAGGGATGAAAGCTCCTTAAAATGATCTCTTCTATCCAAAGTGAACAACCCATTGTAAAGACTGAGGAACTGAGCAGCAGAACGGTGAACAATGCCTGCAGGACTTAATGATTTCCAACGTGTTAGTCAAGCTTCTGACTCACAAAAAGGTTTTCAGAAAAGTCACCTTGAGTTCATCGCGCGAGCTTTTTAGACTACGGATTTCTTTTTGCTGCGCCTCAATCAGCTCCGTGACCTCTGCACATGTATTCAGCAGATTCAGCAAAGAAACCAAACTCGTGTGTTTCACCTTGCAAGAAACCGAAAATACAAAACACAGCGATCCTTAACAGTAAGCTGGCACAGAGAGGCACCCCGGCAATCCCTCCAGAACAAGCGTTTGCATATGGTACTTCATTTCATACACACACTTGGCAAGCTTCTGTGCCCAGTCAAGGGGAAAGCGAAATCTCAAAAAAACCCACTTTGGGGGAGACATAAACCTCTGAACATCCTGCTGGCTTACTTCTTGCATTCTCATTGGCTTCCTCCACTTCCACCTGTGCTGCTTGGAGTTCCCTCTGTTTGTCTTCGAGATCTGCCCTCCTCGCCTCAATATCGATTGAGCCTAACTGAGCTTCAACTTCCTCCTTCCGCCGAAGAACATTTTGAGAAAGCGAAAACTCGATTCTGTTTTTTTGTTCATCAAGCTGCATAGAAAAACCCAGCATCCCTACAAATGCTTTTGAACGATTCCAAGAACAAAAGTCTTCACTCTCTTAAGGGGCGCTCACTGATCATGCACTTTTTGAAACCATAAAGCTCTCCGATTTGAGGTCTTCGATTTGTTCAGGGTCTTTGGATTCGAGGTTCCAAATGCAGATATTGAAGGTTACAGTGGTCTCGGTTTTTATTGAGTTCGAAGTATCATGAATTATCAGGGAGAGAAAGAAAAACAAGATATGCCATCAATAAGTCACTGAGATTCACCTCCGTAAGTCTTTTCTGGCATTGAAGATGCTCCTCTTTCAGTTGGTCGAGCTCTGTACTTAGATTGGAAAGCGACGCTTTCTCCTCTTCACTCAGTTGACCGGTTAGCTCTGTTCCAATTTCATTCCTCTTCACTTGAATCGTGTCTTCGTAATCAAAAATTCTTTCTGCTATTGATTTTGTTGTATTTTCCTGCACCCGTAGAGAGAAAAGCCACTCACTGATGAGACAGAAAGAGAACTAAGAAGTGGGGAGGCAGGGGAGAGGGAGGGATGTTGGGAAATTGAGAGTGAGCGGACAAGAGAAAGAGAGATGGTGGGGGAGGAGAAAGGGGAAGGGAGTATGTACACACGAGAAAAAGTGATGATGTTGGAGGTAGCGGAGAGGATGAACGCTTTTAAGCATTTCACGCTTCCCACTAATACATGCAAAGTCCAAATGTGTGGCCAACAGATCGATTTGTTTTCATTACAACCTTCATCCAGCAAAATGGATGGACGACGCACCTTTGATTCCACCTTTCTCCTCGTCGCCATCTCTTGCTGTTCTATTTCTTTGATGTCAGTTCGCAACTGCTCTACCAGATATCTAGCGTGCCTTTGCTCATTCTCCAGCTTCTCCATCTCTCCAAGGAGAAGATTGATTCTCTGGTCGCACTGTATGATTAGTCAAGGAGTGGTTGCTGCATGAGTATACTTTATCTTAGTCATATCATGCATGGTGTAGCATAAAAAGTAAAATTGTTCAAAAAGTGAAAGCAAAGCACAAAAACGATTGAAAGTTAAACAAAGGACGTGGAATGAAGGATATCAATGCTTTCTGCGCGGACAGCACTCAGCTCTTCATCCAGCCTCGACAGCAAAGCCTGATTCTCCCGTCTCGCTGCAACCAGTCTCAATTTCCGCCGCTTGGCATCTATGTGACCGCCTCTCATGGCTCCTTTCCTCTCCACTTGATCACCTGCATTCCAAGAGAAGGAAAAGTGGAAGACAACGTTCTTTTTTGATGTGCATATTAAAGGGCACGCTACTGGCAACAACGTGAATTGCAAAGACAGCTCAACGCTGGCATGGTATGCCCAGTGGTATTGCAGCCCATCAGTATTGATAACCTTGATTTCTGAGAATAGGCGCATGTCTTACCCTCCATTGTCACGCAGTCGATATCACCTGAACGAGCCACTCTCGTCGCAACATCCAGATTTCGGCAAATTACTGTGCGTCCGAATACCTGAAAAGCTACCGTATAGTGTTTAGGACAAGGGAAAAAATCAACGTGCGTGAGGGAGGGCAGGTCGAGGTATACCAAACATCATCACTCCACAATTTAAATTGTAATATGTTTCGTGCTCACCCCTGAGAGGAGTACAAAGCCTATAATCCAAATGAGGGGGAAAAAAATGGAGCAATGGAACAGCGTGACACAAAGCATTACCTGTGCGAAAATTTCGTGGAATTTGGGATCATACTGTATCTTCCGTAAAAGAGGTACCGTATCGTTGTCACTTGGAAGATTGACTCTTGGACCTCGCATTCGATTCAAGGGGTAAAACGTGACTCTTCCCGCTCTTTGTTGGACCAAATATTTCGTTAACCGTTGTGCAACATCATCGGTCTCCACAATCACATGGAACAAGCTGCACGCCGTTTCAAAAGGTAAGAGAAGTTCTACAAACACACTTAAACGTAACTTCAAGCGATATGACGAGTAGTCAATACGAACAAACTCACCTATTTCCAGCTGTTACCTCAACCGCGGTATTGAACCTATCTTCACAATGAACTTGCTCAAGTAATGTGCCGTACACCCCTTCAATATGATGATCTCGAACGAGCCGTTTCACTGCCTCAGTGCCTTGCCTCGCATCCTGCAAATGCGTGCTTTTGGTAAAAGAATCAGAAGCCTGCATTGAATGATGCGCGTTTGAGGACGCGCGACCACTACGACAACAAAAAAAATTAAGAAACCTTACCATCTCGCCTTTGATCTCTCCCTTTCTCTACTCTCTTCCTCTGTCCCTCACATTCCACCTCTCTCTCGCTGAAGTCGCATATTTGCAGAACGCAGCCCTAGGAAGGCGAAACATGATCAAGGGAAGATCTCACTCTTGGCATGGCGCTCTCAAGCGCTCTTTCTGCTTGAATAGTTTCATCACGAGCCTTTCTCTGCGCATCCTCAAGCTCCGCTTCCTGCTTTCGCAGAGTCCTGTGTGACAATATTGTGCGACAGTAAGAGATGGGGAGAGAGGGAAGTAAGGGGGATGCAAGACGGATGAAACATGCCAAGCCCAATCAATTGCGAAAAGTAAAACTCCATTCTACATCAATCAGATTCCAGCTCAGGTGAGTTCAATTCAAGAATGATATAACGGAATGTACACAATCCCAACCTGAGGAAAAAAACTATGCTCCCTGTCACTCTTGGAAAGGAGAGTCATCATCATGATCTTCGTCCAGTGGAACACTTACTTCTGTCTCCCATGTAAGTCATCACGCTGCAGTCTTAGTTGGTTTATTTCTTCCCCCCACTTTTTAATATCTGCTTCACGTGCTTGAAGCTGTTCGTGCTTGTTTCCTTTATCGGCTGAAAATTCCATTAGGTGGCCATTGAAGATGCTCACTTCTTGCTCTAGGCCTGCCATCTGAAGCATCCATGCCAGCGACAGTCAATCCATTTTGTATTTGCTCGTAATGAGAAAGTTACTACACACAATGTTGATGTATTGCAACAGCAAAGCCGTACCCCCTCTGACAATAGCAGAACAAATTGAAGTTAAAAAGCGCACCACACTAAGAAAAAATCCTTTGAACAAAAGACTATACCCATCATGACAAATTGGGAAATAAAAGCATGTACTTCAAGTGCGGCAAGGCGAGCAAATGGGCAAAGGTGGAAGGAAGGCGTAGTTGAGGAGAGCTAGCAAATGGATTGCAAAACGGTGGTTTCAGTGAATGTATGTGCAATCTGTCTGATTGACATCAAGCAAGCGCTGGGACTAGGTCACCCTTTCACATACCAGCGATCTCTCCTTCTGAACAAGGTCCTCAGTCTTGGAAATTTCGCTTTGAAGGTGCTTATCTCGTTCGGCCTTGCTGGCAAATTGGCTTGTCCTTGCCAGCTTTTGATAAAGAAAACTTATTTGCTTCTCACATTCACCGATTCTGCGAGCAGCATTTCGCTAGACAGCAAACTGTGAGAAAGACACGGGAAGACACGGGGGGAAGAGAGAGGAGGAGAAGAGGAGCGCGAGAAAAGAAGGAAAATGGGGAGGAATTCAGAACATAACGTGCTCAGGTGATATCCGCCTATGAAGAAAAGGTGAGATTGCAAACCTTTTGCTGCATTCACTTTCCCTTGCAACCGCCTCCACGTGTAAGGGCGTAACTCTCTCAAGCTCTTTCTTTGACTGCGCTTCTTCCTGCTCGAGGTCCCTCAATTCCCGTCGGATTTGTCTCTGCCCCAGAAATAAGCACATTCAGGTGAGTTCCGGGCAATTTGGATCAATTCGTTCACATGTCAAAAGATCAATCAGTGACCTACACGCCCTCATGAAATCCACTCTAACTGCAAGTGAGCAATAGACTTGTAGTAGACAGAATAGAGGGACTAGTTTTCCTTCACAAGGGATCAATACAAAGTTGCCACAAAAGAGCTGATCAGCCATCACAAGTTCGAATCAAGGCCAATTGGATTCATTCGAACACTTCTTATATTGCTCCTTCATTTCGGTAACGTCCGAGCTTGAAAAACCAATTGGTAACCCCACAAACGGCAACTGTTCATCATTTTCACACCTGTGTCTGCAATTCTGTTTGAATCTGTCCTTGTAAATTCCGAACGTCGACATCAATGTTTGTTGAGAGTTTGATCGCCTCAGTTCGCTGCTTGTCCACTGATTCTTTCTCCTTCTCTGCAGCTTGCAGGCTCCGAGTCACTGCTTTCAGCTCTTTCTCTACCGCCTTCAGTTGATCATGAGAGTCTTGCACACTAGTATGCATCGCGCCCGACTTTTCCGAGACCTTGTTTCGAGCTTCTTCAACCTAGAAAGAGTGGAAAACCCAAATCTAACCAGTGAGCCCAAGCGCACAGCTTTTCCTGCTTGCAGTTCCTCAACACGAAAAACGAAGAAACATAACTATACTTCCTTCAAAGAGGTACTGTACCACTTTGGAATGAAAACAGCCTTCTTTCCGTGCAGAATCAAAATCAATGTTCTGTAAACATACTTGATCAAGTTTTAGCCGGATATCAGAAAGCTCCTTATCAAATATCGTGTATTCCAGTGACCGAAGCTGCTTATCCAGCTGCTGATACTTCTGTAGTTCTTCCTTTTCTTCGTCAAGCTCCTTCAGCCTCTCTTCAATATAGTTGACAACTTCAAGTATCTGCTTCCGCTTCGCCTCTGCGAATTTCACAAGGTCCACGTTACTTTGATTAATGCTAAGGCCTATTACGACTTTCAGGGTCTTGAATCTGTTACTTGCACGAAAGTGAATGTCGCAAACAGATCTTTTACGACCAGAACAGAATCGAACATGACAAAGAAAACGTAGATCCGTTTGCGAGGGTACACTTTCAGATGATCCCTTCCATTCCTTATATTCATCAGCGATTATGCTACAGTTGAACGTCAGTGGAACCTGTCCGACCTGTTTCTTGCATTATCTTTAAACTCTCCTTCCTTCGTTCTTCATAAACCCTGGTGCCACCGATCTCCTTGAGCAGATCCAGCCTCTCGGAATCCTTCATAAGGGTAAGAGAAGCGATCTGCCATAAGAGCAAAACATAGGAGCAATAAAGAAAAAGGACAACACATGAAAACGGACGTTTTTGAGATACTACCATGAAACGCAGTAAAAGAACAGAGTATATTCAGTTATGGAACATTTAGAAGGTAACTGTAAGCTTGCAGAATTGCACAAGGAGTATAAAAAATAATCCCTCCTGAGTGCAGTTAACTGCAAAAGACTAGAATGTGAAATTTGACAAAAACCCCATGCTGACACAGGCACCATGAATCAGCATTCTCCGCAACATTTTTCATTCAAGGGGACTTTAGGGTAGTTTGGAAAGTAAACAAAAACCTGAAAATACTTTAGTATCCGTCCGCCGTGGAGGCCTAGCACCTATCCTAATCATCCATACCTTTCCTTGCTGCACCACATAATAAGGATTTGAACGGGAAAACCCGGCACTCTCCAACAGGTTCATCACTTCAGTCTTCCTGCCGAAATTTAATCAATTAGCAATATGTCAATGAGAAGGAAGAGTTGATGGTCCTGTCTCCTTGATGAATGCATTCCTATTAGCATCCACTCACATCCCCCCTCTCTGTTCCCCCGTCCATCTCTCCATCATCTCACCAGTGCCTCCTTTGCACCACTTCGCTTCTCCTCCTCCTTGCCCTCTCCACTTGCGCCCATTCTCCTCTCCATCTCGTCCCTCTCCACCTCACTGCCGCTGCACTTCATACCTTTACTCCCACTCTCTACCTGTCCCTCCTCTCGCCCCTTTCTCAATATGATAGTAGACATCGAGTAAGAGAAAGCCTTACAATATATGCTTTCTGTCCAAAAAATATTCGTCCTTCTTCAATCCGATAGTTCTGCGGAGCCGAACTTCCTCTTTGTCCACCTAGGACCATAGGACAAGCCACGGCCAAACGTCAAGGACACAGAACAGAGTATAGCGGTGAAAGGAAAATAATTATTCAGCTTCCACATTGTCCAGAATTGCAGGAATGTACCGGAATCCGATTGTCGCTGTTCTCAAACACAATCTCAACAAAGGCTGACATGACTTGATGTCCAGCTCCTTCCTGCACCACCAGTTCCAATTTTCTTCAAATCAGCAAAGAGGAATGGTGAACTGAACAGATAGTCAGCTTTGCAGCCATTGAATACTTCTGCTTGAAGGTGAAAAATAATGCAGAAAAAAGTTGTCTTAAAATTTATATAAGGGTTGCATCGCAGACGATATCACTGCTTATGATTGCTCATTGGTGATCACTGTCTCAATAGGAAATCTCGTACTAACATGAAGAAGAGCTTGACGATCTTCAGCTCGAAGATTTTGAAAGAGATCACTGAGAACAAACCGAATCGCTGCACAAGACAAACAAGCTGAGTACCAAATTAAGCCAAATGCCAGCCACCTGGTTCTCCTTGCATGCTATTTACAGGAATTTGTAGCAGCTTCTGTAAATAAACACCTTTGGACTCATGCTAAGCACGTTTGCCCAGTCGCCCTCTTTTGAATCCAACTCAACGAAATAGTAGGAGCAGGAGAAGAGGAGGTAGACAGAAAGGTGATCCATACCGTGGAAAAAGTTCGTCTTCCCCGAACCATTGGCTCCAACTGTGCCGGACAACAGAGCCAAGAAAGCCCTTCACATTCATCAGGTATGATAGGACAAGCAAAAGAGCAATCGATGAAGCAAATTTCATGCTACTTTCGACCATGTATAAAAAGCAATAAGTTTTTTGAATCCCAAAAGTAGGATTAAAACATTTCTTTCTTGCTCCCGACAAAGCTCAAAAGTGAGAGGCGTGTTTCGAATAAAAAGACTAACTTATGTGTACACAAAGCGTACAGAATGCATCCAATGACAAAGCATAATTAAGGCAGGCAGATTCTACACGTCTGCCTTGAAGTCCTTACCTACGCAATTAACTTTTGGACTAAACTCCTCTGTTGCTATCTGTTCTCTGTAGCTCTTGAAGCCTTCAATAATCACCTGCAAATGTAGCGGAAGCAGAAGAAAAACAGGAAAATTTGAAAAAAAACGTTACTCCAGGCACTATCAGATAAATAAGTAGAACTCGAAATAACTAAAAGATTGAGTGTTTGAGATAGAGCAAAATAGTCACTAATATGCCAGTTGTTCAAGTGTCTGAAGCCTTACCTGCTTAATATACATGTTGCCTAATGCATGTACCTGGAACTCTGCATCAATTCAACATATAAGGTGCATCAGCTGAAAGAAATGCTTGCTCCAAACATCCTCCAAAAGCGTTCACTCCCGTCAAAATGCTTTCATAGATTGACCAATTGCAAGGATGTCCCCAGTGTATTTGAATTCTGCAGACATTCACTCCAAAAGTTGGTCAAGCGAGCTTTAGCTCCCAGTGCGCGTCCATTTCCTTACCCCTTCCCTTCCTCCTCCCCGCGACCGTTCCCTCCCTCCGTCCCTCCCTCCCTCCCTCCCCTCCTCGGCGCCCTCTCCGCCTCTCTCTCACACTCTCTCTCACTCGAGCATTTCGCGCCAAAAGGGAAGGGTTTCAAAATGTGCGCCCTCCCTTATACGCACGTCCGTACATAAATTGCTTGCTCGTACGGTGTCATACGGTTCGTACGCCATAGTACAGTTTTGTACAGTTAACGTACGGTGCGTGGCGTAACATTGGTGACGGAAATCGGACTTTTGCAACCGAACTGTAACGGTAACAGTAACCGTAACTGTCCAGCAAGGGCTGACATATGTGGAGGGGACGGGATCTGGCACTAATCTCGCGGTGGCAATGCCATCATCCACTGTGCATGGACTTGTCGTGGCTTTGTCGAACGACAAAATGTGGAACCAAAGTGAACCGGTCACGAATGAGTTAGGAGCGAAAGGAACAATGTGGGCGTGCCTCTCGTGTGTGGAGGGGTGCTTTTCTGTATCTTGGCTTTCACATTGCAAGGGCAAAAGGTCTTCTTCACTCTCAGCACTTGGAGAGGAAGAGGATGTGGCATTGATCTCACGATGGCGATGCCATCAACTGTACAGGGTCAAAATCAGCACGGGGAATCACGAGGAACTGGTCGCAAAGTACCTAAGGACAAAATAGCCTTTGCCGGTAACAAAACAACTTTGGGTTATAAGAAACGCAAGACGCACAAACACGTACATTACTTTATAGCTCAAAAGCAACTTTCAGTGAAGCAGGTTAGCCTTTCTCGCTTTTTTCTTTGCTCGCTATCCTTAATAACGAGCAAGATCCGATTCTTAAGTGATAGGTGGAGCTCTTCGCGCCACAATTTGGAAGAAGCTATTAGGAATATGCGCCATAATAATAGAAGGAAAAGCTTGTCAAGCTTGTTCTGAACCTGATTGAGCCACGCAAGGCAGCCTTGATCCATTAAACTCTACATTCCACTTCACACGCTCTAAAACACCGCCTACAACAATTTCTCTCCGCCCTTCCTCCTCCCTCAGCAGCTTTACTGTCTTCCTTCCGTATACCTTTTAGACGTAAGGCCGCAATCTCCACTCCCCTTGTATATTCATTAAAATAAAGGTGCAGAAATGAGATTAGCTCTGACAAGAACGTTTCTCCCTTTGCTCAAACTGTAACAGATGCGGACACAGAAGTGGCCACCTCCGCTGCATAGGCACGCGCCCATCCGTCATAATGCACTATCTCTTCTAGATTGGGCTGAAGCACCACCTCCTCCTTGTGCTTGTTGCAGGTTTTCTCAATCACCTTCACAATATCCAGATAGGAAATTCTGCACCAGGGACACCATCGAAAGAGACAGAAAAAAAGCGAGAGACTGTGTGAGCGAGAGAGAGAGTCAGAAGGGGAGAGAAAGAAAGAAAGTGAGGGGCGCGTGAGAAGGGCGAACGTTGAACAGTAGAGGAAAGAGCCCTCACTTCTCATCGATGAACATCTCCACTGCCTGCTCATTCGCTGCGCTGAGGACACCGGTCATTGTGCCGCCGATCCGGCCGGCTGCATAGGAGAGGTCCATGGATGGGTACTTAGCGCGGTCGGGCTCTCTGAACGTCAGGTTGCCCATCCTGCACATGCTCAACAGCAGAAGGTCAACAGCCTATCTGGAGAGCGGAGAGCTCGAAAAGTGTCAAACCTTAGAAACCCAGAACAACTGCAGATGTAATCTTGCCCAAGGCTCTATGCTTCACAATAACCCTAAAAGGCCCTCAATGTCAAGTAAAGTACGTACTTGATGAAGTCGAGACGCGGCCAGGTGACTTCGGAACTGGGAAGTCGGTCGGGCCATGACATCGTGTACAGGATTGGTAGCCGCATATCAGGCCATCCCAGCTGCCCTAAAACAGACGAATCCTGAAACACTCCAACACAGCAAGAAGTGATTCCAACACTGTAAAAATTGGTCCATTTTAAGTAGAGCTTCAAAAACCCGCATCTGCCTTCTTCGCTCTGGAGGCATTCACAGCGAACGAGTTTCTCGGTTCAGAGTTTCGGAGTCCTAACTCTATTCGACTTTGAGACGAAATCTGGTTCAGCAATGTTCACACTTTTAGTAGGTAGTCTGACCACACTCCCTCCCAACTCTCTCTGAGTTAGGGTACTGAGCCTCCCCCCCTCCCCTCCTCTTCACATTCCCACTCTCCTTCCCTCTGCCCCCTCCCACTGCCTCCCTTACCTGCGTCTCGATCATAGAGTGAATGATGCTCTGTGGATGAATCACAATCTCAATGTTGTCGTAGTCCGCTCCGAACAAATAATGCGCCTCGATCACCTCCAATCCCTGCCGACATAAAATTTACAACTTCAGCAATTATTCAGATTCAAATGCTATTGTGAGTTGTTCACAAGAATATGCTCAAGTAGGATTGGCAATGTAGTAAGCCTTAATATAGTTAAGGACAACATCACCTTATTCATCAATGTGGCCGAGTCCACTGTAATTTTCTTTCCCATACTCCAATTGGGATGCTTTAGCGCATCGGCAACCTTCACATCTTTCAGGCGCTCCACTTCCCAGTCTCTGCATACAAATGCAAACGCAAATTAGGGTTTCAGTGTTCTTAGTTTCAGAGTTCTGGTGTTTAAAAGAGTTGTTAAGAGTATCAGAGATTCTACAAATATATTTATTGCTTTCAAAATTTGAGACTTCATGTTTTCTTTACGAACCTTAAGGTATTCTGACTGTGGCTTCAAGGACTAATCTAGTTTGCTAACATTTTCGAATTCTTTCCGGCTCAAAGAGTTTGAAGAAATACGAAATATGCTTGGACATTTTAATCAGAAATCTGCGTATCCGGTTTCCTGAAGGAGAGTACCTGAAGGCTCCTCCAGACGCTGTAAGAATGATTCGACGGAGCCCTCCTTCAGGCAGACCTTGTAAGCACTGCGAAAAAGTAAATGACCCAAAGAGAAGAATATGAACACCATGCTCGCTCCTATCACCAAGAAACGTGACATCGCGTCCTCTAAATTGCTACATCCTTAAGTGTCTCCAAAACCCTAAGTTCTTGAAAATCATGTGCAACCTAAATTCCTCAAATAATTTCAAATACCTGAAAGATGGCCGAATGTTCAGAATCCGCGGGAAGGATGTTGATTCCGTGCTTTTTCGCTAGGGGAAGCACATATGGCCCTCCTGCAATCAGAGTTTCTTTGTTCGCTAGAGCAATGTCCTTTCCTGCTTCAATAGCAGCTACTGTTGGCTGTAACACAAACAAACAAACAAACAAACAAACAAACAAACAAACAAAGGTACGTTACAACTTTGCGTTTTCGAGCGTGTGGAAGTTTAAGGATCATGTACTTGTTTCGTCAAGAAATGTCAGCAGTTAAATGTGAGAGACGATAGTAGGCGGAACAAAAGAGAAAAAGGAGAATGGAGACGAGAGAGAGGGCGCAAAGCAATGAGTAGATGGGACGAAGGAGAAGTGGAGATGGAGGGCGAGAGAAATACGAGGAAGGGCAGAAAGGACAAGGGCGATAGAGGACGGTGAAGTAGCGATGAAGATAGTGAATGAGAGCAAGGGTGACAAGAGTTGGGGGACAAGTGAACAGTGTGAGGAGTTCGATAGCGAGAGATAGAGAGAAAGGAGAAGGAGAAAACGATGGAGATAGCGGGAGGCAAGAACTGCCCACCTTAAGGCCAGCACAGCCCACAATGCCTGTGACGACTGTCACGGCCTCCTCGTGCCTTGCCACCTGTCACATGTTTTGTGATAAGAAACTCTAAAATGATAGACTCTTGAAACAAGACCATTACGCTGCTTCGCATACACAGGCAGAAAATGAACCCTACAATTGTTTCACGGGAAAGAAATGGAAAAGAGTACAAAATCGTCACACAAACGACTTAATGCCGTTAGAGATGGTCACATAGGCAAGCTTCCAGAAGCTGCAGTCTCACCTCCACAATGCCTTCGTCACCAGACAAGATGATAGGCTGTTGATCCACATCCCTGATGGCCTCCTTGAGGTCCTTCACTAGGGAAGCGTTTTGTATGGACACCATTTTCGGCTTAAATTGGCGTATCTGTAAATAGCCCGAGGCAGTTCGTCGTTTTCAAGCCACTGAATCAAAATAAGCATACATTTGCGCACAATTTACAAAAACCACGGACTGTGCTGATGCGTAGAACCCTGACGTGCTCTGAAGCAGAAGAATACACCTCCTCTTGAACATATTATTGACCTGCTTAGGCTCGAGGCAGTAAAAGGGAGTCCAAAGTGAAATTGCAGCTTACCTGCTCTGCCAGTAATGTGATGTTTGATCCGGCTGAAAGGGCGACAACACGGAACCGCTCCGGATATTCCGCTACGATGTCTAATGTCTGAAGCAACAAAGGTCGATTTAGTGAGCTTCACCCGCACTATTATGAGCCTTGATGAGTCTGACGATCACTAGTTGTCTGCCCTTCCTTAATCCTTACTGAAGCTGACCTAAGCCATCAGGCTATGGGGTTTTCACGGGTTAAGGGACTAAAGTTTAGACTTGCAACCTGAGTGCCTATGGATCCGGTTGACCCGAGCAGAGAAATCGGCTTTGGAGCGTCCCAAGTGTACGGATTTGTAGGCGGGGGAACTCTCCCTGGCCATGCTGGCGGCACCGTGTTGGCCGAACAGGTTGTGCCAGCTGTCCGCTTCTGACTGGCCACACTTACAGCGTGTCTCTGCTTCCTACCTGCCAACAGTCTCCCCTAAATGTGTCAAATCGTGGCATCGTTTTCTTCTTTTTACTTGATCAAATTTGATGGAGATAAAGATACTGACCATATCAAATTATAATAAGGAATGCCTGAAAGACCAGGTCCCTGGAGTTTGAAAACATAAAAAATAATGCCAGTGACAGAATGCATCGCACGATACAAAATAGGAAGGACCCTGTCACTTTTATAACAAAGAGCCGCAATTATAAAGGTTCATGTACTAGACATAAACCAGGAAACAAAAAACTGCTGCCATCAAACAGCAACGACCAACTCCAGCTTTTTACTGTTTGATGAATTTAGAAATGATCACTACAAAAGTTTCCGTTCACTCACTTGTAAGCTTCACTCCTGAAAAGAGTTTCGGAAGCTGCGTAGCACCACAGCTCTGCATTCACCCTTAAAACAAAGTTACCAACATAGAAACAGAGAATCCGTCCGCGACTCTCAACTCGGCACCACGATAAGATCACACATAATTCTTGGAAGCGGCATAATAGTCTTTAATTAGCCGAACTAAATGAAGGCGATAAAGCTTAAGCATCAGCAACTGTATTTAGCAAGAGGCACCGATCGTGGCTAAGAGCGAAACAACACGCATTAGCCTTCTGATCATCTCAGCTCTGCTCTTCTTCTGATTTCTCCCTCTCCATCTCTCTCTACCTCACCCTCCATTCTCCTTTTTCAAATTATTGCCCCTTTCTCTATTTTTTCATCTCTATGTCTCACTCTCTGCTTAGAACGTCTCCACTCCCACTCCCTTCACCTCCCGTCATGTCACCACTCCTCTCCCTTTCCCCTCCTTCTCCATTTGCCTGCCTTTCACCCTTCCACACTTATCGCTCCTAATCTCTGCCTCCTCCAACCTCCTTCCTTCCTCTCTTCTCACTTCCCTTTCCCCGCATCTCGCACTCACTCCCGTTTCCTCTCTGTCTCCGCATCGCCTCACTCCTCCCTATCTCCTTCCCTTTTTACTATTCCATAACTCACACATTATCCTCTCCTCTCCTCCTTTTCCTCCCTTCCCTACCTCATTTCCTCCTTCCCTCCCTCCCTCCATCCCACCCATCCCGCACCCCCAAGCCGTACACCGTTCTCTAACACTCACGTTGCAAAAATCCGCGTCCGTTCCCCCCACCACAGAGCTTCCCCGTGTCGGCAGCAGGAACGCTCTGGAGGCGGTGGCAGCAGCCATGGCGGCGCAGGCCCCTTGAAATGAAGCAGGCAGAAGGAGAGAGCCTCATCGCCAGTGGTGCACTTTTGTGGCAGAGGGGCCTCCCTGCCACGTGGCGGCCAAGGAGGGGCTCACGATATTCCGTGCACAGCCCAAAATGTACGAGCCGTACCCGAAAGAGTAAGGTACGTTGTGCGCGTATCCGAGGGGATGTGTGGTAACGGCACAGTTTAAGAGGGACGCTGGACGAAGCTTGACGTGACAGGGTGGGTGCTCGTGTCAGCTTTTGGGGCGCTTTATTGTCTGAGGAGACTCGTCAAATTTGTACCTTACATGCACACATTTTTCCCAAATGCCGAACAGGGTAGGGGGGGGGTCCATCTTGAAAGCAAAGTTTCTGAAGCCACACTGGTAGTCAACGCCACTTGGGCGCGAGATTTCAATATGACTGGTTTTCTTTTCGCATTAACATTCACAATAATACTTTTATTTTTCTTTTTCTTGATGGCATCGCCATCGCGAGATCAATGCCAAATCCCTTCTTTTCTTTTTTGGGCCAAAGACATCGGTGGCATGGTACAGCCACACAGCCGCACTTGACTGGTGGGACTGACGGCCATTGAGCGACATGAAGGGAGTCAAATCGGAACAACGGACCGTTGCAGCGCTGGGTATTCTCCGGCCTGCAATAGGCGCTGTGCTGTGGCGACAACGGGGGCATGGCGTGACAAATGGTCACATGCTCTCCCCGGCCTGTTGACAAAACACGCGGTGAAATCTCTCATACTGCGCGACGCTGTCTTACAGTTTCCGCATGATACAAAAAATGCCAAGACGAGGCTATTGTGCCACAATACAATTTCATTCCTATGGAGTCGTTTGTCTTCTCCGACTGCAAGATTAGGCTTTTATTTACAGATGGTTCACAGACTACAAAGTCCATCAGCTTCAGGTGTTCAGACAACTGAAGCCTCCCACCGCTCACGAAAGAGCCGGAACTCCTCCTGGCATCTGGACCTCACCTGAAAAAGAGTTGTCACGAAGCGACAAGGTTAGAGCCAAAGTCTTAATGGGGGACTCCTAGCCACTGTCGGTATGACTTCTAGCACGGTTTCCTTTCCAGAATTAAGCTTCCTTCTTCGTTCTTCAAAGGTCAACCCACTGAAAGAAGCTCCTTGACGAATAAAGTGATGGCTTGCGAGCTTACCATGTCTCTCGATTTCTCTCCCAAGTTCGACGAGAGTCCTTTACCGAGAGAGCGTGTGCTTTGATGCACGATCCACTCCTTGTCCACCACCCCTATGCTCTCATGGGGCAGGCCCTCCACACACGACCCCAGTTGGAAGTCGATGCCCCACCCATGCACCAAGTCATTCTGCACATCACATGATGATGATGGTCAGATGATGATCACGATATCCTCGGCCTCCTTCCGTTCCCTACAGTGGCATTACGGACCAGAGGGGCATCATAGCATACATTGCGGATGGAGGGAGTATAAGAATACCTGAATCATGTGCCAGACGCACCGCCAAGCACGCCTCGAGAAGACTGGAGCCATAATCTCGACAAACCTGCACTTGCATCGCGGAAAATACAACGTGCTGTCATTTGCAGAATGTTACAAAGAGAAATTCTCAAGTCTTTTCCCTCTTTTTCCGTTTTTTCCTCTTTTCTCTCTTTTCCCCGTTTTCCCTCTTTTCCCTCGTTTCCCTCTTTTCCCCCTTTTCCCTCTTTTCCCCCTTTTCCCCCTTTACCCCATTTTCCCCTTTTTCCCGCTTTTCCCTCGTTTCCCCCTTTTCCCCTTTTTCCCCCATTTTCCCTTGTTTCCCTCTTTTCCCTCTTTTCCCGCTTTTTCCTCGTTTCCCTCGTTTCCCTCTTTTCCCCCTTTTCCCGTTTATCCCGTTTTCCCCTCTTTTCCCTCTTTTCCCTCTTTTCCCTCTTTTCCCTGTTGCATCCCGGTGCATCCAATCCGCAATAGCCTCCATGGTTGACCGTACATGAGATAAAAGGAGGGCTATCAGGGGCAAATGAGGTATTAGTGGTTCAACTTTGTTTTCGAGCTATAAAGGAAGCGGTTATGAGGTCACCCTCCACATGGCGGCACCGGATTGGCCTTGTCGCAACGCTCCCTCCAAGATCGACTCTGGCTTGTGAAGTGGTGAACATCGACGCTGCCAGGCTGTCGCCGTGTGATTGGGTATGATAACTTTGTCGTATTGTCAATTGCAGGCTGCGATATCTGCAGACTATGCTTCTCCACTATCTCCATGTATCTGCGTGAGTCACATTGAAGTACAACAGTAGTCAATTAGCCCTATCACGAGACTTCTATGGGTGAAGCTTCCAATTGATCATTCGTCGACAATACATGTTGCCGGTAACTGAATTAGGGGGCTACCAACGAGACCTCAAAACGGTCGGAAAGTGGTGTCGCCATACCGAGTCCCATGGAAATTATCTATGCCTAGGTCCTCATCCCAGAGAAAAATGTAATCGTAGGCCTGTACCACAGCTGGATGAAGAAACCGCTTAGCAAACCACCTGCAAATCATCCTTCCAGGAAATTTAGAAGTTCTTTTATTTCTGTTTTTTTTAGAGAGCTTTTCCAAGTTCTTGGCCTTCTGTAGTCCACTTCCATGATTTAAAAACGTGCGTACGAACAGGAGAGCATGTGTAACAGCGCACCATTTGGTTTGTTGAAGTGCTCCCACGTGGACTGCCCTTTCACTCCACTCAAGATCACTCCATTCGCTGATAGCATTGTCATAGTGGAAAATCACACGTGTGAAATTTTCCTCAGGAAACTGCGGCGCAACAATTGAAGCACAGTTCAACATGGCCATCCACTGAAGCTGTACTAGCTGGTGCCAGAAAAAACTACATTTAACATGTAGGCTTCATTCACAATTCCGCTCTAACTGCTAGAAATCGGGCCTTCGATTTTTTTTTTAGCCCCGTACCTTCTTTATCATGGCATCCACATTCTGTTTCTGTTTGAGCCCTGCCGCAATGACTAAGAGCCCGCGGGGATGATATCTTAAATCCTGCACAACGAGCATAAGTTTGAGATTCTTAATCCATCCCAACACGTTGTTTCATATAAAAAACGCAGCACACACAGGTATCGCCCAGAAAAGACCAAATGAGCACATTACAGCGCCTATAGCTTCGGTTTCTAAGGTCTTGAAATTTATCTGTCCACCCCTATTCAATACCTCCTCTGGAGCTCCCCACTGTCGTCGCAAGTACATGTCAGAATACGCTTCGATCATCCTACTCGGCAATTTCTCCAGCCCGTCTCCATCTCCTTCCCCCTTTGCAATTTTTATAGCAGCTGAAGTACAAGTGCAATTGTTCCTCTCGGCTTCATTTGAATCAAGATTTTCCAAGGGACCCGTCGGCTTGCCCTCAACTTCCCTTAACAATCGATGCGTAGAAGACATGAATTTACTGTTTGAAAGAGACTGTTGGTGAAAACCAGCTGGGCGACAAGGCTCCCGGAAAACCTGTATCACGTAGAATGAAGCATTAGCCGTATAGAGTCGGGAGACAAAAAAATATGATTCCGGTATTGGAGCTTTGAGCAGGTTGCTACATTCAAGAAATAATTCTTTCTCATTATTATATACGGGAGCTTGCAAACTGAGCTGTACGTGTGTATACGGCGTGGAAACGAAAGCATTTTTTGTAACGCAATCCCTTACTGAAAGTTGAAACTGAATTGAAAGTACCCCCTGACCGGAACTTGAAACTGAATTTCACGTTCAGGAGTGCAGAATTGGCAGCATACATTCTTAGAAAAGTAGCTGCCTGCAAGGAGACCACATAAGAAAGTGGTGAGGGGAATTTTAAATAGGCGCATGGTCTCATTTATCGATATTGGCCAAACATCGGCCATCGGGGCCTGCAAGTATCCATTGGAGAAGGAACGCAGTCAGTTGCATCCACTGACAACAATCGCCGACATTGTTGACGGCAATGAAAACATTGACGACACTGCATGACGCCTGTTTCGTGAGCCTCTTTGTTAGACGTTACAAGATAACAACACTGATTCTGTTCATTCCAGAATATAGAGCTCATACACGTCTTGGCAAAACATATTTTGCAATATCGACTGAAATATTGTAGCGAACCAGTTAAGAGACTGCTTCTGAGTCGTTTTTGGATATGCTCACAAATTCACGTTATTTAAAATCCCATCTAACCAATGGATAACGTTTCAGTGCTTCTTGTCCCGTCAACTGTTTGGAAAAACTCATTAAGTTTGTCTCTCTGGTGCAATACCTTCAGCTGAATTTCAGACTCTGCTACGCTCTCCGCTACACTCTACACTTTCTTGCTGCTGCCTTCTCGCGCTCGTTTCACTCTCTCCGCATCTTCCTCTCCTCTGCTCTCACTCTCCTCTCATCACCGTTTTCCCGTCCTCTCTCCACCTCCCTTGTTCTCGTTTTCCCCCTCCTCCGACACGTGAGAGGCCAGTGATCGGAGAGAGAGGGAGGGGGAGAAGGAGGGCGAGAGAAAGAGAGACGATGGAAGCGAGGGTGAGCTGAAAGGGACGCGCCACGTGGCGACGCCCCAGCCCCCCCCCCCCGGCCCATGCCACGTGGCAGGCCCCCGCGCCTCGAGGGGCCACATTGGAGCCACCACCCGTCACGTCACCTGACGTGGCACAGCCTGAGAGCCACGTGGCACTTGTGTCCGCCCATCCGCGTGGGTGACATCTGACGTGTCGCACCGACGCGGCGTGACGTGACATGGTGTGGCAGGCCACGACGTGACACCTTTCCCCTCTGGCGGCGTTGTTGTTGGCACAGTGCGCTTGGATGGAATTCAGGTCCTTGTGTGGCCAGTTCCTCGTGGTTCCCCATGATGGAATGAGGGCGTCGAGAGATGGTGAATGTTGTGGATATAATTGAGGTCCTCTGCGACCAGTTCCTCGTGGTTCCCCATGATGATTTTGTCCATGTACGTATGGCATCGCCATCGTGAGATCATCGTGGTTTTATGCCACATCTCCCCTTCCCTCCTTTGGACGAAATGGGTGGACTAAGCAGCGGGTGGGTGGTAAGCAGCGTGTTCAACAACAGATCAAACATAGCATAGAACATAGCGGCAGGTCGTCATGGAAGGAGCAACGTGCAAAAACGACCCCTTGCATCCAATGTTTACTGACTGATCCTCGAAATGAGTTGTTAAACCAAAGTACCCCTTTAAAGAACCCCGTCAAATGAAGAAGGTTCAAGCCATGGGGTTGGGATCTTTTAACATAGGGCTGGTCTCAGTTGAACCTAAGGTCAGGGCTTACTGCTCGCATCCCTCCCAACTGCGCGGTTCCATTTTCAACCTCTCAATGAACCCTCAAACATCTTCCTCCTTTCAATGAATAATAAGAATTGCATCAACGATTCAACCATTGGGTTCAAGGTTTGCCAACCATTGTCAGCCAATGGTTGTAGCCACTAGCAACCATTGAAAAGGCAGCCAGCCAAGCGCGGCTAATCGCAACCATCGATTGGCGGCGGAGCAAGCAAAGAGTGGCTAGGCCATGACCGGCAATCCAACGGTCCGCCCACTTCCTGCCGGGTCTGCCCACCCTCGAGCCGTCCGATCGAGCCGTGCCAAGTGTCGGCGGCGCGGGGGTCCCGTGCCAAAACCCTAAGCCCGGAACAGACCTGCCCTGCCCTGCCCTCCCATATAGTTGACACAGGCGGCCGTGGTAGAGCTGGTCTTGCAAACGCACGCCTGGGAGGGAGAGAGGGACTTGGGCGGGAAGGTGGGCGCGATGGCTCTTCGGGGCCGCTTCGGCGCCTCGTCGGGGGAGATTATGCGCGAAGACGCCCATCCCTGCTCTCTGCATGTGAAGGCCTTCAGCTCGCTGGGAGCGCTTTTCGGAGGCATTGTCGGCATGCCGTTCTGCTACATGCACTATGGTATGCTTGCTGCCGGGACCCTTCTGTGTCGATTGTTTCTTCACCATTCGTCCCTTTGCCACCCGTTCGCGATTGTCCTTTTCTGGCAACCAAGGCTTGTAGGTTCGGAAAATTTGCTGATTTTGGTCTGAAAGATAGTCTCCTCGTGAGTGTCTACGATTTGGACGTTTGTTTCATGTTTTCAAGAGTTGTTTGACCGCTCTTGTTCGCGGGGTAAACACTACCTGCTAGTGCCTTTTCTGTGCTCATTGTCGGTTTGACGTGGATTGTCTGCTCCTCCCGCGAGGAAGTTCTTAACTCGCTCGTTTTGTCACTCTCCTCCGTTTCAGGTCCTCTGACGACGCGTCCTCGGCTGATGAGGTGGTCTGCGGTTGGTGCGGCGAGCTGTGCTGCAGTTTCAGCCCTCCACAGTCTTCTTTGGGAGCCGGCATGTGAACCGCAGAATGTCGCCGCCTATGATCACGTGAAGAAAGGCTAAATGACTAGTTCTTCATATTGTTGAGAAGCGTGCGTTTCTGGAAAGCCTCTTAGGGATCTTCAACGCTTGAGGTAGGTCGTCCTTCCTCAGGACGCAATTGAGTCGTTGCTTCGGGTAGTTGTACACACTGAAGTTACGTCAGGAAAGCCCGATTCCATTTTGAAAGAGTTTAAGGCAACTTTGTTGGAGGTATCGCGGCCTTTTTCGTCTGAATCATGGCTGGTCGGTTTCCTCTCGTTCCCTGTTGCCAACAATATGGTCTTTCCCTTGAATGATTCCCCTTCCGCGGATCATTTGTCTGGGCGGTGGCCTCGACAACCACTTGACGACCAATATTACATATTCTTATACCATGCTACTCTTGCAAGAGTTTGAAGCCAAGAGAATGATCCTCCCCACCTTGATCCTTGCAGGGCGCCGGATTGGATTCTTTGGCCTGACTTGTTATGTATTGGCTTGATGCCTTCAGCCTGCTGTCATAATCTCTCGTCAGGTGAGACGACTGCTCTGAATTCCTGTTTGTTTTGGAATCACGAATCAAGTTCTCTTGTGTGGGTATTGTTTTCTCTGCCTTGCTTGTTGGCAGGTTTTAACTAGTTTGCTGTTTTTGTTATTAAGGTATGTTTGGACATGTTGCTGATTTGTTTAGCATGTCTGTACATATTATATTGAAGGAGCTTTTTGAATTGATGATCTGGTCGAGAATCGTGTCTGTCCTCTGCAGCCCTCATTTCTTAGTAAGGAATCTGGTTGGGTTAGTAGGTTGCTACTGACTTTGTATGTCTGCTGCTGTTCTACCATCTTTGGCGGCATTGATGATATAAGGTCTTGTCTGCAGTCACCAAAATTTGGTGTCATTGAAGAAAGACGTAACCTTTGGCTGTGGTTCTGAGCTGCCAATCCGGCTTTTTCTCTGCTTCCCCTTTTATAATTTTTCTGCATGTTTGCTTGCAGCCCTGTGGTTCGTTTACGGTCGTGGTTGCGCTGACCGAAGCGCAATATCTTATGTGATTGATCTGGGGCTGTGTTTGTCTTGCTTTGTGCCTCATGTTGCTTATGGAGCTGGCGCGTTCTACTTGTCTGTGTGCGTGTCCCTCAGGGTGTTGAAAGTAAGAGTGAGCACGATGACGATATTATAAGAACGGCCTTCTGAATTACATTGATGTTTTTCTCACTCCTACTCATTCTGAGTGCTCACTCCGTTCATTGTAAATGTTTACAAAGGTGAAGACTGCGTGAAGTGCTGTTTATAGATCAGCGTTTACTTCTTTGGCAATTAGTGGTGTTATTGCTCTACTGTCGAAGGTTGAGCCGTGACATCAAGGAAGTCAAGGCAGTGTTCCGAGGGAAGTTAGGATGCGAAGGATGATATAAATCTAATTATGGGTAATTTGCAACTGATTTCCATGATGCCCAACCTTGGAGACCTGACGCATCCTTCCCTTGTGCAAGATAGAAAATGAGAAATTGGACGGCTATGGATATCATGCTGTCCGTCTTTGTTTGCCCTTGTTGTGTTCCCATTCGGCTATGGATATCATGCTGTCCGTTTTTCTTTGCCCTTGTTGTGTTCCCATTCGGAAGTTTTGATGAGACTGCCGAAGCGTGCTAGCCGCGATGTTGACTGTGGAAATTGTTTGTGTTGCAGTTTCCAGGGAGTGTGTACCTGTGGCGGATGAGAAGCTGGCGAGGCTCGGGCACGTTTCAATTGCTCGTGGAGTCGTACTGAGTTGAAGATGAAGGCCTTTTGATTTTTTTTTTTGCATAGCTCAGATTCAGAACGGTGACAGTTTGCTGCACATGCCGGTTCGGGATAATGCTGTGATTCAGCCAAGCTGTAATTTATTTCTGGGCTGGAAATGCCTTTTCAGTTAAAAAAATAAAAGAAATACCGAAAATAAGATCAAAACCGTGCGCCTACCATGTAACTTTGTCACATCCAGCCAATTACTGTTTTCGATGTGTACTTTGTAATGTGCTGATGTTTGGCGCCCACAATCACCATGTGGTGATGGTTATTTGCACCTGCAGGTCCAATTACTGAGGGCTTTAACCCCCATCATGTATGAGAACCCCGGTGCTAATTACTGTTTTTGGTTCGGTTTACACCAAATGTCCCCTGTGAATTACCAGTCTACTCCCCATGATGAGATTTGATCTAGACTGAGGCACATCGCAAGCGAGAAGTGGCACACCCGTGAGTAGAGCAAATGTGAAACATCTTGGAACTTGATGAAAGAATGCTGGGAAGTTGCTTAGGGCTAAAAGTCGTGTCCAATAGCAGTTCTAAATTATGTATGGAACTGTGAGGTAAGAACACAAGACGAGTGGGGCTGCTGCGAAGTCTGACAAACACGGACAGTCGACAGACATTCTAACATTTCCACCGGAACTTCTTCAGCACTCCTCTTCGTAAGACAACTCTTTTACGGCCATCCATCCATCCCTAGCGCCGTGCCCCCACCCCTACAGCGAGCGCATTCGACGAAGGCCGCAGGGAGGGCAGGGAAGTTCCAGTCCCAGTCTCAATCCCAGTCTGAGTCCCAGTCCCAGCCGCGGTGAGGCGAGGCGAGGCGAAGCGAGGTCAGCAGCGGTCCTCGTGCGCGCACGCGCCCCCGCGGCGGCCTCCGCCCGCGCCCGCCCCCGCGGCGACCCCCGCGCCCGCGCGCAGGAGCAGCAGCGCATATAGGGCCGCGCCCGCCGCGCACAGCGCCGCGAGGATGAGCAGCGCGCCCACCACCGCGCCGTACAGGCACAGCTGCCGCACGCGCGCCATCCGCGGGTCCGCGCCGCCCGCCGCCTGCCGCGCCCGCCGCGGGGCCTGCGAGAAGGGGAGGGGGGGCGAGCAGAGCCAAGCACTCCAATAAGAGGGCGGTCAGGGACGGGCGGGGAGGCAACACAGGATGTCGCTGACATCTGTCTGCTTCAAGAGAATGGCGCCAACAGAAGCTCTGCCGACCACTTCGACCGTAGCAGCAAAACTTGCATTTTTTCTGATCCTTCATTCACATCCTCGAACGTACAATGAAATTGGCAACACTCGCTGAACTGGCTATTTCTCCGACTGAGGCGACAACCGGCAGCATGTTGGAGTCAACAAAGAAATCATTGCACTACTGACCTCAACTCGTCGCACCTCCGGAAAGTTTGATGCAGGTTTCCTGTAATCCCCCAGCATCTCTATTTGTGAAGGGTTACTCTCTCCTGAGGCTTACAACCATAGAGGCAGATTTCTACTGTCACGGTGAGTGAAGCATGGCTTTTTAAAATGGTTCGAAGACATTGACGTGGGAGAGAAAACCTAACTTTTGTACTGCGGACGGGTTGGTTTAACGTGCATCCTTGACTCTGGTTTGTCCTTCCAATCGAGAAGCATTACGATTTTCTCCATGAACATTTCATCGGAAGGGTCCAACACAACTTTTGAAAGACTGCAATAAGTGCAGTTTTGATTTGAGTGATTGACGCATTTCGGCAGTTTAATGATGAACTTACAAACAAATTTCACAAATGTTGCTTCCCCGCGTGCTGTGCCAGCGCAAGAGGCACGAGCGATGGGCCTGCCGGAGCTCGCCCTTGCAGTCGCATCCCAACATTTCCAAACTCTCGTGCCCTCTCTCCTGACATACTCTGCCAAGAACGAGGCACACATCGCCATGCAGGACCGACCACGAAGATGAATAGGGCGTACAGTTTTCGCTACATGCATTTACTGGAATGTCACTATGGTCCATAAGCAGTGCACTTGAGGACAGCAAGAACAACAAAAAGGTGACGACTTGATTCTTCGAAAAAATCCCGAGCATGTGCTCAGGTGCACCCTGCTTGTGATGTGCCGGTAAAAAAATCCAATGGAAACAAGTGGACGATCCTGGATTTTTACCGAGGGTGGGCGAAGCCCTCTTTCAGCATAAAACACATAAGATAAAATAAAAAATAAAGGTTGAATTTTCAAAACTTGGGGGGGGGGGGTGGCGGGGGGGGGGGGCGCTTAGCCCTTTCCCAACTTGCATATGTAGGTCCACCACTGAGGGCAACCCTCAGGGGTGCCGCTGAAGTGGGTTGTTTTATGGCGTAGGGAGTCAACCCGTACGTTCCACCGTTCTAGATATACACTTATCACATGGCATTCTGTTTTGGACTGTTGAGAACTTGCAGGTGCAGTCTAGTGTAGATCGCCAACGTTAAAAATGTCACAATCTAACAAGCTACTTGGCCGTCAAACCGCGGATTATGGACACTTTTCTACAATTCATAGTGATCTGAAATGCCACACGTTTGCAAATTACACATATCTAACTTCAACCTGTACTTCAAGTGCCTATCCTTTTCTTAGAGCTCGGTCACCTCAGCTCCGAAACTTCCCCATCAGCTAGGCCACAAGTCGCCATCTGATGGTTTGGTTCCGAGTCGGAATGGTCCAACGGGGACGGTTCCAAGTATCTGACCTGCAAACGTCTCCGCTGAAATCAGCAATGGATGACGTTGTGGCATCCACAATAACTGAAAACCGCTCCCTTTGAGCCACGCCCTCCTCCCGCCCTGCACTGGAAGCCATACGGTGACCGCAGGCACACTTGGTTAACTCCTACGGTCTTGTCAGCAGCATGCGAGGCTGAAATATACAAGGACACGATTGACCCCTCCCTGCATGCGAGCTGTACCTCTCCCTCCCCTTTTCATCCCCACTTCCCGCCAGTCAGCCAGCCGAGGGGCAGCCGAGCTTTGCTGTGCTTCGCATCTCTGCCGCATCCGCCTGACGGGCGTGCGCCGCAGCAGTCCCGTCAGTCCTCTCTCTCCCTCCGTCTCAGGCGACGAGCGATCGGCGGAGGGAGCCACGGCGGCGGCGGCGCCCTCCACGCGCGCCCGCCGTCCGTCACGTCAGTCACGCCCGTCACAGCGCGCCGCGCCCGTCGGGGGACGCGCCCGCGCGGGACCGGATCCGTGCGCGCATGCATGCATGCATGGCAGAGGCCTGCGCATGCATAATTGACAGTCTGCCATATGCGCATAGCGCGCTGGAATTGTTGAGGCTGCACGCGTCTGTTGGTGGGTCGGGACACCCAATCGTCACCAATTTTTGTTTCTGGTAGATTTGTCGTTTTTTAATAATCCAGCCATTGGCAATGGTTGACAGCAATTGAACAAGAAGCGTCAGCCAAGCGTTGCCCACGGTTCCGAACATTTTGACTTGGCTGGCGAGCACCGTCGAATGCATGGGGCTGTGCCACTGCCATGGCCATGGGCATGTCCGCGTCCATGTCACCATGCCATGCCATGCCATGCCATGTCCCATGGCCGCCCTGCCTGCCCCATTGCCGCAGAATCCGCGCACGATTCCCTGGTCGCCGTACGCCCATGTCGGCGAGTGGCCGTGCGGTACGGCCTCACCGTACGGTCTTCTAATTCTTGGTCGCCCGAGCCCGACCCGCCCGGGCCGCCCGGCCCCGCGTCCACCGTACGGTCCCGCTCGTGCGAGGGCGGCCGTCCGTTCCAGAGGCGCGCCCTCCTGCCCTAATTCGGGCGAGGCGGCAGGAGGGAGCGAGGGAGGGAGAGAGAGAGAAGAAGACGGGGAGGGAGGGGAGGACGGAGAGGACGGAGAGGACGGGGAGGAGGGAGGGGAGGACGGGGAGGAGGAGGAAGGAGGGGAGGAAGGAGGGGAGGAAAGAGAGGACGGAGAGGACTTGGAGGACGGGGAGGCGGAGCCGAAGGCCTGGCAGGGTCGGGGGCAGCGGCGGGGGCAGGCGCCAAGGGGCCGCCGCTGCTCTGGAGGCTCTACGCGCGTGAGAGAATTCTGTCCTTGTGGTGAGAGGCGCAGACGGGCGGAGATGGACATGAAGCCTCAGAACCTGCAGGGCAAGGAGAGGAAGGGACTGAAACGGAAACTGGCAGACACTACTATCGGGCTCAGCTCGGGAGACGATACTGCTCCTTTTATTGCGGAAGTGAAGTCTCAGATTGAATGCTTGAAAGCGTCGCTTGCTTGGACTGAAGTCGATCGACTTGCAGCAAGAAAAGCGGCTCATGCGTTGGCAGAGCTTGCTAAGCATGGTGTGTACACTGCGATTATTTTTTTCCCTTTCCTTAGTAGAATTCATGAAACACGCGATTGCTTTTAATTGGTCGTTCTACCATTTTGAACTCACCATGTTGATTAATCGCAAAGCAACCCATGGCTGATGATGCATGGTTGGATGATTGGATGCTATGGAGGGAATTAAAGCGTCTCTGAGCTCTGCTGACATATTGCTTGTTGCTTATGTCTGCACGTGGAGCAGACGCAATTTCTAGATTATATCGAGCATGCTCCATGCTCTGCAAATTAGTATGTGGTCGCTCAAATACTGCTAACCTGTATGCTGCTTTCTGCAGAAGAGCATGTCGATGTGATTGTGGACGAGGGAGCTGTGGACGCTCTTGTACCACATCTGTCCTCCCCAGTGTTGCAAGAAGGGGAAGGTCCACTCGCATGTGAACACGAGGTGGAAAAGGAGGCTGCGTTCGCTCTTGGTCTCCTGGCCGTGAAGGTGAGCGGCTAAGTGGTCTCACAAGGCAGTCGAGCTATCATTTTCTGTGTCCCCGCTATCCAAGTGTAAAGAGTTGCGCCTCGCCCTTCCCTCTGTCGTTAGATAAATCGAAATAGTCAGCCACCATCCTAAGTCTAGCAGAGCCCTTACAGCCTTCAGCACCTGCTCGTTTATGTCTTCCTTGCACAGCCGGAGCATCAGCGGCTGATAGCTGACGCAGGAGCCTTGTCAGCACTTGTTGCATTATTACGACGGAAACCAAGCGGAAGTAATGCTCGCATCGTTAACGGCGTTGTACGCAGAGCAGCTGATGCCGTTACTAATCTTGCTCATGAGAATGCCAACATTAAGACTCGTGTACGGTGAGTTGTTGTCTTTCACTTCACTGTTGCCTTTAAAGAGTGTTGTAGGGTTAGCGACTTCACAAAGGAACTGCATGCCATCAGTATGAACTCATTCAAGTCAAATGTGTAATTTACATTAGTTGGTGGACTTTGTATGTTGTAATTTGATGTAAGGCCATTATGATGGTTGAACGGCAGGCCTTACCAGTCTAGGTCCAGGAATGCCTATTCGCAAATCCCATGTAAGTCATGGCGAATGAGCCTGTCAGTTTTACGTTTTGTTTACTCAGCACGGAGGGTGGTATCCCTCCATTGGTGGAGCTTTTGGAATCTACGGACCCAAAGGTGCAAAGGGCAGGAGCGGGTGCGTTAAGAACTCTAGCTTTTAAGAATGAGCCAAACAAGAACCTGGTGAGCACTCTCTTTCTTTTACGCGTGCTACTATATTGCCCTGACTGCAATACAGGGCATGGCTCTGAAGGGGATGGGTCATAGAGGTCGTTGGTATTGAAAAGCTACATCAAGTCTGTTCTGGACGCAGGAACAGCTTGGCTTCAAAGTTGTGGACCTTTTTTATCCTGTGCAGATAGTAGAGTGCAACGCCCTTCCGACACTGATTTTTATGCTGAGATCAGAAGATGCCGGCATTCATTACGAAGCGGTACGTTCACTGGCGGCTCCCTTTGTGGCAACATAATGACTGTAAGCTGAAACCGAAAACATTGAATATGGGTTTACTAAAGAGATGCTGTTGTTTGCTTGCAGGTTGGCGTGATAGGAAACCTTGTACATTCATCTTTAAACATCAAGAAGCAGGTTCTCGATGAAGGGGCGCTACAGCCTGTCATTGGCTTGCTAAGGTAATTGATCTATTTCACTATTCTCATCCCTTATGTGAGGATTTTGAGTCTCGAACTCATATTTGGGACAGCCTTTTGAATTGAAGTGGTTGCACTTGGCTCGTTTTGCAGCTCAAGATGCACAGAAAGTCAGCGTGAGGCCGCGCTTTTGCTTGGGCAGTTTGCGACTACAGATCCAGAGTGTAAGGTATGGGTGAAGTTCGTTTCTTTTAAACTTAGTGTTGCATTTCCAGATATCATTTGGGATGCAACCATTGGAGGTGGCTGGATTGAAGGATCAATAGCAGAGAAATTATTGTTGTGAATATGTCGTAACTGTGCTCTTGATATGCTTGGACATGGAGTGCGCTACGTGCAGGTTCGTATTGTACAACGAGGGGCAGTGCGACCTCTTATACGGATGCTTGAAGCGACTGATGCTCAGCTTCGAGAAATGGCTGCTTTTGCTTTGGGTCGATTAGCTCAGGTAAATTCAAAGAACCTGCTGTTTATGTTAAGTACCTGGCTTTCTGTGGTTTGAGTTTGCTTTTTGTAATTATTGCAACGTAAGTACTCCTCTTTTAATATAATTGTTTAAAGCAGACTCTTCAATTGATTGTTGCAGAATTCTGATAATCAAGCCGGAATTGCTCACGACGGTGGATTGCGACCCCTTTTAGAGCTTTTGGACTCTAAAAATGGTTCCCTTCAGCACAATGCCGCTTTTGCTTTGTACGGATTAGCAGATAATGAGGTATGCTTCTCCTTTCATGATGTATGGAGTTGACTTGGAGTTGTCCATTTTACAAACGTTTCAATGAATGTTGTCTTTTCATACCCCTAAGGAACAGGTTTACTGACACATCATTGTCAACAACAGGATAATGTGTCGGACATAGTACGGGAAGGAGGGATACAGCACCTCATGGATGGAGAGCTCATTGTACAGGTGAGGCTGTTATTTTTTGCCTTTTCTGAAGTAGCCTTGGAAAGGTGCACTGGGCTGACTGTGACTGTATCCATCTTACTAGTTTCTTATGAGAATACGCAGTCCTAAGGGACCTAAGTTCGTGCAAAAATGCTAAGGCGTTTCTAATTAGATCCCTATTCACTTCTTGCAGGCCTCAAAAGACTGTGTACAGAAGACTTTGAAGAGACTGGAGGAGAAAATGCAGGGCAAGGTGAGTTATGAGGAACTCTTCCGCCCCTTCTTCTGTGTTTATGTTGAATTTGAAGGCGTGTTATCTGTATTGTCCGGAATGGTGCTGACTGAAGGACACAAGGGTACAATGCGCTGAAATGCGTCTTTTCATTCACCGGTGCAGGTTCTGAAGCACCTTCTATACTTGATGCGGTGCTCGGAGAAGACCATCCACCGACGAGTAGCAACAGCCCTCGCACACCTTTGTTCAGAAGATGATCAGCGTAATATCTTTATGGAGAACAGTGGTGAGTAGCTGAACTCCTATCAGAGTACAGTACTCCCTCCCTGAAGAGCCCTTCTCTAACAGCCGTCCCACTCTAAACTATCAAAACTTTGATCCCGTAACGTTGTCCCTCGAACTGGCTGCTGATAACATCGGCCGTATGAATAGAACGGAGAAAGGCACGGATGACGGGGCTTCAAATCTCTTGCGCCGTTGCATGTGAATCTGTCCATTGACGGACGCTGAATTTTTGGAAAATCTGCTGTTGTGCACAGTTCCATATTCTGAAACACGCGCACATGCGAAGCATGTTTTCTATCATATGAGATGCACAAATTTACTGTCTGGGTTGCACATGTTGCAGAACGTGTGTCACACGTTAGGCGCACGTGCCCCCACCCGCATTAACTCGATGTCTTGCAGTTTCCGTTGTTTGTGCTTCTTTTTGGCGAACTGGTATTATGAATTGGTGTAGATATGCTGCCTGTTATTCATGAATGCCTTATCAAATTGTTGATCTCCGATGCAGGTTTTTTTTGCCTTTGTGCCACTGTGAAGGGCTGAGAACTTTCTGACATATTGGACTTGGGTCTTTCTTTGTTTCCGCTCTAGCCTTCGTGGAATCATTAAAAATTTACCACTCTTGAGTGTAGTATAGGAATGGCGTTCACACCATCGGAACAGCACGTTTTGTCCAGAGATAAGCTTGCGTTTTCATGCTTCAAGACACCACTTGTTGAATCGCAGGATTGGAGATTCTTTTGGAGATGGTCTCAGCTCCCCCAAGCTCGAAAACTCAGAGGGAGGGCGCGACTGCCCTATTTTCTCTGGCAAAGAGAGCTGCGGCTCTTTCACCAATTGATGCCGCACCACCTCCACCTACTCCTCAGGTGCAAATTGTCCTTGACTACATTTAAGATGTTGCCTAAACTTGCTTTCAACTGATGCATGAGGTCTGGTAATTTTAGACGTTTCACGCCTATTTGTCAAGCATGTTATTGAGCACTGCTTTGGCTCAAACGGCTGTGGGAGCTCGTTTCTGTCTGCAGGTCTATTTAGGGGAACAATACGTGAACAGCACCACACTCTCCGATGTCACCTTTTTAGTTGAAGGTTGGTGACAAGTGAAGCATGATTCGGCATTGAAACGAGCTGGAAAAGGAGTCGTGTTGCTATCCTGATGGCCCACTGCACAATCTGATCTTGCATTTGCACCTAAGATCATATGGTTACATGTTTGCTTATCAAATTCTAAAAAGCATTGGCTCTCTGAAAGTTTGCCATGTACCAACTTCCTCATGCTCCTCAACAGCCGAAGACTCATTGTTTAAACTGTGCGTGCGCTATGGCAGGAACACGGTTCTTTGCCCATCGAATTGCCCTACTGGCTTCTTCAGACGCATTCAGGGCTATGTTTGATGGTGGTTATCGGGTGCGTTGCTTTACTGAAACTTTTGTGGTCGGACATTGTGTCAAGCATTGGAGTGACAAGCCATGAGAGCGGCATTCGTTGTTCGATTGCTCGGCCATGCTTGGTTTGGGGAGCAACTTCCATATAATTGAAGTTTACCTTGAGCATTTTCGTGTTTGTGACGGTGCAGGAAAAGGAGGCTAAGGATATTGAGATACCAAACATCAGTTGGAAAGTTTTTGAATCCATGATGAGGTTTGTGATGCTCAACCGTGCTTGCTCAATGTTCTGAGAAACGGCTCGTGCCTTTTTTTTTGTTTTCAAGCCTTTTTGATAAGCACGAGTGCGCAATAGTTGATCACCGCAAATTCATTTCCAGTTTTGTTTCATACGCACCAGGTAGTAGTGCTTTTGAAAAGCTCTTATTTCAGGGAAGATTCTGGTTGAGATGGCTGCAGATGCATTTACACCGGCACTGTAGAAGTAACACCGGACATGGCGCAGGACCTACTAAGAGCTGCGGATCAATATTTGTTGGAGGGCTTAAAACGCCTCTGTGAATATGCAATTGCACAGGTGAGTCTGGCAGACGCTGTTTCCATGCTCCATCACTTTACGCATCATGCCGGGCTGGTGAAGGCTGCAAATTTCCCCAGTGTTTTCGTATTTGCAAGATTCTTGCACACTGTACAGCGTTTGGGGTTTCTTGCCTCTCTCGTCTGCTAGAACGACTGTATTCATTTGTTGGAGAGCCCATATACCTGCTTCTGCACTATCACCGAAGTCCAGGATGGGCTTAGAATCTGCGCTGAAAAATACAACAGGGGAGGCGGACTTAATCATAGTGCTAGGAGGGATACATAAAAAAAGGAGGGCTGTGGCGGCTGTCTGCTTCACCTGTCAGGCATTTGACGAGGGCATGTGCTTGAGCAGGACCTTACAATTGAGAACGTCTCGAATGTGTACGAGCTCGCGGAGGCATATCACGCTCAGTCTTTGAGGCATACGTGCGTCCTGTTTGTGCTCGAGCATAACGATCAGATGTGCACCCTGCCAGGGTAAGGCTCTTTATCCTTTGCTCATTGCTGCTCTGAGAAAGACTGTCTCTCCATAGTCGTAAGGCATGCCCCCCCTCCTCCACCCTCCCCCACTCTTTCCCTTCCTTTGTCATTATTTTAACGATGGTCTCGGATCTTGTGACTGTATTGCGTTCCATAAACTTTTGGTTTAGGTTTGCTAAGGGCTGCTGCTTGGGGGGGCGGACTGAGCAGATACCATCAGCTGACTTTACGAATGATTCCTGAAATGCGCGAGTACATGCACAGAGTACTCCGCCCAAGGCCCTGAGTCGCAGGGACTAGTCGAGGTTGGCGCTCACCTCACTGTTTTGCAGGCGTAGGTCAGTGTATTAGGCTGGCATGTCCGTGCTGTGCCCGTAGCGCAGCTGATGTCAACCTGTCGATAGCGGATGATAGGTGCAGGGTCCCCCAGCCAACGGAATAAGAGCTGCAGTTGGGAAGGGGCGGAGCTGCATTTGGCCCGAGTTGTCGGGCAGGTGTTGGGAGGGCGGGGGAGGGGGACGGCCTTCCCCTCCTCCCCCGTTCCTCAGCAGAGTCGAGTCACCACTCTTTTTCTGTGACTCCACTTGGCATTCGAATCAAGCCACGTTCACATGTGATGCCTACAGTTGCGGCTGCTGCCTGACCGACCCATCAGTAGCACACTGTGGCAGACACTGTGGCACTGACTGTGTTGTGACTGTCACAACACCTGCTCGGGTATAAACAAACAAAAGGATATGGACACAATGAGGCTGGCGGCAAGCTGCCCCACGAGCATGGACTGGCGGACTTCAAATTGGCGGATTCCACAACTTGCGTGGGTCATACCCGCTAGAAGCCTTCACTTCCCCTTTGACATGGCAGCGGCAATCGCTGGTGCTCGTCAAGCCGATGGAGGTCGCAGTTTCTACTCTCTTTCTCTTTGTAGCTAGTACAGCTTGTTATCCACACTTTTCGTCCATTAATTTTCGATTAATGACAGTATCAATTGCTTTTTTGAATTCGTGGTGTGTGGAAGGCTACGTGACACAACTACATATGTAGCGCCAGTCACTTTACCCGTGTTTGAAATTAAATTCGATGATATGCCAATCGCTCGCGGGGGTAAGCCTTTGTTGAGTTGCCGCTATCAGCGAAAACGCCAGACTGCTCGCGTACTAGTAACTAAGACCGAGGCTGCATGTCATGACTCCACGCGGCATCCGGCCTCACAGTCCACATCACCACACAACTATTGGACAACTGCTACTTGTTGCCTATCTGTTTTTCGGGACGAAATGCAATGGCCGGGTCATCCACAGGAAAAACAAGCAGTGCATAATCAAAATGGAAGGAGAGAGAGTCGTTAATGTCCCGCTCAGGCCCACATCCAACCCACATCAGTGCCTGGTTTTTTTGGCAGTGTTTGGTCTGCCGCCCTTTCCTATGAAGTGGTTGGAGGAGCGCCCTCCGCCATCCGCATCACCTTCATCGTTGTCTCCTCTTCCTTTCCTCTTCCCGCGCCGATTCGAATCTTTCTCCCGCATATGCTGCATCAAAACGCGGCAGGAAGAAGGGTCAGCGCGGATGCGCTCCTCAGGTTCCACCATTTATAAACATCAGAGGAGACTTCACAATTGACGGGGCCACCGTTGGCTGGAAGCCCATTCCCTTCTCATTTGCGCAAATGGCCCGTCACATTGCAACCATCACAGACAGGAAATCAGCCAACAGATGCACAACGGCCCGCAGAGGAGCGAGCCGCACCGTGGTGGCCAATCGCTGCGCATCATTGACACGCTCCAACATCAGCAGGACTTCTTCCTGCTCTGCCGGAAATGCGTCCATCTTGACACCTGCATCCTCGGAAGTAGAACCAAACCAGAATGCAACACAGATTCGCTTAGATCAGACTAGCACTCTTCAGATCTTCCCGCCACAGAGGAGTTAAATCAACCACGAAATTGATCTGCACAGCCTCTGCCTTATATTGGACAGAAGCTCGTCCATGTGGCGAAACGACTTGAGTCTGAGTACGCACCAATAGCCCAGACCATCTAACAACCATACTAAAGCCCAATTCATGCATGGTGCATATGACAATTCTCAACCTTTTTGTAACAAAGAGTGGCGACTGCTTGGCGTGTAAAGAAAAGCGAAGGAGGCGATGGGGTTCGCTCACCTGTTAATTGTTCTATTCGCTGGAACAACTCAACATCATACTGCGTGACTATAGAAATAGCCCGACCAGATCTGCCTGCCCGAGCTGTTCTTCCAACTCGATGAATATAGTCCTGCAAGAGTCATCAGAGATAGCCTCAGCTACATGGAGATTGTACATAAGGTGAAGGAGTGTATCTGATTGGTGGCAGCACCACAAGCAGACACAAACGATTAGTTACAGGCGCCGGGGTGAGAAAGAAGACTGAACAAACGGCACACAAAGGACGTGATCAAAGTTGAACATTTCGATCATTCTGTTTGGAAGCGAAGCGTGTCAGCTATGTATCCCTGCCAATATGACAGGCTCTAACCTTCCCTAAAAGCGGTTGAGTTCAAACCTTCGAGTTTGTGGGTATGTCGTAGTTGATGACAACGTCTACAGACGAGATGTCCAGGCCTCTGCTGGCAACATCAGTGCAGATGAGGATGCTACGCTCACCCGCCTTGAACTTTGCAAGAGCCCCCAAACGCTTCGGCTGCATCACAATCACACGGAAGTCTACGACGTGGGTCAACAATGGAAGACCAACAAAAAAAAAAAAAAAAAAAAAAATCAGACTCAGAGTTTAGAATCAACCACTGCACAAAATCTCCTGGAAAGCATCTGAAACATTCCCCAAACAATACATCATGATATGGCGTCTACCATAGAACTTTACTGAACCTATCCTTATACACGAGTCATGCGTCGGATGGATAGGCTTGGCAGTAGCGTGAGCCCTAGTATTGAATCGTTCATTGTACAAGTCAGTCGCCCCCTACTTGGCCTGCCCGCAAGTTTCCTTGCGCATGAAACCAACCTGACTCATCTGCCCGCTGATGGGAATCGCCTCAAAGCCCAAATTCCGCAGCAGGAGTGCCACTTTACGTGTTGCCTCACATGTGCGCGTAAACACCATGGCGGTGGTCCCCGCTAGCTCGTTCAGAGTGTAAGTCAAGTAGCAATCTTTGTGCTTTGCTGGCACAAACAGATATTGTTGCCGAAGAGTCTCCACCGTGGAATACTTGGAGGACACTTCTACCTGATAATGGGAGATGACAGGCTGAGGTGAGAAAGGAATCAATATGATTCGATAGTGTAAACTGTGTACATGCTACATTCCTGTTGCTGTGCACAACACGATTGCTTCAGAAAAACCCTCCATTCCGATCGACAATCGCGATGGGCTTGTATAGTGCCACTATACTTCAAGAAACGGACAAACCGATTCTGTTAATTAGGATAATGCAAAATGAGGGACTATAACAGCAAGAGTGCTGCCGTTCGCCTTTTGGTAGCATATATCCACTTCCTTACCTTCACTGGGTTCTTCAGGCATGCTCTCTGCAGCTTCGCCACCTGTTACCCAACACGAGGGAGACTCATGTTTCATATTACCTCCCAACATAAGGAAAAGCCTCGAAAAACCACAAGTGCACTATGACGCCCCTTGCAAGAATGACAGGTTGCCTCCACTCACACAAGTTGAATATGCTAAACTAATTACTAGAAACGTGCAGCCCCTTTTGTGCAGAAAAATGCATACAAAACGCCGGTCACAAAGAACGTGTATTGGCCGTCTCTCCTCGTCCTAAACGAAGGTCTTTCAATACTTGGCAATGAGTGACTGGCACCTTAGGATGACTTTCCATCCTTGTCAGACAGAACGCCCACAACACAGCCACTGCAAAACCAAGGTACTTGCCTTATTTGTCATTGTAGCTGAAAACAGATAAGTTCGACGGTCTTTCGGAACTGCCTTCAGTATCTCGTCAATCTCCGCTTCAAAATCCATATTAAGTAAACGATCCGCTTCATCCAGAACCTAACCTTAAGCAAGATTCCCACTTTCATTAGCACCACTTTCGTAACTCACTGCATTCAGTCCACTGCTGGAAATTCAAGGAGTAGTATTTGAAGAGGAATATGCTCCAAGAAATTTCCCAGCCCTGACAACTTCCGCCATCCCAGTCACTCACTAGATATTTCAAAGTCCGTAAACTGAAGCCTTTGGTGTTGCTGAGATGGTCCACGAGCCGGCCTGGAGTGCCCACCTGGTGCCCCGCATGAGCATCCCATAAGAGCCTCCGAACACACGTACCCTAAAACCCCTGGAGACCCTAAAACCCTACAACCCCTAAAGACCCTAAAACCAATGACATCCCCGCGACCTGCTCTCAGAAGAGCATTTGCAATTTCATCCGTCCTATTCAGATTTGGCACAATACTATTTGGCCTAATGGGGCCACTGAGGTTTATCAGGCACTAGAAAGTCTATTTAGACGGTAATAACGGTATGGGTAGAAAAGCACGATCAACAAAGGATAAATAATGACTGCGTGCAAACAATCAAGCTTTGACGTTTCTTGAAAGGCTTAGACTTCCTTACTACAATATGGGGTCGCTTTGCCAGTGCTATAGCTTGTGCCATCATGTCGATTCCACCAACCACCTGCACTCCAAACACGAGACAAAATTCATACCTCATCACAGTTGAAAGTGGGAAGGAAAAATGACTGTTTCGATGCCAGCAGTTCTTGCTTAAACCTTTTCGACTAAACCCACAACAACCTTGAAGCAGGGGGTTTCATCGTCCACTCTTTAATTGGAAAAAAAAATAGGGTAAAACCTACGCGGAAAGTGATCATCCTACTAAAGCCTCAATATGCCGCAACTGAATCTTCAAAACATTTTGCGAACGATACAAAGGGGCCATCGGCAACAGAGAGGGCACAGTGCGCTTACAACTGCACATTTCAAACCAATGCTCGCCCCCAAAGCTTCGAACTGCTCTGCAATTTGAATGGCTAGCTCTCTGCCAAATGAAGCCATCACAAACAAACAGAGCCCAACACTGGCAGCTTCAGGTGATGATGCAAGACCTACACCCACATCAGGCTTCCGAATACAATACTTGCGCATTCATGAAAACAAACAGACTGCCGCGAAAACACGAGACAATATCAATCGTTACTTCATTGAATTTGCTTCCATGCTAGCTGTTTGACCAAGATGCGATGGCAAGAAAATTCCAAAGGATCGGAAATTTCTTGCGAATAAGAAGGACGAGCGAATCTTAGAGGAAAAAATAAAAAAAACCTTTAAGCATACAAACAGAGCAAAGTCAGAAAAATTGTATGGGACTGCGCTCACCTCGTTGGAGACAGCACACACGCAAAAAGCTGTGAGGGCTTCTCCAACAGAGCATGCATTATTGGCAGAGCAAACGCCGCCGTTTTACCGGAGCCAGTTTGAGCAAGCCCAATCACGTCTCTTCCTGCACACAAAACAAATTTTACTCAGCAGTTTACGTTAGACATATCAACCAATTTTCGATCTTAAACAATGGCTCTCCCATAGACAAGAACTTCGAATTTTTCATGCTACGAAGTGCTCAGGGTGACAAGGTGAGTTGGCGATGTTTTCACTTGCACATGGGGAGATATTTCAAGCATCGTTCAAAAAGTTTAGAATCCCCAGAACTGAGACATCGTCTAAAGTTGCGGCAAAATAAATACATCTCAAACAACTTGCTGTTTCAGCTCTAGCTGAGTGCGAGTCGTTTGCCATAAAAACCGACGAATGGACCGCTTAATTGTTGTACAACTCAACGACACAAGAGGAGATGATCAGATAGATTACACAATCAAAAGGATATGTAAAGTATATGCAACGCTCACACGCAACTTTAAGTATTGATTTCAAAGTTACGACCCTAGTTATTCTAATGTGGACCGGAAAATGTTTGAAAAGAAGGTTGTAATATCATTGCTTCATACGGAACGGGCTGGAAGTTGTAGGACAACAACAGGTGCAAAAGGGCTAACCTTGAAGAGCATGCGGAACTGCCTGAACCTGTATGGGGGTCGGACGCTTCCACCCCAACGCTTCGCAGGCCTCCGCCAGCTGCCTGCTCATGCCCAGAGCCGCAAAAGCATCCACCGCAGTTTTGGCCGCGGCCAAGGCACTCTCCACCTTCTCAACACTCAACTCGGAAGGGGTGGCAGCCATGGCGGTCGTTTTGAGCACTCTAAGCGGAAAGAACAGGCGAGAGAGAGAGAGGTAGGAATAGAGGGAGCGGGAGGGAGAGAGAGAGAGGAGAGTGGGCGGCGGATGACTACTGTGGCGAGGAGCGCAGGTTTCTGCGGACAATGACTGCCGCTCCTGCTCCTGCTGCTTCAGCTCCGCGAGCGGGCGAAGGCGGCATTAGGGTTAGGGTTAGGGTTAGGGTTAGGTTAGGGCCCTCGTCCCGTACGGACTCACCTTGCGAGCCGTACTGCACGGCAGCTTGCAGTTCACGCGATACGATACGATGCGATAAGAGGTTAGATACGATACGGCGCGGGCCGGCCCCATCCCGCAAACCACTGAGGGGGCGCTGAGGGAGGGAGGGGGCCCTGCCGTCAGTCCCTGCGCGGGTACCGTAGGCAGGCCCAGGGAGGGAGGGAGGAAGAGAGGGAGGGAGGCGGACTACGGCGCGCTGAAGCCTGTCACCGCTGCCAGCCACGGATGGATGGACGGAAGGATGCATCGATGGATGGATGCATGCATGCATGCACGCTCCGGCCACCAAGGCAAGGCAAGGTTCGGCTCCCCGAACCGCGATGGACGGGTCGCCACACTTGTACAGCCTATCGCGGAGTGAGAATCTGAATTACGCTGTTATGGTGGAGGCAGGCACTGGCATACTCTACAGCAGCACGCTTTGTTCTGTGATGGAGTCTCATTCATGCGGTTAACAGATCCAGGATTCAAAATTAAAATTAAAATTAAAATTAAAGTTAAAGTGCCAAAAGTTAAAATTCGCAAGGAGGAGAGATTGGAACGGTTGGTAAACATATCCCAAACAAAGAGCACTTCAACATGACCCCATTCATTAAGTACACCGCCATTCACAACCACATGCCTGGCCTGGGACAGAACATCCAAAACCCTCCACCCCGTTCCACGTTTCATGGGATCAACCCATCAGCTCATGTATTAAAGTGCTGCACTTAATGATGACATTCCGTTTGAGTTTCCATTAACCCTGCATCAATTTGTCGAAGTGTTGCAGCTTAGGTGTCCATCACCGTCACCTCCACCTCTACACCGGGTTCAATGCTGATAGAGGTGATCTGCTTCACCACTTCCGAAGGACTGTGAAGATCGATCACCCTCTTGTGGACGCGCAATTCAAAGCGGTCCCACGTGTTTGTTCCTGCACGGATATAAGACACAATCAGCCATGACGCGGATAGCCTACATGTCTCATAATGACAAAGTCTCTGCAGTTCACAAGCAATCTAGTCAGTACAGATACCTTCCTCTCGTGTTACCAAACAAGTTAAAGTCATAAAGTCTCTCGCGGCGCCAATTCAGATATGTCAGGACAAGAGGCAGAAAAGCCACCCCTAACCTGCCAGCCAACTTTCCTTTCACTTCTCATGCATATAGGAGGCTTCTTCTCTAGGGAAGTAGAAAATTTAGTTTAGAACAAAAAGGCAGAACGCATACACATACAGTGTTGGCAAAGAAATTCAACAGAAAAAGAGAGATCAGGTGAACAAACCTTCTCCGCAAGGGGACTTGCGCGTGGTGTGATGAAGCACCTTTGTGGGCATTCTCACAGGGCCCTTCACCTTCAGCCTCTTGTCCTTAGCGCCCTTCACAAGATCAGCGCACACTGTACAAACATGCAACAATGATATGTGAATATCGACTACATCTGTGAACCCATCAGAACATAGAACGTTATTGTTCAAAATACCCTCATTCATACGGCTAGAAAATTGCAACCAAGGAAAACCATGATTCAGAGCATTAGTAACCGTCACAAGCTACCAAATCCAACAGAAATACACTGTCTTGAATACTAACCGGGCCTCCATCCAAGTGGGCAAACAAGTCCGATAAAAGAAAGACAAAAAAGAGCAGAGCATGTCTTTCCCCGTAGAAAGACATGCTCTGGTAACCTCACACTTCATGGACACCGAAGAAGTCTACCAGTTACGTTTTCTCGTTCTCCCCGCTCACAAGCCAAAAAAAAAATGTAGTGCCCCCCCAAAATTTCAGGTTTTCCTAGTTTTGAAAAATCACAGTCGCCTGCAAACCGAAATAAATCCATTGGACCCCAAAATTCAGAACCGGCTCTGTTCACTGTAGTCACCTTTCTCAAGGTTCTTCACATTGTTCATGCATGACAGCGTGATGCGAATCTTCTGGATGTTGTCTGTCGACTCCTCAACTCCCACCTTGCCCGGCTTCAAAGGAGCACCCGTCGCCATCCTGCAAGTCAATATCACACCGCATCATGTCACTGTGTCACACTACCAACCAATTGCAACTAGAAACTCTTGAAGCCAACCAATACCAGTCACAAATCACAATACATAACCCCTATTTCTCTACTTATACTTCTCGGCTTCTTTTTAGGAGAACATGCAAAACCCTAGTCGGCCGCTTCTAGAACTTCGAATTTTGCTTCACCCACTGATACCGCTAGCCAGAAAATCAAGTATGAAAAAGAAATCAACCAAAGAATCCTGCTCAGAAACCCCACATCCACAAACCTAGCTCTCTGCAACCCTAACACTCATGTTCCGCGAATAACATAGACCATTCGCCTCCTCCATTCCTCACCTATCTGCCGTATCTACGTCCGTTTGCTATGCACGAGCCCGTACATACCTTGAAGCGGCCCCCGAGACAGACGCCGGCAGAGCGGCCGCTTGCTGAGGGGCGCTGCGTGCTTGCGGCGACCGAGAAAGAGGACGAGCAAGGGGCCGGGCCGCGCCTTTACTCCCCCGCCCGCCTGTACGAACGGACGGATTAGGGCTAAGGGCCAGGGAAGTGTAAGTGTCGTGTAAGTGTTAGAATTCCAAAAATCAAAAACTTAAAAGACAGACCGTTTTATAAAACACTTTTAGAATGGCCGTACAATAGTACCGCCATACGGTCGTACGGCAGCCTCTCTGACGGAAGCCCGTCAGCTGTACGTCTGCTAGGTTTGCATTTGCGTTTCTTTGCGGTGGTTGCGGTGTGCAACCGAGTCACGCAGCTCGTCGCACGAGACTTCAAGCAGAGTGTGTATAGGAGAATTACGTTACTTCCTCTCAAAATTCGCAGAAATCCTCAACGATTGTTGTCAATAACACCATATCCAGTGCGAGGGCATGCAGAGACGGGTTTGTTTGACTGCTGTAGCAGACCGTGAGCATTGTGTAGCCGACGACGAGAATCCATTTTGAACAATTAACATCGCCATCGGATGTTGTTGACCGCATGCATTGAAAAAGCGCCACAAACATCGCTGAATGGTCGCATCAGAGAAGAATTGTGAACTCAACCATAACCTACAAAGTAGAAGAACATCTACAAAATTTAATATGCAAAGCAAACAAGGCGACTTCTGCCTCCTAAGGCCTCTATTGACCGACCTGTCTGCCTGCCGCTGCTCAAAAGGCACAATAGTGCAGCTTGCGAGCCCCCTCTTCCCCCGATCTAGGAGAACCCCTCGAGGTTTTGCCTAAGCAGAAGCTCCGAGGCTTGTGGGTGCCGCCCTAGATGAAGGGCAGCATGGCGTACTCAAGATAGAAAAGGTTCCATATGAAGCGGTAGAAGTCCGTGATGCCTCCCTGCGCGCACACGCACGCACACACGCACACAGTCAGTCAGAGGGCTCCACAGAAGGTGGCTACCGAAGACTGCAGCAAAGGACCTGACATCTGGCTGCAAGAGGAGAAAGAGGCTGCAAGCTGACCTGCGTATATTTCCGTGCGTCTAGAAGCCACGTCTGTGGAGAGCTCCCCACCAGAAGATGGAGTAAAGAGTGAGAAATAATCCACTGACAGCCACCCCTACTCTAAAAAGCCACAGTACACTGCTACAGGAAGAAATTTCGCTGCCTTCAGCTCTTCACTTTTTTAATTACCCTTACAACTGTAAGTACGAGAGTAGGTGAAAACTTATACTCAGAAGACAAAATGTAATCGACCATTGCAGTTTGCTGGCTGTCACCGGCATGACAATAGACCCGAGCGTAATTCAACAAAGTGATTACAGTGTTGTTCTCTTGAAGGTTTAGGGCATGACTCATTGGTGGCCAAGGCTCCATTGAGGAGCTTCGGAGCTATCCATTCTCAGACAGGCCTTAAGGAACTGCTGCTGCCCACCTGATAGATTAATGCAACGGCCATCAGCGTATGGCCTCCTGCCATAATGAGAGGATTAAAGGCCTGCGGACCATCACTACCAATAAATGAGCATGAGAGAATAGGGAGCAGAATTTAAGCCAGGCTCAGAGCTCCATTTCAAAAGCTAATGAAATGAATCTAGCATCAGTGTTTAAGCGCGGGATACAAAAAGGAGAGAAATTGAATGCGGTTCAAGTGACCGATGCAGATTGCAAGCAGAAACTGACTTCTTCAATAGAAACCAACGATCCAAAGACGAACGCCGTACACCCACTGCAATGCATTATCTTCGGACTTCAAAATTTGAATGCTCTAACTTACGCAAAACACGCCGAGCTGGCCTCGATTCATTCATAGGTGGAGATAGCGGACAGAAAATTTATCGCTTCAATAAGGAGGAGTGAAAACGAAACAGGTAGGAGAGGCGGAAGAAGAAGGTTGCGGCAAGATCGAGAGAAAAGCAACGAGAGAGAGAGAGAGCGAGAGAGAGAGAGAGAGAGAGAGAGAGAGAGAGAGAGAGAGAGAGAGAGAGAGAGAGAGAGAGAGAGAGAGAGAGAGAGAGAGAGAGAGAGAGAGAGAGAGAGAGGGAGAGGGAGAGAGGGAGGGAGGGAGGGAGAGAGAGAGAGAGAGAGAGAGAGGGAGAGGGAGAGAGGGAGGGAGGGAGAGAGAGAGAGAGAGAGAGAGAGAGAGAGAGAGAGAGAGAGAGAGAGAGAGAGAGAGAGAGAGAGAGAGAGAGAGAGAGAGAGAGAGAGAGAGAGAGAGAGAGAGAGAGAGAGAGAGAGAGAGAGAGAGAGAGAGAGAGAGAGAGAGAGAGAGAGAGAGAGAGAGAGAGAGAGACTCGAAGACAGCACTGGAAATGTACCTGGGGCATCCGAAATGCTGCAACAACGGCTCCTACATAGTTGGCCAGCAAGAGGCCGGCTCCTAAGCACGCTATGGACCGCACCCCCAGTCTGCTCGCAAAGGTTTCAATCTTGAACCTGCGCAAAGGAAGGCCTCACACTCAGAGCTGCAGGCGCACCGCGGCACCAGTCAGAAAGAGAGCGAGACTGACACGTGTTCGTGCACTTCAAACAGCCATCCTGACAAAATGAAATACAAAAAACGACTCGTCAACATAATGCTATCAATGTTGGAATATCTGGTGACGTAAATAAGCTCTTAAACCAGAAAGATATCTTAAATGTTGACGCACGTAACCATGTGTGGGTCATTTATTCATCTGGAATAAATTCATATAATCATATGGCTTGCACAGAAAGTTAAGGAAGAAGTGAAAGCCCTTACTCCCTATCGCCCTCAACGTCAGGGAGGTCCTTGGTGATGGCAATGACAGTGGCAAACACAGTCACAAAAATGGTGATGAAGACAATGGATGGGCTGCAGCCCCCCATTCAACCACCACAAGATGAGGCAATTTTCATGAATTTAGCGGAATGAGAAGCTGCCCTTGCCATACTTTCTGAAAAATTCACGCCATTCCAGAAACATGTTTATGATGCTTCTTTACGTTGCACTGAACTGAAAGACTTAAGGAATGTCGACTGACGTGGCGTACCATCCGGACGATACCTACCCTGTTGATATGAAATAATACGCCTCACTCCAAATGAGCCCCTACACCAAGTTCTCACCTTCATTCATTTCGCATGGCTACAGCAACAGGTCTTACAGACGCAGTACCCTTACCTCCAAGAAAACGGAAGATTCAAGGCCGCCCGAGTTGCATAAAACACTCCGAAGTTCAATAACAATCCACGGACCTGTCACGTCTTCAGACCCAGTCCAGTTCTTGACTCAGAAATAAACAATAGGCTTGCTCATGCTATAAACATTTCCTTTCTGCGACAACAGGCTATGTCAAACCTCATCGGTGAAATCAAGCATCCCTCTCCTTTGACTGACGGAAAGGACGAAACAAAGTGACAAGGGAGTGAGTTGCAAACCGTTGCGATAATAAGGAAAGCTGGTAAGGCAAACTGCTTGAGCCTGAGGGGAGGAACCGAATAGACGGTGCCAAGCAGGAGGCCAAGACTATAAAGAACAGTTATGAGCGGCCCGAAATGCGTGGACACGATGAGGATGCCCGTCGCCGCAAGGAGCGCACAGAGCAGCCAGGCTGCTCCGGTCGTCAGTTCTCCCGCAGCCACAGGCAGGAAGGGCTTGTTCACCCTGCAATGTGCTTTGCCCTTGCAATCAGGGCCGGCCATTCTATGGTTTTCTTGGGACGAAGGGTAACATCCAGCCAGTTACAGGAATTGTACTTAAAACTCTTTTAAGAACTTCATTCTACTGGTGTGTGCGTACTGCTGACAGCACGTGATACTGCCCTTTATGCTCGGAGGTCAAAGATCACAACAAACGGCTCAAAAAATCCGTGAGGTTAATTGCCTAACTTTCATTAGCCTATACAGGCCTAACTGGTGAGCAACACAAAAAACATAGTCATCTGAATCGTTAATTTTATGAAAATTGGTATTGGCGTGACAACAGACTCGTCACTTGCAGTGTTTAAGATAGGCGAAAATTAAGCTCACTTGTCAATATCTGTGTCGTATATCTGATTGATGCCTACAATGTATCCATTGCCACACAGAAGCGCTAGGAGGCCCCTTAAGGCCTTTGGTAACAAAGTCCACTGTATAGCAGTTGGATTTTCGATTAGAGCTCGCGTGACCAAAGCTCTGCACATGACCACAAGCGAGTAGGAGCAGAATGAGCTGACCTCCAAATTTGGATTTGTGCGAACACCCTGTTCGTGCTCAACACGAACCACCAAAGCTATGGCATGATGTGCAATGCGCGTATAATCCATTGAGAGGCAACATATTGCACAGCACTGCGGTCGCAGGGAAAAATCCACCGTCATCGACAACTGGCACTAAAACACGCCTGAACAACGGCCGTGCCCTAAATTCCAGTTAACACGCCTGAGACAGCGAAAAGGTGGCAGGGTGCGCAAGGTGGCGTGATGACCTACACGGTTCCCAAAAGTGTCCCTCTAATGGTATGAGGCCGCAAAAACTTCCAAAATGCTTTTTGAAACTGCAGTATTCTTTCTGGCAAGGGCTGCTCTGCTGCCAGGTCGGGGCCGCCTGGAACCGCTGCATCAGCTCCGGCGCTATTTGAAACCTGTCATCGTGACGCCCAGTCCCTTTAACTATCCGAGTTCATCGTTACAGGTGTTATTAGGGTTGCATCTTCAATGTACAAATGAAAAAAATATAGGAGTACCACTAAATGGTACATGCACAGTTCGGCGAAACATCGACATCGGAATAAGATTACGAAAGTCTGTGACTTTTGAGGAGGCAGAAAGACGTATTCAACTCAACATTTTCAATTCCACCTCGCAACAGCCTGCCAATTCTCCATGGCTGATATGCGTTTACACTTACCACTAACCCCACGCTCCCTCTTCCAGCTCGACGCCGCCCCGCAACTTTCATGCATAGAGGCCGTCCAAAAAACGACTCGTTTGAGTAGCCGAATTTTGCAAGCGACCTGCCTCTCTTCCAGTCCACATTATGCAGAAATAATGCTCGAACAACCGGCCTTTCAAAGCTGTTGTTCGCGCATTTCTTCGACTGAATTCTATCACTGCAAGCAGGATTCCTTAACGAAGTCGACGGCCCTACATAGGTGCAAACATGCGCAGCAGAAAGAGCCATGCCTTCCAGAAACCAGCCAGCAGGAAGCGGTGCTCTAAATACGGACGACTGCTGTCCGCGCCGAGGCGAGGGCTGCTGCTGCTGCTGCTGTTGCAGTGAGCGCGTCTGAACCCCGCTCGCCTGCCTGCTGCGGCCGCGACCCAACCCTAACTACGGGCGGGCGGGCGGGCGCTATAAGGCGCCGGCGGACGCTTTGAGTGGCCCTTTCGCGCTGCGGCTCGCTCGCTCAAGAGGTGATGGCGCCCTCCCCTTCCCTTCCCTCCCCTCCCCTCCCCTCGCGTGCTGTCGCCATGGAGGCCTGCCTGCATCCCCTTGTTGTGCTTTTGCCACTCTCCCCCTCCTTCATCCTTCCTCTCATCTCTCCTCTTTCGTCTCTTCGGCTCTTTGTCGCTGCGCTTCCGCTCTTCTCACGGAAGTAACGGAAGGGCGGCGACAGGCTGCGTCGCTCTCTGCCAACCTTTACTCCCTCACTTTCCCTTCCTGCTCTCCTTTCTGCCTCGCTTTCTCTCTCTTCTCTGGCTCGCTTGCGCTCTCTCCCTCTGTTTCTGTTCTCTCTACTGTCGTTTTTCTCCCCTGCCACCTGCTTTCTTATCTTCTTTGTTTCCTTTTTCACTTCCTATCTCGTCGTCCTCTTCCCATGTTTTTCCTTTTCGTCAGGATGATACCTGGAATGTGCTAGACGCCGTTCAGAAACCTGATTCAGGTCTTTTAGTGTTCATCTTTCCTTTTCTGATGTTGGTGGAAGCCGGGTCCTGCTGTGGCGGGGTATCTTCTTTCAGAGCATCCAGTTGCTGGACTACTCGTTGTGAGGAAGCACAGACGAGATGGGTCACGCGGCAGTATGGAATTCCCACCCAAAGAAGTATGGCCAAGGTGCTCGGCTCTGGTGAGTCAGCCCTAAAACCTGTGTAAGCCGAAACGATTTGCATGTCTACCGTGTACAAGAGAGTTCCTAGTCAGTCTATTCTTTACACTTTCTTTTCCGTTCTAACCTTTCTGATATTGTCTCTCGTTCTCTTGTGAACGAAGATATCAAAATATATTGAACCCCCGTGGTTTCGTTTCATGTAGAGGCATTAATCTTAGAGATCACATGCACTCGCGTTGCTTGTGCCTACCTCCTTGTTGTTGATGTATAGGGTTCGCACCAACACTTGTCAGGTCTTAGAGCCCTGCCTTGCATGTTAAAAATTCTCAATTCAGAACAGTCTTTAAGAGTATGTGAAGGGTTTCACGTATGAACACACACAAGCTGCTTGGTGAAGGGAACGCGAAAGCCACTTTACGAAGAAGGAAAACTAGTGCTGTCATCTATGTATCTCGTTATTTCGGGTCTACAATCAAAGGCTTCCTACCGTCTGCAGTTACTCTTAACTTTGCACAGCAAAGTCAGTCATGGTCTAGATGAATCAGCCATTGTTTGGCAGTTCTCCTGCTGACTTTTGTACGTAATCAGCATATGGAGTTAATTGCTTGCATTGTGTTTTTGCAGCCGGGTCTGTGGTAATTGCCATGGACTGGTCAGGAAGTACAGCCTCAACATTTGCAGGCAATGCTTCCGCATCTATGCGAAGGACATTGGTTTCATCAAGGTGTGTTTGGCATTCCTTTTTTCCTTTTTCCACTTTTCGTGGCGGTTATTAGATGCCTGAAAGTTGAACATGTCATTCCAAATTGGGGTGCTCCCGCAATGTTACTCAGTGTCAGAGTATAAGTGTGTTTATGTCCTAGCTAGGCGTCTACCTCTACTAGTTAGTTATAATGAACATTGGGGAAGGATGCATGGTTGCAGTACAAGTAAATTTGGCTGCGGATCACGCACGCAACGAAGGCATTATGGGGGTCCCATGATGAAGTGGATGAGACTGGTGGCTGGTGCCGGAAAGTCGCGGCAAGGGGGTGGCGAACGCAGAAGTCCTTCCCTTGCAGATGGCTTTCAGGGCCGAGACAGCGCTGGGCGGAAGTAGTTTCAAAGAAGCTTTCGTTGAGGTGCATTTGTCGTAAATTCAAACACATTTGTCTACTCCAAGAGGATGAAGGGTTTGAAGTGGAGGCGCTTGGCGTAATACTTATTGCATGTCTTATGCTCGTGTTCACTCCCTCTTGTATTCAGCCGCTTTTGATCTCGCGCACTTTCAATTGTTCGAGAGCTACTCATGGTCGTGCTATCAACTCCGCGTTTGGAAAGAGAACCACGACACGTTTGAAACAATGCAAAAGTAATGCATGACCTCGTTGTAATGATTAAGCGGATACAAATTTGCTGCAAGCTGCCTTCACATGCCACGATCAAAACAAATCATTATCGCTGAAGACATTGTCGTTTCGATTTCGGATTATTCCTAAAAATTTAAAGACCTTCAGAAAAATTGCAAATACAACACAAGCTCAATCCACTGTCGACAACTATACAAAACTTGCAGACGGCAAGTGCTGATGACTATAGCAGACCGTGGACCCCAGGAAGGACTGTCGACACATCACCTTCCACGCATCCTCCTTGCTCTACCTCTTTATTTTCCAATTTCTCCCAGAGTCAACCGCCTCATTTTTGCTTCTCCAGCCTTTTCAACCCCTCTTTTATCATATTGAGCTCCTTCTTAATCTCCGCTTTTTTCAAGTCCACGAGCTTATCTCTTGTCTGTGCACGTAGATCCGCTAACTCCTTCTCAAGCCTTTGCTGAGTAAGGGCAAGCTCATCACGAGCTGAAAGGACGATCCCAGAAGCAGCAGCAGTAATATCCGATGGGGTTGGTAGAGCGGACACCACTTCTGGTGGCACAAAGCTGGGAGGTGGCTTCGCTGGCTCCGCTGGGCCAAGAATAGTTGTTCCAAGCTTGGGATCTACTTGCGTGACATAATAGTAGGAGCCAGATGCAGCCAAGCCCGCTGCTAGGAGGGAAAGCAAAACAGCGTTTCCTCCACCTGAAGTATACTTTGCTGAAGGTGAACCTGCAGCTCCTTTTCCCGCTTCCGCATGCAGCACTCGCGCCTGTTATACAGCGCAGTTAGGCAGGTTAAGCTCGGCTAGCATTTGTAGAAGCTGTAGGTAAGTTGGGCCAACAATGTAAGTTCAGAGAGTGCAGGCAGGCAACCAGGGAAAACCTGAGAGGAGAACGACGCTGCTGCACCGCTCCTCCTCACAGCTTCACTCCAGTTCCGAGCAGATGCAATGATTAACTGCCGGCTCCGGCCACTCGGCATATTTCTCCGTAGTGATGTGCACACGTAAAGCACCCTGCAGTTGAAGGAAGATACCTGGAGCTCAGGTAAAATTGAATGCACACCACTGAAGGAGGTCAAAATGCTATGCTGCTATCTGAACGATGCCAGGAAATCCCATGGTGTTGCTTCAACACGTAAAAAAAGGAACTAACGGGGAGACACTCTTGCTTTGTTTGAATTATCCCTGAGAAAACCAGTCATCGTCCAGACACATTTTTTTTACACCAGTTCAAAGGTCGAAGTTGGTGCAATAAGAGATGGCATGCGCTGACAAATCCTATACACATGAATTTTCAGTTAGGAGCCGGCTCTAATTCAGCTCCTGGATCAGACGAAGGGATAAGTATGATTCGGAGCATTTCCTCTTCATTCGTCCATACCCCTCTGATGATCGCCACAGCTACATCCCCGAGGATCCCACCCCACCACCATTTGCCTCTTCTTTCCCACTTATCCTTCCTCTCCTCCTATCCCTCTTGCCAGCCTCTCTTCCCGATGTCCACTTCAGCTCTCGTCCAACTCTTACCCTCCCATCTCTGCACATCGCTCTCCCCCATCGCACCTCTCCATTGAATCTCTCCGTTCCCCTCCCTCCATCCCTCCCACCCCAGCAGACGCACCTGCGCGATGACGCCGCAGCACAGGCCTCCTCCTTCTCCTTCCTCCCCCCGCGACTGCCTCGCCCTTTTCCCCTTCTCTCGACCAAACAACGCCTCGATATGGCGTATCGTCATGACGATACGATACGTATCCCATACCGGGCCGTACTACAATGAGTACCGTATCGAGATTATATGTATCGTATCATGTAAGACATTCCTCGGTACGGCACCAGCCGACGCAGTGAGGTATGACCCGATACGTTCCGATACGGAGCAGTTGGCCCGTACCCGATCTGGGCCGTCCGTCCTTCCGTGCAAGGCCAGTCCCTATCTCGGCCGGCCGCGGCCAACGGTTGGCACACGCCGTTGGGGCCGCAGACCGCTCCATGCGTCCAACTGGAAACTGCGAACAGCACTGCGGCAAGGAACGCGCACTCGCCGCACGCTTCCCGCCCTCGAAACGCCCGCCTCCGCCTCCGCCTCCCCCGCCTCCGAGTCCTCCCTCTCCCTCTCCCTCTCCCTCTCCCACTCCCTCGCCCTCTCCCTCTCTCTTTCTCCCTCGACTGTCTGCCCTCTCTCTCCCGACCTCCGCCAGCTCCTCCTGCCACGCGTCGCCAGCATGTCCTCGCGCGTGGCCCTGACGCTGACGTGTCTGCCGCTGGGGCTGGCGTCCTTCGCGTTCCTGCTGCAGCTGTTCGGGGGGGACTCCGCGTACCCGCAGATCGTGGACGGGCTGTACAGCAACGAGGGCCCGGCCCTTCCTGGATGGGGGGGAAACGGGGAGCATGGGAGGGAGGCTCTTGAGAGCGGACGGCCCTGCGTGGATCGGCGAGAGAAGGCGCTGTCGCCTGGGTTTCCTCATCAGAAGGGTTGGCACCTTGACGCCAGCCCGGCCGACGCTCCCAAGGTACTTAATTTTAAGCCTTCGTAATATTTATTTATTTATTTAATTATTTATTTATTTACTTTTTACCTTGAAATAGTGTGCACTTCAGTGTTTGAATGCGGCCACTATAGGAGTGCAGGACAAGTGGGGTTGGATGGTCTCACGGCGTTTTTTTCTACGGAACAAAATAACATTATGCACAGGCTTTTCCGTGGATCAGATCTGACGTCCTCATTGCTCGATATCTCCCATTCTTGGCACGTTGAACCAACAAAGGGTGTCACCCAGTTTAGGTTGTTTTTTAATTTAAAACCTTATATATAGAGTGTATAAGTGGTATCTTAATATGTAGAATTACAGCCTGCTTCTCATTTGTAAAAAACTTGGAACGTCCTGTGACTTGTCGTGAAAGAAATGGAATGAAATTATGATACCTTGACTTGTCAATGGAACAGTACTTTTCTTTGTCAGATAATGTGGGCGGCAGAGAAAGGAAAAGAGAGAAAAGAGGGGAGGTGGGTAGGGGGGGGGAAGAAGTTCATACCTCGCCGTCTACCTTCCAGTTTAGCTTCACAATCGAGACAAGACATAGAATCTTGCAGGTGGTAATTAAAGTTGTTAGTGTACATGCCACCACGTGGGCTTGTAGTTGGGGTTTGTCCCTTATCGATGGTCCGTGTCCGCAGTAGTCAGCACAATTGAACGTTGGTTAGCGATTTATCGTAACAAAGACATCGTGGAGCTGGTTATTGAGTTCTGGTGCTTCACAGGAGGCTTGATGCTGTGCAGTTTCTAGTGAAGGAAATGGGGTTTGAAAATCTTTAAGTGCTAGTTGAGAGTGGAGTAATAGGAGCGCCGTTTAAAATCTTACAGCATAAAAGTTTTTCAATCGGGCAGAATCGATGGAGGTAACGACATTATTCTTGTTTTTTTGGGTTTTAAAATGTCCTTTTGGGTACTCCCCGGTCGCGTTCTATGTTAAAAAAACCCTTTCGTGCATTACCCTTGGTCATGCTATTTATCAGCACCTCAGCAGATCTCCCGTGCGTTACTTTTCCAGTGAGGTATCGAGGTTGTGGAAAGTTGGCACCATGCTTGAGCTACTACACCCTCTCCCTAACTACTTATCTTTATTCAATGAAGGCCGCAACCTCCTTAATAGCAAATACATGCAAGTGGCAGACTTACATGCGACCGAGCTGCTGTCGTCACGTGGAAAATCTGTAGTGCGCTTGCCTTCCATAGTCCTTCCATCGCCAGATGTTCTGAAACATGTGTTGCCCATCGACGTCTTTGCCACGAACTTTTTGCTGAACTGATTGTCGGGTCGAGCTGCAGATTTGCATCACCACCACCACAGCAGCAGGGCTGCAGCAAGTTCTTCCTTGGCTCTTTTATCACAAGTCGCTTGGAGTGAGCACGTTCCTACTGTTTGTGGAAGGCAAAGCTGCGTCGCCCAACAGCACTTCCGTGCTTGAGGCTATTCCGGTATTTTCGCTAAGTTTTGTTGAGTTCTCGCTGTTCAATGCTATGCGCATGAGTTGAGTAAATTCGAGGCTTCCAGGGTGGGAACCAAACTTCGAGTTAGGTGAATGGAATCTTGAAGTGAATGTGGTTGAATGCCCTTCATTCAACTTCAACTGTGTGTCTTCATTCCAAGTTGATGTGCTTCCGTTGTGAAAATCGGTCTTTCTTCGCTGCTTTCACATTGTGAATCTCGGCTAAATCACTGCAAAATCCCAAGGTCATGAAGCTGGCTTGCTTGCTTACGCGCCATTGAACAACTTTTTGGTGGTTAGGGTGTCAGGATCATTTTCCGCACCAAGTTGCTCGACGAGAGGCAAGCGAGAAGGTGAGGGCAAGAGGTCCTCCTCACAGCAGCTGCGGTGAGCATTCAGTTTTTCGCAAAGTGTTGAAGGCCTTGTGCAGGTGAAGCTCCTTTATCCGGAGACTCGTCCTTTGCCTATTTATGTTTCATCTTGCGTCCGTTGCAAGCTGGGGTGCAGCCGCATCTGGAATGAGACTTGGCTTTCCTCCTTCTTCTATCGCCCGTGCAACTACGAGCTCTTTGTGAGGCAGTCTCTGAACATGGAGATGGCCATAAGGATGGCGCGGGTGAGTTCCCATGGGCCGTTTTGTGTAGGAGGGCAGAGGAGGCTTATGCTTATGCGTGTACTATACATGCTTGCGCTAATGATGCCTATTGCGCACTAGTTTCGTTTTAAGGTTTAGGTTTAACCTGATGCTCCTCCTCCTTGTCACTTGAATGCGGAATGAAACAATCAAAAAATGAACCTGAATCTGTAAGCTCTGCACAGCGAATACAACGACAATTAGACGCATCATTCTCAAATGCCTTTACTGACCGATGGTGAAAGGAACGGAAAACCCGAGTCATTTAGCATCGCAGACAGCAGCAGAAAGGAATAGCATCATCACCACCAGTAGAAGGATGAAGAATGGGGGGGAAGGGTGCAGGCGGAGGGCGCGCAGTGGATCGCGCACATCGACACGGACGAGCTGCTGTACCCGGGGGGGGGCGCGGAGTACTCGCTGCAGCGTCTCCTGAAGGACGTGCCGGAGGACGTCGACTCCGTCGTCTTCCCGAACTACGTACACACCCCTCCCCTCCCCTCCCGCCCTGCATTGGGATATGTGGGGCTAGGCGCGCAGCCTGGTCGACTCAGCTTGGCTGCGTTTCGAATAGGGAAAGGTCCGCAAATAGATCGCATGATCGTATGATGCTGGATGGATTGAATTGCATTTAGTTTTGTTGAATGCATGTTTGGAACGGTTTCGGAAAGGTTGCACCGATCGCTTCACTGTGTTCGATGGGTGATTCGGCGTATTGAAGGAATCGGACACCCCTGGTTTGGGGGTTATGGCTGCAGGAGACTGCTATTGAGCGTGACGACATCACAGATCCATTCACTGAGGTGAGCAGCGGAAGGAGGCTGAGACAGGAGGGACATAATAAGGGCAGGATCTGGAAAGAAAAATGAATAACTTTCCTGTTGGATGGACAGCATTGCTTGAGGATGCCCTGCATTCCTGCGCATGGAAGTTGATTGACGAAGTATGTTAACAAAAAGCATGCTAATGTGCTGCCTTGCGACTGGCAGGTGACCATGTTCAAGAAGAACTTCGACCACGTTGCCAAGGAAGTCTACTTTGGGCATTATCGCGAGGTGCATTTCTATTCCAACGGCTGGCATGCATTCGCAGTTTCCAAGCATGCATACCTTCTTGATTAGAGCAGGCTATTGGAATAACTGAGACCAAATACGAACATTCGTTTGGAACCATCCCTTCTTGTGAGCCGCCCTGACATGGCACGTTGTTGTGTGGGCAGGCATCTCGAGGAAACCCCAACTACTTTTTGACATATGGCAACGGCAAGTCCGCGGCGAGGATGACGGACTACCTCCGGCCCAACGGGGCGCATCGGTGGAACAACTACGCTAAAACGCCCAAGTGAGTGGGGGACCACTCTCATCTCTTCACTCTTTGTGCCCTTCGCCTTCCGTCCTCCGCGTGTGCGGGCAATGCAAGTAGCGAGTACACTTCCGTCAATTCCGTTCATCGTTGTTTGGAATGAATTCTTTTGAGGAGCCGGCAAAGATTTGCCAAGCTTGATGAAGATATGTCATGCACATCTTCTTTTCGTTGAATCTGGAGGTCGGCCCGCCGTAGGTCAGGGCAGGCCATGCCTCGGTCGGCAGTTTTTCCTGTCGCACGTGTGTGAGAGAGGGAGGGAGGGAGGGAGGGCGGCAGAGAGCAGCAATTGGCGGAGGCGGCGGTGCTGCACTACACGTACGCGAAGTTCTCGGATCTGACGTCACGCCGCGACCGCTGCGGGTGTCTGCCGAACAAGGATGACGTCAAGCGCTGCTTCATGCTTGAATTCGACCGCGAGGTGAGGGACCCTCTCTGCCCCGCCACGTGGCAGGGGGACACAGGCCCGCCGCGGGATGGATGGATGGATGAATGGATGGGTGGATGGATGGATGGGTGGGTTCTGGCAGCATGCGGGATGTGAGGATGATGATGATGGAGGGTAGCATTGTTGGTTCATCGGTCGGTTCTAACAAACGAGGAGATCCTCTTGCAGGCGTTCATCATTGCATCCACACTCACGGAGGAAGGAATGCTCAAATGGTGGGTAATAGTCAGTCCCCTGTGGACACTTTGGGTTTGAGGATGTGAGCATGCTCATGGGTGTGCTGCATGGATCTGTCCGCGTTTCAGCCCAAAATCAGTGGTGCGATTCCGAGAGCTGTGTGCGTACATTACAAAGAGTTCCCGATGAGAGCATGTCCCCAGGTTTTATCAAAGTCTCAATCCTCATCACTGTAACTCATAGGTTGCAAAACCGAAACTTGTTGAAACTTAATGCCACACGATGGAGGGGGAGGGGGTATGCAGGTATCGGGAGCACGTGGTTTGGACAGACCCGGAGGTCAACCAAAAGCTGTTAAAGAAGGGTCTGTTTGGACGCATCTACACGCCCCAGGTACCGCTTCCACTTCGATGCAGTATTTCCCGTTGAGATTCAATAGCCCACTTGAGGCTCTGTCATCAGAGCCAAGTGCGCGGTGATGTGTATGCTCTACGTGTTTTGCATAACTGATGATAGTGAAACATCGGCAGCTTCGCCTTTTCAGTATGTGTGAAGGTTGTTTCTGTGTCTTAGGATATTGAAGTGGGGGCCTGCGGGGAGCAGGTGGTGGTCCGCGGGGTGCTCGCTTCCGGCCTCATTGAGGAGGCCATGGCTCGCGGGGCGGAGATGCGGAAGGCGGCGAAGGCGGCCCGTCTTGCGGTTGACCAAATTCTGACGCCTGGGGGCGGTTCTGGAAGCAAGGGGTCGGCGCTGAAGAGGACACGAATGGCGGAGTTTCTTAACCGGCAAAGGGACTCGTTAGCAGCCGGATCGACCGATAAAGAACAGTCTGAATCCTCACGTGGTTCTGGTCTTAAAAGGATGTCAGCGAGAGCAAACGAGACCGATGCCGTTGCTAGAGGTGGAACTGAAACTGGAACTAAACTTGAAACTGGAACAGGTGCCATGGCTGGATCAAAAAGTGGATCCAGATCTGACGATGGCGATGTGATTGCGCATGATGGTGTGGTAACGGCCCAAGGGCTGCAAGACTCGGCGGAGCGTGATAGGGAACCCGGCAAGGTCCGCAGCGACATCCTCCAGCTGCTGGGGGGGGTCAAAGGGGAGAGTTCCGTTGCGCGAGAAGGCCGCAGGAGGCTGCTTTCCTTTCAAGATGTGGCGATGCCTCCCATGGCGGCGCCGGGGCTAGAGGACGCACTCAATTGGATGGACTAGCAGGCCGCGTCGTGTACCATAACAACGGTTCCTCTGGGTATTGCTCAATTAGATTGTCAAAGTGAGTGTACATGTATGGAAATTGTTCATATGTTTTCATAGTGGCGTTCACAAGGGAACGAGCTTGTTTTGGCTGGTGTCTTTCCATGTTGACGTCTCCATCCAACGAGACGGGTCGATCGATCCGTCTCGATCTTTGATGGTCCTGCCATGAAAGTATTTTAATATAACCGTCTCTTGGTCATCGGAAGGACAGTGGTGTTACAGAGAGTGAATGTTGTGGCTATGCACTTTTCTTCTGGTGGAAGTAGAGTTCATTCCAAAACCCAAACTTGAATGACAAGCGGTCCTTTTCGCATACACATTGTCGATGCTGATTTCACACTCGTCTCGTCTCAACATGCACGGCGTGGCAAAGAGAGGGGTAGGGAGATGATGAAAGGGAGGGAGTATTGATGGAGATTTTCAGAGGTGGGCTCTCCCGACAGACACACAGCCGACAACGCCACAAATAGATCACAACGAGCTTCTAATCAGATAATGAAAAAAAAAAACAATGAGAGGGGCCCTAACAGTCAAACGATTGGAATCTGAAGCTGCAGAAGTGCCTTCACGGGTCCTCCGAGCTTTGCCGAAACCTTCACTTTGTACAAATGCTTGGGCGCAAACTGGCACTTCCAGTCGAGTCGGACGCTCGTGCTGTCGGGCGCTTCGTGGCTGCACCCCCTCCCTCCCTCTCCCCCTCTTCCCTCAGAACCAACCGTGGCCGCCCGCCACTCCTTCCCTCTGCAGTCCGCAGCGGGCGGCGAGGGAGGGAGGGAGGGATTGGGCCTCTCTCACCTGACAGCGCAGGACCACTTCCTTCGCGGATGCGAGCTGGAGGCAGCCACGGAGAGGGACCATTTGTCGACGGGCAGACACCCGAGCTTCACCTCCACGTCGTGATCTGCCGTCAGCACCTTTCGAGCCTCCACCCTGAACCATCCTCACAGAAGACGACAGATCATCGCAGTTGCTGGAGAAATCCAAGTGGGCTGTTTCCGCATTGCATTGGAAAACCTGAAAAGCAAAAAAGTCACTCATGTCAATTCGTACTCCGAGTGGTTGGTCTGAGCGGCTTCAAGTTTGTTCTTTCGTCTTACCCAAACCGCTGAAGTTGGAGGAAATCTGACGCAAGAGAGGCTCCCAGGAGTTTTTTGTCTCCTCTCTTATGCTCCGCCTTCACCTTCACTCCCTGCTTTCCTTTAAGGTCACTTAAAAAACTGCATACCACACGAAAGGCTGCCAAGGTCAGCGTTGTCCTTCGATTCTTGTAGAAAAGCAACTGGAAAGTGGAAGAACTCGGAAAAACAAAAAACCAGTGGAAACTCCCCCGGAGATGATTAGAGGCCTCTCCAACAAAATGCTGCGATGGAGTTTTTACCTGGGCGAGAGCGTGCAAAGTCCAAAGAGAGGAGCGGAGGCTTCCACAAGCAGAGAGTTGTTCCCTCTGCCCTAACCAGCACACCATAAAACAGTTGAATAAACTGACGCTGGGAAGAAGGAAGTGCTTGTTTGAAGCTAAAGGGCCACTTTTGTTACGCCCTTCAGGCATTCACCATACGAACATTCCAACGCAACAGCACACCTGAAATCCGATGTGAGAGTGTGGGCGAGCTCTGCTCCGCCGCTCAGCGCGGTACGCCGCCCATGCAACTTCATGCTGGAGGTCCCCGCTTGAAGGTTCCTCGTAAAACTTTTCGAAAGCTACCCAGCCCCAAAAACCCAAATCAGAGTCACCTTCTACTTCTGAAAAGCAGTTTAGTCGACAAAACCATCACATCCCTCTGGCGAACGATTGCCATATCATCATCATCATCATCGTCATCATCATCCTCCTACAACAAACTGGCAGAACTTTGTGTGGATATGAACATAGAAGAGAAGATAGCTCTCTCGCACATGAGTCATCTGGCTTGACAAAAGAGCTTGCTCATATCGACAACACGAAGGAGAAATGTGAGTGCTGAAGGCACCTTCCACGAAGGAAGATCCGACTTCAGTTCCACCTCGACCGTCGGGTCCTCCATGCTTCCCACTTGAAGACTGCAAATCGCCAATAAACACCACCCCAGCCCCTCCCCATACGTCAGAAACGTAGTCTTCTGCAGTCAACCTCTCCACCTCACAAGCAATCAGGCAACAGTACCAAAACAGACTCTTTCCTAACGCCTTGGCAGGCCGGAGCACACACCTCGTCTGCAAGGCCCTTTCTGCGGTGAGTTTGTGAGTGGTTTGCAAGTTGAAAGTGTCCACTGCCACCCGCCAACCCACGCCTTAGCAACAGGGAAGCAGCCGGCTTCACATGCACTAACAGTTCCCAGGGACTTCAAATAACGCACACCCACGCGACAAGCCCAAGGCACCTTCTTACATTTCTTTTACCATACTGACCCGCCCGCCCGCACAGCGCGTGCATGCCCTGCCCTTCTTGCGAAACGCAACATCATCATCATCATCGGCAAGTCGCGCAAGCAGGCCATGGCCATGGCTGGCTCACTGCGGAGAGAGAGAGAGAGAGAGAGAGAGAGAGAGAGAGCAGGTCACTGACTCCCTTTCAAGTCGTTGGTGTACGCGGAGGAGACGGAGTGCCTCTGTGCGCGGTCGACCTCGTGAGTGCTCGCCACGCTCAGCGTCCGCTCGTCCTCCCACGCAGCACGCTCGAGCGAGGTCGACACTGCGCAAACCTCCTTCCTTCGTTGGTGCGAGCAATTCAAGAAAAAGGAGCCTCTCCGTAGACATCTTTTCTCACAGTTGGCATATTTACGTAAGCACTTTTAAGTTTGGGTCTATGCCCATGCATTTTTTATGCATTTTGAAAGGAAATTGTCTTTAAACTTTGTTCCCCGTTTCGCCGCAGGAAGGGCACCTGAATGGCGGCCCTTGTCGCAGGTCGCCTCCCACAGCTCGCCGGGCCCAATGTCGCTCACGGCTCTCTCGTCCTCCGCCGCTTTCTGCAGAAGCACAAGAAGGAGAAGAAGAAGAAGAGATCATGAGGGCTTCACTCTCTTTGAAAAAACCTCAAACAAAAAATATGGTAACTTGAAACTTTCAACGACCCCGGGTAGGAGTCGAACGGCATTAATGAACACATAACCAACGTAATATAGTTTAGACATATACATAGAACATAAAATGCGATGAAGAAATTTCTGAGCCATGTTGCCAGAAATTTTCTTCAAAAATTCGCGCTCTGGCTATTGACAGCTACGGCTTGAGCATCGGTCAATTACGGCTGCGGATGAGACTCTGGAGGGCAGGCGTTAACAAAATCCAGATAAGGCTAAACTAGCAGGGCTATGGCTGCGCAGAATTCAGGACCATAAACCTTCACAGGAAGCAAGAGTGAGCTGCACAACTGCGGAGTGTGGCCGACAATGCAGGCCATGCGGGTATGCGCGCTGAGGGGTGCTTCGCCGCATAGAACTCATTCTTAAAAAAACCCGAGGGCACGTGCAACAGCTTCAGTTTTTTGGGAGTTTCAAACCTTGCACTAGCGGGTACGGACTGAGCTCACATCCGCCCTTTGCGCGCTATAAATGTCAGATAATATTAAAAATTAAAGAATGCGCAAGATGGTGTACCGACCTGCACGAGGAAAAGCCCTCCTGTCGGCAGCCATGGCCGGTCGCTGCAGCCCCGGAGGCCGAGCTCCCCCCAGAAGCCCCACTCGAGGCGGCCCGACGTGGACGCGGTGGCTATGGCGGGCACGGGGGGGAAGGAGGCGGCCGCCGGCGAGAGCGGCTCCCCCCACGGCAGCCGCCGGCGGCCCCCCCCCATGGCCATGGCCACGGCCAAGACGCGCCTTCCCCTGCCCTCCCCCTCTGCGGGCAGCAGGCGCTCCATGCTCCGAGCCGCGGACCCGCTCCGTTCGCAGTTCCGAGTCGTCGCATGGAGCGTTTTGCCCGTGCGATGGGCGGCTGCCGCGGCCGCGCGTGCGGAGGGGATGCGGGGTGGACTCCCACGTCAGCCCTAGCGCTGAGCGCGCCCTGTGCCTGGCGCCACGTGTCCGCGCGATCCCGCCGGCGCAGATCCGCCGTTCGTTGGGGGGGGGCGCCCTCCCTCCCTCGCGTACGGATGGACGGACCCGATGATCCGATCGGGGCCGCGCAGTGCATGGAAGGCTTGGAAGCACCCGCCGGACGGGGCCGGCCCAGGGCGGGCACGGACCAAGCGCTGCGGCCGGACGGGCCGGGACGGGACGGCCGGAGGGAGGGCCGAATGGAAATTAGGTCCACGAGCTGTGAAGATTATTTTAAAATCGGAATTCTATAACGTATAAAACCCAAATTATTGTAAATTGGTACGGAGAAATGTACGGTAAGTACGGACGACTACACCTCCCCTAATATTTTCGCCATGGTTTCGGTCGATATTTCGCCATGGTTTCGGCCGATATTAGGGGGAGTCAGACCTTGACCATCGCTTACGAAATTTCCGAATTCCTTATACTAAAAGTCGCTTCTTTCGTATACGAATCCGAGTCGGGATCCGCGGCTCCGCCGAGCCCAACCGTACCGAAATGCGTACCTAGCCAATGCTAAAGTCGCCAGGCTTACGAAATTGACTTGGCGATGGTCAAGGTCTGACTCCCCCTATTAGCCGAAACCATGGCGAAAATATTAGGGGGGGCCTACTGTAGTGAGTTTGAAAGTTACGGTATTGATGGTACATGTCCAGGGCGCTACAATTAAGGGAATTCACTTAAAAAAAATAGCTATTAAGCGAATTTGAGATTTTTCAGAGGGATTAGAGGGATTTGAGGGGATGTGTTACAAAACGCCTCAAAAACACCCAAACAAATGACGATCCCATAGTTATCATGCCGTACTCTCCCTTACCCTAACTTTGACTAGCCTGCCTGCCCTCACCCTTTCTGCCCTCGGCCCCACATTTTGAAACCGGATGCTGCAGACTGAGATGCTGCACATATTTGTCCGCTCGAAAACAGTCAAAGTATTTCACAGGACATGTTGATTTCATCTTGCCGCCAACCTTTTGTTCTCGCCCAAAAAATATGTAGAAGCGACACACACAAGCGACACCAAGCCTGTTGTCGGGTCCCGGGCAGTGAGTGACCTTGAGACTGAATTGGTGTTCATTTGAGACTGAATTGGTGTTCATTTGAGACTGAATTGGTGTTCATGCTCTCGCTGGAACTTCGCAACTTCGTGCTTTTCACCTTTGGTTGCATTTCATGCTCCAAACTTGCAGCACCTGCCACGACGGTGACATCTGCAGATTGAAGAGAGAGAGACAGAAGAAAACGGGAGGTAGAGGGAGAAGGAGGAAAAATGGCATTTAACACATAGAAAACGTCAGCATTGCTGAGATATCAGCCGCGATCGTACTTCTCGTGACAGTGATCATCTATGTTGTGTACGATTATGTCATTTCCGACAATCCTTTACCCTTCCCTTGAAAAAAAGCAAAAGCCCATCAAGTATCTATTTACGGGATCCATCCACGAATTAACTTAAACGGAGGGGCATTTTTATGCCGCTAGTCGGTGACATGACGTCGCTTGATGTGACATGACATCATCCCCAAAGTGTCATTAGCTTAGATTTTAAATCCTCGCCTTGATTTTAAATGGACCCTCATTTTATAAAGCGTTATAACGAATAAAGAGGATGTGGCATTGATCTCACGCTGGCGATGATGCCATCAAATGTACATGGACAAAATCATCATCGGGAACCACGATGAACTGGACGCAAAGGACCTGACAAAAGTAAAAAGCGAGGAGCGGAAAACTACGCCTTGGCGCAACAACGCAACCCTCCCTCGAAGCAGCCGCGAAGGTCGCCGATCGATGTGCGCCACATCACATCACATCACATCGCGCGGAGGGAGGGAGGGAGGGAGGGGAGGCAGGGAGCGGTGAAAGGCCAGCAACCATAAAATAGTCGTACTGCCATCCCTAGACGGACACGCGAGGGACAACATGCGGCTGCGACCCTGCGGCCCTCGGCCGAGCCGGCTGCTCCGCACGGCGGCCTGTCCACATGACAACCTGCATGCATGTGGACGGTGCATGCATGTAGCCGGTGCATGCATGTTGACGGGTGTGGACGGATGCATGCTTGGGGTCCGGAGTCTTATCTGCAACGCGACGACGTGGCGCCAGGGGGAGGGACATCGAACAGCGCTGACGTGGCGCCGCATAGAGGCCCGGGGACCCGCATAGAGGCCCGGGCCCTGCCGAGCCGCGCCCGAGCCTGCCCGCCGCCCTCATCCCGCTGCCCGACCTGGCGCGAAAGTGCCAACGGCCGGCGGATGTCGGCGCCTCGCGGACGCATCTGCCTCGTCGGCGACCCGGTTCAATGAACCGGCGGAACAGGGTTCCTGCGTGGCGCCGGCCAGTGCAGCCCCCCTGGCCGCGCCTTTTCTGTCAGACATTTGGGCAGCCAGCTGGCCTGTCGGTGCCGTACGGATGGATGACGGGACCGCCGCAATCTCGCCAACCGTTTTCGGTTTCAGACGAAGGCTGGGCCGTACATGTATTCGTACTAAATTGTACGGTCGGGTATGCAGGTGTAAGTGCATGTACGGCCGCGCATGCAGGCGGTACGGCCCGCACGCTTCAGAGAGGCTACGCGGGTTGTCGCGGTCACGCGCGGGCCGGGCCGCGTCGTGGGAAGTTGGGCCAAGCCAAGCCATGGCGGCAAGGCGAGGCGCGCTCGTGAGGGAAGGGGGGAGGGAGGGAGGGCCGCCTCACCCTGCCATGCCCTTACACAAGCGTCCCTCCCTCCTCGTGGCTGCCGCCCATCGCAAGTGGCATACATCACACGGACTTGTAACTCATACCAGAGTCGGGGAAACTCATATCATAACTCATATCCGTTTCTTAGGTCACAACTTGTGACGTAGGTTTACGCGGCATGCTTTCGTTGTAAAATTAGTCAATTTAGTATTATTATTATTTTTTTAGATTTACGATTCAATGTCCTCGAGTTGGCCAATGGCGCGCTTCCCCAGTGTTTGTGACAAAGAGATTGCCTCGACCGCTGCAGCATGGCCTCGCTTCGTTGGGAAGCTTGCAACGGACAAAAGGTCTCAAGGTGTACGCATTTCGCAGATGGACATGTGACAGCCACCGCGCTTTGTGCCCGCCATGCAGCGCTTCTGTGCACTATGCGCATGCATATGCATGCATGGCTGTCCCCCTTCGATCCATGCAGTCCGTTCGGCTTGTTGCATGCGTGCAACATCTCGCAGCCCCACGGCGCCATGGCTGACTCGCAGGCCTTCCCAGCCCCCCCCCCCCCCCTGCTGCCTCGTGCCGCTGCTCGCAGAGCCTCCCCGCCTCCATGCCCTACCGCACTGCGCCGTCGATCGCTGACGACACTTCGATGTGGCATGACGTCACGTCGCCCGCGAACCGCGAGGATGGACGGTTTGCGGTTTCCATTTCAGGCTTTGCCCGCACCGACCGCCATGCGCACACCAAAGTTTTTTATGCACGGGCGAGCGGGCGAATCGGTGTCGTCTTGACCCACGTGGCAGCCTTCCATTAGCAGAGGCTCCTCCCTCGCCGTCCGTCCGTGCGCACACGTCATCCGACAAACCCGAGTTGGCGCCCGCAAACCCACCGCGCTGGCCGCCCGACCCGCCCGTCCCGCCAAGAGAGAGAGAGGGAGAGAGAGAGAGCGAAGCCGAGTGAGGCGGGCTGAGCCAGTGCGTTTATTGCGGCGCAGCCCGGCACGTGCCGCGGGCAGGCCGTACACTCCCAAAACCTTTCCACGGGCAGCCCGGAATCTTCCCCCCGCTGGGGCCCAACTCGCGAAAACGACAAATGACAAGCCGCTGCCGCCCAAGCGTGTTCGTACGTTTTCGTACGTGGCAGCATGCCACGTCGGCCTGCCGCCCGGCAGAGCCTCCATCCGAGCCTGCGGCTCGGCCCGAGGTCCGGCAGCGGCTCGGGCGGGGCCGGACAGGGCGGGGGGGCGGGCCCTGAAAGCGGGCGGGCGGGCGCATACGCTTTCGCCGTTGCCTAGCGCGCTCCCTCGCTTCCTCACCGCCCTCGCGTGCCCGCGTGCGGGCCTCGCGGCGCTGCTGCTTGGAGTGGGCCGCCAGTTCTCTTCTCCTCCAGTCTCGTCCGCCGTTTCCGCTCTCTTTCTCGCTTGATTCGCTTGGCGAGGGCGACGAGTAACTGGAGAATATCCAGCTCAGGCAGCACACTTCCCGAGACAGCGAAATTGTAAGCGGGGGAGTAGAGCAGAGGTGACTTGTGGATCATGATCAGTGGGAGGAAGTGATTGCGTGGTATAGTGCAGCGAGGAGAGCGAATGGAAGAGGGTTTGGGAGCTTTTGGACAGCAATTTACAGCGAAATTTCTGCATTAGAGAGTGACACAGAGAGGAAATGAGAAACAGGAAGAAAGCACGGGGAGGAGCTAGGAGTGAGAGGAATGGATAACAGAGTGGCGCTGATGCACAGTATAGTGGAACTTGTGGCAGGTACGCGGGCGATGGGGTCGGAGTACGAGGCCATGGATGATCAGAACAAGCCTTTGATGACGAAGGTGGCCCTCCCCCCCCTGTCCCTGATGGACGAGCTGCTGGACGTGGCGAAGCCCGTGAAGGACCTCCTGGTGGAGGAGGACGACCCCGTCCGCGCGTATCGCGGGAAGTCCTTTGCGGGGAAGCTGCGCGTGCTGCTCTTCAGCGTCTTCCCGCTGCTCGGCACGCTCTTCTCCTACCGCCGCGAGTGGATCATCGGTGACGTCATCGCCGGCTGCACAATCGCCAGCCTCGCCGTGCCGCAGGTGTGCCCCGTTCCGTCTCAGTTTTTGGAACCGCGGGGTGGCTGAGGGAGGAGGGGGGGCGTGCGTTGTGGATGGGGGAGGGAGATGTCGGCTACTGAGGAGAGGGAGGTGGACGGAATGGCAGGGGCGGGAGGATGGGAGAAGCGGGAAGAGGGAGAGGGGAGGGAGAAAGAAATGAGTGGGGCGGTAGGATAGGCAGCGAGGGAGGAGTGGGAATGGGGAGGTATAGGCTAGGAAGGCTCCAATTATTTTTCACCGGGAGTTTCCAGAGAAGTTAAGCTGTAAGAATTCCGAAAATTCGGATTCGTGGGATTCCTTTCTAATGGGCCTTTTATACTCACATGGAATGGTTCTCTGGAATGCAGGATCTGGCGTATGCCAAACTAGCGCAGATGCCTCCTGTGAACGGCCTGTGTAAGCCCACCGACCCTCTACCGTCTCGCTCTCCACTCTAGAGTGCGCTTCTCGCTGTTCTGCGTAACTGCGTCGTGTGATGATGTTGGCGATGCGAATGATGATAAATATGCACTGCGATGACGTCGGCGATGCAGACTCCAGCTTCACCCCCCCCCTGATATACGCCGCCCTGGGGTCCTCCCGCCACATAGCGGTGGGCCCCGTCTCAGTGGTTTCCTCTCTCATCGGGAACTTGGCCTCGGACTTCCTCAACTCGACCGTGTCGGGCCCCAAAGACCCCGTCACGGGGAAGTCCACGAAGGTCCCCAATCAGGACTACGTCACACTTGTCATCACGGCCACCTTCTTCGCTGGAGTCATTCAGTTCGGCATGGGTTTCTTGAGGTCTCTCCCACCTCTCTCTCTCTCTCTCTCTCTCGCTCTCTCTCTCTCTCTCGGCCTCTCCCTTCCCCCTGCTGCCCCTCGTTACAGTTCCGTTCCGTTGTCTCGCTGCTGTTTTCCTACCCTAAAGGCGCTGTTGCCTGCTGCGCAGACTGGGGTTCGTGGTGGACTTTTTGAGCCACGCGGCGGTGGTGGGGTTCATGGGCGGCGCGGCCATCACTATCGCGCTGGGGCAGATGAAGGGCTTCCTCGGGTACGACCAGTTCACGACCAAGACCGACATCGTGCACATCTTCCAGTCCTTCGTCGACTACCACGACCAGGTCCGCCCGCGCCTCCTCCCCTTGCGGCCGGACTTCGCCGCAGCCAAACTGCCAGACAATTTTTTGCTGAAGTTTTGGGGCCCGTCTGCGTGTTGCAGTTCAAATGGCGCGCCTTTCTCATTGGTCTTTGCTTTCTCATCTACCTTCTCATCCTCAAGTACACGGTGAGTTCTGCTCTCTTTCGGCTCTTGTATGCTGTTCAGGCGCCTGCATGCAGCATTGAAAGCTAATATAATACTATTCTGTTTGTACGTTTGCCATCGAAATTGCAGTCGCAATACTACAAAAAAAACAGACCTCTGTTCTTCATCAATGCTCTTGGACCTCTCACATGCGTCATTATTGCGACAGTTTGTGTTTACGCCACACGAGCTGACAAGCACGGAGTGAAAACTGTACGAAAACTTCATTTCCTTCCTGATGCTTATCCTAGCTGTTTTCCTTCATTCGAGTGGCTGCTTGTCTTCCTCAAATTTCCTAAGACTAAGGCTTTGCACTGCATGCTGATGCAGGTGGGCCACATCAAGAAAGGTATAAATCCGTCTTCTGTCGATCGGATTGTCTTTGGTGACTATTATGATAAGGCAGGGAATGTTCTCGGAAACTTTGGAAAGGACGGATTCAAAGTCGGAATTGTGGCCGGCCTGGTTGCTCTCACGGTGAGTCTTTTTTTCCCTTTGAAGCGTTCTTCGTGAGCGTTCTGTTTCCCTTTCTCTTGTAGGAGATTGAGTGGCGGTTTGTAACCGCTCCAATGGAATTGTTTGGGAACTGCAGGAAGCGGTTGCCATTGGTCGAACCTTTGCTGCCAGGGAGGGCTATCACATCGACGGAAATAAAGAGGTATGGCAGATAACGGTTCCAAATACGCTCTTCTCCTTCGTAATGGATCACATTCAAAAGTCGAGTCGCTCATCCATTCTATTTGTTTGTGCAGATGATGGCATTTGGTGCAGCGAACCTGGTCGGATCGGTCACCTCCTGCTACGTCGTCACAGGTGAGGCGGGGGGGGCAGTTTCGAAACATTGGAGTTTGGTTTCGGCCCCGGTCGGCATAGGAGACGGCCATTTTAGGAGCTGCTTTCCTCACTGAAGATGTCCTGCACGTTTGCCGGCTGCAGGCTCGTTCTCCCGCTCCGCGGTCAACTACTTTGCCGGCGCCAAAACTGTCGTCAGCAACATAGTCATGGCTATAGTCGTTCTGGTCACGCTGCTGGCCATCACGCCCCTGTTCAAGTATCTTCCTAATGTGAGCCTCTCTCTCCCTCTCTACCCTCTACCGCGCCCGCCGGCCGCGTCCTTCCGTTTTCCTACTCATGCAGACTTTGATTCTTCTGTTTGCCATGTGCAATTATGTTTGTTTGTCCCTTGCAGGCTGTACTCTCGTCGATTATCATCGCTGCTCTCTCTGGCCTGGTAAAGTCATTCAAGCCTCCTCTTTTAGCGTAATCGAAGCGACTGCCATTCTTCCAAATTGGATACTACCTGCAGTGCCTGAGCGGGTTTTCCTTTGCCTGTTGGCAGGTGGATGTTCCCGCAGCTATCCAAGTGTTCAAGACGGACAAGTTCGATTTCATCGTCCTCTTGGGGGCGTTCTTTGGAGTTCTTTTTGTTTCCGTTGAGATCGGCCTTCTGATCGCAGTCGTGATTTCGTTTATTCGCGTGGTTCTGCAAGTGGCGCGGCCCCACACCGCCATTCTGGGGAAGGTCCCGGGCTCGAATGTGTTCCGCAGCGTGAAGCAGTATCCTCAGGCGGAGGTGGTGCCCGGCATTTTGGTGCTGCGAGTGGATGCCACGATCTACTTCGCCAACGCAAGTTACTTGCGGGAGAAGGTGGAGAGACTTGCCCTGCAGTACGAGAGTGGCAGTAAGGCAGACACTCCCCTGAAGGTGGGTCTACATGTCGTGAAAGTTTTAGAGTCTGGCTGCTCGTTTGTGCTCCTTTCGAATCAACCGCGTTTGTATGCGCCCTACTTATCAGATTCAATCATTTTGCCGTTTCCTCTTGCTGCAGTATGTGATCTTGGAGCTCACTCCGGTAGCAGACATCGACACTACCGGTGTGCACGCTCTTGAGGAGTTGTATTCATCGTTGAAGAAGAACAATATTCAGGTGCGTTTAGAAGTGTGCTCAGACTCTCTGCAGCCGTTTCTTTGTGTATGTGCACTTAAGGGCTGGGCCTCAAACTGACGGACGCTCTGACTGCGGCCGTGATGCTTGCTGCGCAGCTCGCTCTGTCCAACCCCGGGAAGACCGTCCTTGTGAAGATTCAGAGGTCCGGCTTTGCGGACGAGCTGACGGACAGTTGGCTCTTCCTCTCTGTCAACGACGGCGTGCGGACCTGCGCCTCCCTCCTCGATAAGGGGGCGGAGGTGTGAGGGGAGGGAGGGGGGTAAACTCTGCTCTGCTATGCAGGCAGACTAGGAATAACGACAGGGCGCTTATGGGCCCACTTTTGGAGGCGCCTATGGATGGGCTCATAGCTGTAGGCGCTTCCGCATTTAGCACAAGTATCTATTCTCGGCTTGCTGCCGTTGTACCACATGGCCGACCATTGTTCCATTTTATTTCTAACCGATGTGCTATTAATTGGATTCGATTTTTGTTCCAAAGAGTTGCTCTTAGTAGTTTCAGCCGTGGTGGTGTTATTCGTGAGGTATTTGGATCGTTTGTTTTCCACTCTAGCTTTTTTCCTGTCCTTGGGTTTTTTGTGACCAGTTCCTCGTATTTCCCCGTGATGGTTCTATCCATGTACATTTGATTGTATCGCCATCGTGAGATGAATGGCACATAATTTCCTATTTGAAGCCTTCGCAGCAACTGCGTCGTTGCACATTGCGTGCATCAAAATTGTGCCAAACTTAAAAAAACTGCAGACCTTGTGTACCACAAGCCTTTCGAAACCAATTTTATCTACTCGGTTGCCATTTGGTATAAGGATGTCCCAATTGATTACTCGTCCAGTGACAACGGATAGGCAATGAGAAATCACTGCGTAATTGCTTAAAAAATTGTATGATGGTCGGACTGCATGTACTAACAACACACCGTTTCCCTCCATTGTGTATAGACGCATCCGTCCTTTTTCACATTCACCGTGAACTCTTCGTAAAAAATAGGCTAATTTGCAACTTCCAAAAAATTGACTTCACGCCTTTCTTCTCTTGATAACCTTAAAGACTGTCTCATCCCTGTAGACATTAAAACTGCCAACCACTCATACGGTATTTTGATGCACGTATCCCTCTATTCAAGCATTCCGGCAAACCTAACTTCAATTAGAAGGTGTAAGGCCAAGTTCAGCCCTGTTCAGCCCTGACCAGTTCTGTTGTAAATCATCTTCTCCCTCTCTCAAGTACTTTATCCATTGCTTGACTTCGTCCCCCCAGAAGCTGTCCCTTTCCCAAAGACCCTGATATTCCTACACTTTTCGAGTCGCCCACAGATAATTCTCTCGTTCTCTCAATGCGCACGAATTGCTCGTGTATGACCTCGCAAGCAATCTAGAAAACCGAGCGGACGGTTGAAGTTTTCCAAGATGACGTCGACATAGCTGCAACAACCTCTGCCTTCACTTGCGCAGGTGCGATGAAGCGTCTCAGAGAAGGTCCTCGGGAAGTCGGCTCTCGGAAGCTGACAGACTTCGGTCGTATCTTGCTCCCACGACTCACTCGAAACTCCTTTCCACGTTTCCCACTCAACCAACACTCATCTTCCTTCATGGTGCCTTGATGGCCAGGATCTTTGAAAGTTTTGGACCTCGTAATCGGCAGTGGCCAAATCTCTTTCCTTTGTCTCTTTGCCTCGACATTGTCAGCTTCTCCCTGGTTCCCTTCCACCACGTCCCTCCCTTGAACATCCTTTATGCTCTCTACTGACTTTCCCTCTGTTGCTATGCCTACCTGCAGCTCCGTCCTACCATCTTCAGAACACACAGGCTTGACAATGAAATTTGCTCTCTGTCGTTTACTTCTTAGACGGAAATCCATCCTTTTCCCATCCGGTTCCTGCCTTCTCCTCTCAGATTTTAATCTCCTGTAACTCGCAGGGCCCTTCAGGTCCTTAGGACTTTCAGAGCAACTGCACCTTTTCGATTCCTCGTCCCTCCGCATCACAACTACCACCCTTCTCCGCTTTCTCTTGACCACCTTCCTAAGATTTACTTTTTCATCATTCATTCCCTCTTCATTATCTGATCCATTATGAGCGAAAGCACACTCCACCACCGCCCCATCAATTCCTTTGCTATCTTCTCTACCCACTGTCGTCTCGACTCTCCTTCTGACCACACTGTTCTCTAAAATCTTGCCAGCAGTTCTGCTCTCCCTACCCGCCAACTCTGCATCAGAGTCTACACCTACCATTGCCCTTGAAATTACAGGCTTTCCGTCCATCGTTTTCCTCTTTTTGACCTCCCCCCTTGAATCACCTAAAAGCGCATTCTCCCAGGCCTGCAAAATCTTCATTGAAGCTCTTGACTCCTTCATGCCCTCACTCCCATGTCTTATTTCACTTTCTGCAGCATTCTCCACCTCAGAGTCTTTCCTGAAACCGCTTTTTATCCCTTCTACGTTGTCCTCACCTCCCTCCTCGAGCCTACTGTCTTCCGGATCCTTACGTTCACCCTCCACCAGCCCGTCTTCTCTCAATACAAGTTCTAATCCCCCTTTCACCTCTAGATTCGGGTTGTGACCACTATCCATTTCTTTCGCTTTCTCTTTTTCCCTTCCACCATTCTCTGCCAATTCGCCCATAACCACCTCCGCGCCTGACTCCTCCTCCTCCCCTTCCCCAGGCTGTGCTAGACCATCTCTCGTGCTAAATGCACAAGGCGTTCGCTCCTTCTCGTCATTTGTTGATAAAAAGGCATTTCCCTCTCTAACGGACCTTAAGCTCGTCTCCCATTTCTGCCTTCTGCCTTCTAGCACTCCATTGCAGGGCCTTCTCTCTCCAGCCATGACAGGATCATCTCCTTCGCCCCTCACCCTACCTCCTATATGACCATCTGAACATGGCTCCATGGAGCTGTCACCTGCTCCAGATACCTTCCCCCTACTGACAGACGCCCCCAGCATGTTTTCACTTGAAGCTCGGCAATGGAACACGACTCGGGTCCGTTTCCGCTGCTGGAATAGAGGAACCCCATATCCAGGGCCAACACTTCCCCTTTCGATTTCTCCTTGACCTCCTCCTGATTCTTCCTGACCACAAGTTTTCGAAAGGTTTTTGTAGAGATCGTCAATTGACCTCTTTTTCTGAGGTAATTTACCACGTAAGAGACCTGGAATCGGGCCAATGAAGCATCTTCGCACCCCGCAAGGGCTGGAATCTACATGGCGGTGCACCCGCTTTCTACGTGCCACTTCTGGAACTCTCAGCAATTCTCCGTCTTCTCCCTTGATCCACTTCCCTACCCCCATTTCCTCTTCTAAGGTATACCTCAATTCCTCCACTTTCATTCTCAAACAGTCAAAAAAGAGCATCATCTCTCCTGTCGCGTCTACCTCCATTGAGCCATTGCCTCCTTCAGTCTTCCCATCTTCTAGTGCATCAGTAAGTTGAGATTTTTGAGCTTCCTGATTACCGTGATCTTCTGCTTGCATCATACCTACGTCCACCTGCTTTTCTCCCTCGCTTTCCTTCTGGCCTTCTAGGGTTCCAGAACTTTCCCCTTTCACGGACTTCCTGAGCCCCTCTTGGAACCCCTCATCCTTATTACTAATCCTTATCGGATCTATGACTTCAGCTTCCCTCTCAACGTAGAGCAACCCCTCGGGCTTTGAACTTGGCTCGTTTCTTCCTCCCTCTTCTGTCGGTAACTCGTCCAAAACCAGATCCATACTTTCTACCGGTTGGCCATTTGGGCGCTGCTCTGCGACATCTCGTGACTCCTGACTACCACCCCCGTCGCATCTGTCTATCCCGTCTTCAGCTATTGTCAGCTTAGAAGTTGGCTCTATAGAAGCTACGTCCCAGCACTGCTCATCCAACTCTTCCACTTGCTTTTCTACAATTGTTTCTCCGAGCTTGCAGTTCTCTTCAGTGTGCATCCCACCCTCTATTCGGCCGTCCATAAGTTCCTGCATTTTATCAATTTGAACAATCTGAAAGGCGTCCATATGCAACCTGCCACTCTTCTCCTCTATTTCTTCCTCATTCTGCTGAATCCCCTCTTCAAGACCGACAACCCTCTCCTCACTAAAATCCACAGTGCATTTCTCTGGAACACTTGTACAGCCTTCTATCCCATCCTCTTGGCCTAATGGCCCCGTAGGAGACTCGGCTGGGGAGCAGGTTGCTCCACTTTCGACCTCTTGAGTTTGATCGCCCTTTCCAGCCAGCTTCCTTTTCACTTCCTCTCTGCGCTGCTTACGTGGAAGCTTCACTTTTGACATCAATTGATGCTGCAAGCAGGGTATCACATTGTGGATATGAAATCCAATATCTACAGCAGAAAGGATTTCCACCTGCACTTGTGAACGAAAACTTCCACATCGAATGATCTCGATTGAAAGGCGAGGTGAACACGATTCAAAATCTATCCGACCTCCCGCATCACTCACTTGCTTATCCTCGCCCTCGTCCTCTTCACGTCCACTGCCCCCTTCCCTCTTCCTCTTTGCTCTCTCCCCGTGTTCTTCTTCTTCCCCTCCGCTCTCCATTTCCATCGCGGTCCCTATCATCACTACTCCTCGCTGCTTCTCTGCCGTCTCCCTCAATCTCCCTTCCCCTCTTATTATCCTTCTATCACTCCCACACCCTTTCGATTGGTGTTTCTCCCTCCTCCGTTCTCGATCCCCCTTATCTCTATTTGCACTGTTCGTCTGTCTCTCCGTCCTCCCTCCCCCCTCTTCTTTCCCCCCTCCTCTGTCATGCCCGTCCTTCTCTGCTCTGCCATTTGGCTTCCCCACTACCTTGGTTACTTCCATCTCCTTCACTGTCCTTCCTCTCCGCTCATCCCCTATGTTCGTCCTCGTCGCCTTATTCTCTGTTCTCACACTTCCCCCACGCTTCAGCTCGGAGCCCTTCCCAGCCCCCCTCTGCCCTCCCTCTTTCACATTCCCTGCGTACTTCCTTTGCTTCACCGTTTTCCTTCTCTGTTTTTCCTGCCTTTCTTTGCTCTTCATGACATTCCCTTTTCTAACTCCGAGCTGTTTCTCTGCCCTTCCCTTCTCCTCTGCTCTGCCTCGCTTCTTTCGTTATCTTTCTCCCGTTCTCGCTGCTGTTGTTCCTATCAAATGTTTCTGTCCACGTTCCCTTACTTCTTTGCGAGCCATAACTCGCCTCTTTAAAGCTGTCAAAAGCCCTTTGTCTTCCTGCGCCGCTCCCTCTCCGTCTCTCGCTTTCTCCAGAGCTCTGTCGCCTGCTTTTCCATAGAAGCAAGAATAGGACCCCTACACCACGAGGAGAGCCTGCAAGCAGCCCAAGCTCACCTTTCCCTACAACGGCCCTGCAATTTGCGTGGTTTTAGAGCAATAAGCCCTAGCAAACTCTCCAAGATTACTCCCATGTGGCAATGCACAGACACTTTGAACAAACAGAGGAGGAAGCGAAGCTGCCATGACTGGCTACCTTTTCGGAAACATGTGTCGCCCTGCATTGCCCCATAAGTAGCGCCTTCCGTCCCCTGGCACCGGCGCTACTCCTCCCTCTCCTCCTCCCGCCCACCGTCATGAGCGAGGCCCTCCCCTACTCGCCGGCCCTACCGCACCTGCCGCACCGTATCACGTAGAGCGCATTGAAGCATTGAAGCAAGCAAAGCTCACTCGAGCGCTCGTTCTCTTCTGTTCTCGAGGAAAACGAGGCCTGAAATGGCCCCTCGAACACACGCAGAGATGAAGGCGGGCGCACGCGGACGGACGGACGACTATGGAGGCACTCACTGGTGGCTTGCTCCCTCCCTGCTCTCCAGGCAGGCAGCGTACGGCGGACGGCTTTGAACAAGCCAAAGGGCGAAGCAACTGAGGGCTAGCGAGCTGTTCGAGGGGGTCCGGTTTCCTGTTCTCGTTTCCTTCGAGTTTCTTTCTGCAGGCGCAAACTCAAGTGATGACGAGATGCGCCTTCTCATCTCACGATCACGTTCAAGTCAACTGAAGTCGAGCCCGCGGCTCCCTCCAGCTCGCAGGTGGCGGGGAGGGCCCGCCCAGTGAGGCAGTGACCACGCCCTCGCGAGGGCGACTGCGATTGCAACGCACGGTAGTACTGAATGGCCCATCTTGCTCTCACGGGTGCCACGTGGCGGCCGTGGTTCAATGCGCACATGGTCACTTCTCGGAACAGTGCGCACCAATGCTGCTGACGTGAGCAAAACGTCAAAAATACATTTTGATGGCATGAAAGCGGACCCCTTTTCTATTGGACCTTTGGGTCCTTTGATTGATCAATTCCTCGTGGTTTCCGATTACAATGATTTTGTCTACGCACATTATTCGATGGCATCATCGCCATCGTGATCAGCCTAATGCTTAAGTCTCTGCTTGTGATTGTGCCTCTAACAAGTTGGTTTCCTCGAAATTTTGGCTTGTGTAGCCCTGAATAAAATAAGAGGTCCAAGTTGAGACTAGAAGTTTAGACATAAGCTTATTTAACTTTTCCCTGCTTCGCCGCATCCACGGATTTATCAGCAGTAAGAAACGTGAGAAAGGCCATTTATCTCGTGGGCTGCTCCGCGGCGGACTTCCTCCCCCGTCTGCAGCAGAGTGTGGCAGGTCTTGACGGCGTCATGGACGGAGAGGAAGAGCCAGCGCTCGCTCACTTCTGCAGCAAAGCTGCAACTTCGTACCTTCACCAGCACGACCCTGGAAGGGTTGCAGATGACAAGCTGCAATGCAAGTACGATCACTCCTCAGTCTTTTCGATAGAGACCAAAGGAAATCTAACAAGGCTAACATACTCAAAACAATTGGCTTCGAAATCGATTCATCGGTTGCACGCACCTGCACATTTCTCCTTTCTAGGGCTGTGTAGAGGTCCTCCAAGGCATTCAAGCCTGTTGTATCGATGTCAACAACTGACGTAAGGTCCAGTATCACGAACTGCACAGAGACTCAGAAATGCTTTTGTTGCGTCAGAACCAATTCTATGCATGTCAGACTCAGAGGAGCACATACTCCAATCTTACATGTATGTCTGAGCAGAACAATTTCCTACCTGCAGCGCCACCTTGGAGACTTCATCATCCATGTAATGCTCGACGAGTATCTCAAGTCTATCGCGCAAAAAGTTTGCATTTGCAAAGTGGATGCTCGTATCCAGCCGCAACACTAAAATCCCGTTCACAGTCTCCGCTTCTGGATATTGTGCCACGTTGCGGTACAAAGTGGTGCCGGGCACTTGACCTAAAATGACAGTGTGGGGCCGCGCAGCTTGCAAAAATATCCGCAAAAGGGAGGCGACCACTGCGACAAGGAGCCCGATCTCAACAGACACAAATAGGACTCCGAAAAAGGTTCCCAAAAGGATGACGAAATCTAATTTGTCCGCCTTCCAAATCTTGATTGCGGTCGGCACATCAACCTGGAGGAGGAAAAAACCACGCAAGTGAGTGGCTGTCAGTTTGTAAAGGTATCCGTTCTCGCAATCGTTCCCAGAACGGGTTTTTTCTGTTTCGAAGGTAAAGTGAGGTAAAGTTTCCAGGGATATGCTGCTTGTTGGAGTAGCAGAGCTTACCAGGCTGGATAGGGCAGAGATAATGATTGCTGACAACACCGCCTGCACCAACAAAAAGGACCGACAACGCGATGGTAAGAGGAGTGCGATTCTTTCGCATGATGGGTTGATGATGATGTAATAGTTTTGTTTCCAATCTGGAGAGAATCCAAAAAGTTCTTATGCTGACAAGCAGCTGAGAGAAGCTGACAAGCGCTGTAAGGACAGTTGCTTATGCGGCTTCCAGAACTTACGAATATGGCCCAAGCCATTCACTTACAATGGGAAGGTACCTAAACAAAGGGGTGATGAACAAGAGCGTGAATAGAACCAGCACGGCCATCACAACATTGCTCATCACAGTTTTTGCACCGGCGAAATAGTTCACGGCGGTGCGCGAGAAGGACCCTGCCAGCGTGCAGGGAGGTGGAGGTTAGAGCCAGCGAGCAAAAGCAATGCAGAGGACAGGCTGAAGTCATTCATTCAGTTTCCCCTCCTCACCGGTAACAACGTAGCCAGAAGTCAAGGATCCGACCAGGTTTGCTGCACCAAATGCCATCATCTGCACATGGGTCCACGCAGGACGCATCAGATCGCGTTCAAAGGGACGCCCGTACAAGGCTTGTAATGCGAGGCTTCTGCAGTCTTCGGCGGTAGATAAACCTCACCTCCTGGTTACCACTTATGCGATAACCCTCCTTCGCTGCAAAGGTTCGTCCAATTGCCACAGCCTCCTGCGCCAAAATCCACAGAAAACACTATTTGAGAACTCTAAGCTCGACCTTAAAAAGTCCAGGAAAGCTCAACACACACCCCCCCCCCCCACAACCCAGAGCGCTTGCAGCACGTGCTAAGAAACAGAGGAGGCAGTAAAGAGCTTACTGTGAGGGCAATAAGGCCAGCCACAACCCCCACTCGAACCGCATCGGTTGCGAAATTTCCCAGTTTGTTCCCGCCTGAGTCGAAGTAGTCGTCAAAACGAATCCTATGTAAGGAAGATGGAGTAATACCCCTCGTGATTACTCCCACCTGCAAAAAAAAGAAAAATCCGTTACAGGACTCAGAATGAGGCCAGACAGCAGCACGAGCCCGATAAGAAAGAAAACGGTTCTGGTGAGGAGTTTCTGAGGGAAGGGGGATGAAAAGTACCGTCTTCAGCCCCTTCTTATCAGATCTTGTTGCATATACACAGGCTGTTGCGATAATAACGCTCGTTAGGGGTCCAAATGCGTTGATGAAGAAGAGAGCTTTGTTCTTCTTGTAGTGCTGAGACTGCATCCACCAACATTGTATGGTGAATGAGAGTTCGAAGTCCAAGCTATTCTCACCACCAAACACGGCTTTCCAATACTAGCAATGATGCATTTCGAAACTCTTATGTTGTTTGGAGGAAGAAGACGCATACAGAGTACTTGAGAATAAGGAGGTAGACGAGGAAGCAGAGTCCGATAACGAGAGCGCGCCAGTTGAACTGCAAACATGACAGCAAGAATCAGAGCTGTACAATAATCTGATCTTGTACGCGTAATCAACAAAATGCGCTCATGACTACCTACTGCAAAGTGATCAACGCCTACTCAGTGATTAGGAGGCTTGGCATGGACTGAAGCCGCTCCAAGTTCGTTTCCTCAAAAATTCTTCCATTCTCGATTGTGATTCAAAAAACACGTCTTTCAGCGCATAACTTGATCTCATGGCACCCCTGTACTGTACCTGTTCTCGATTTGCGATGATGACTTCCACGATGCTTACAATGTCTGTCTTTTTGGTCCAGTTCACATACCCCACCAGACCCCAAATTTGTCCGAGGGATATGGTGACGGCCGCTCCAGCCATGAAGCCCACTACGGCCGCGTGGCTGAGAAAGTCGACCACGAACCCCAGTCTGGAACACAGGGCAGCAGGAGCCACCCCAAGTTAAACCAAGTCCAAACCACGGCCTTGCAAGGGGAGGAAACGGAGAGTGTATTTCGCACACGACCTTCAACAAAAAAGGCAAAGCAAAAGCACCGCTTCTACGCAGGTACGCGCACCTGTCTAGGCAATCATGTGCATTCAGGCGTTATAATCTGAATCGATAGTCAATACCTTAGTAGACATCGGCAAAGCGAACTCATCAAAATTGTCAGCAGTTAATATGCGACTTGAAAAACACGAGGAATCCACAGTTCATGCAGGTAACTCACCTCAGAAAACCAAGCCCAAACTGAATCACCCCTGCAAAGAATGTTGCTGTAATGACCAGATCAATGTAGTCTTGGTTCGGAATTTTCAGAGCTTTGCCTGTTTTCGGATTTATCTTTCCAGAAGGATCATTCACTGTGGCATTCATATAGTTGGTGGCAAGGTTCCCGACGATAGTCGATACAACGGAAACGGGACCGACCGCAATATGCCTCGACGATCCGAAAACCGCGTAGAGTAAAGGAGGCGCGAAACTGGAATCTGCATCAACAACCTCCTTTCTCATTTAAAGTCCGAAACATCAACACTCCAATCACGTTTCATCATGCAAGTGGGACCCTCCCAAGCATGCGCACTGTGCATTCTATGGGCCTTCATGTAAAAAAAATGAGAATATGGAGAAAATGAAAGCTCACATAGTCCATTGACAGGAGGCATGTAGGCCAATTTAGCATAAGCCAAGTCCTGCATGTCAAAGCAAGAGTCACACGACACAGAAGTGAATCCCTCTATCAGGCGGCTCCAACTCTGCTGATCGCATGCCGACTTGAACATTGATTAAAGCATCTGGGCATCATTCGCAATGCTGAGCCGAAACTCGATCCCAGGACAGTCATGTACCGTTGACATATAATTTACGAGTCTATCCTTACGTCTAATTCATTCTTCTGAATGGAAATTTACTTTGAAGTGGTGTAAGGACCAAAAATTCCACAAAAAAATCTTAATCACTGATCAATTTCACTCAGTTATAAGCAAATTCGACAATGAGACTCTTGCGCAAAGTACCTGTGGCACTGCCAGACTGGCAAGAGTGCACCCCCCAATCAAGTCGCCCATGATCCACTCGGGCTTGTACGTGGACAGTACTCCCAAAACAGGAAGCGCTGCGAAGAGCACAGCCTTCGTCTTCTCCCATGCTGACTTCTTTCTGTACCTTCTCAGGGCCTGGTCATCGTCCATCAGGAGCTCCCTCACCGGCCTGATCGCCTCCCTCAGCTCCTCCCTCACAGTGGTGGGTTGCAGGCGCACTCCCAGCGTGGACCCGCGCGACCCGCGGTCCAGCGCCTCGTGTCCCACGCCCATCGCAGTGCTGCGGTCCGCCATCCCCCCCCTCACCCCGCCCACGCGCCGCTGCTCCTTCCCCACACGCCAGAACACCTGTTCCCTCGCCCCTTCCTGCGCAGGGGAGGGAGGTAGGGAGGGCGGGCCTGCTCTCCCTCTGCGACTGCGACTGCGGGACTGTGACGTGACGAATGCGTACGATGACGTCAGCAGGACGCCACGTGGCGCACAGGGGGCGGCGCCGACGGCGACGGCGGCCTTTGGCGCCGGCGCGGGGCCGATTAGCGCCCCCCGCCCGGCGGAGGAGTCGTCTCCAAAGACAGTACATCGCAAGAAGGTTTGGAACCAGCAGCCAGCCGTGGCCAGCAGATCACTGTATTGGTTTCGTGTTCTGCGCGCAATGGGCCGTCCCTTTCGGTATCTTGATTTGCCGTACCACTGGATCGCCATCCGTTGGCCAACCCGGCAATGGGCTGCAATGGTTGGCCGTCCAATGGTTGGTCTTCCAATGGTTGGCTGTCTAATGGTTGGCCGTCCAATGGTTCAGAACCATCCGAATGGTTGTTTCGATCCGGCGCCATCCAATGGTCCGGAAACATTCGAATGGTTGCAATTGAAAACATGGAGAACTATGTACCGCCCCCTTTTTTGGTTATCCCGCCCTTGCTTTTTTGAAATCCCACTCTCCCATTTTGGCTATTCCGCCCCCTCCCATTTTGGCTATCCCCCCCATTTTGGATATTTCGGGAGAGGTTCTGCTCATTCTCTCTCGCTCCTTTGCTCTCCTCTGCTCTCTCCTGTAGTCTCTCTCTCCTCTGCTCTCACTCCTCTGCTCTCTCTCTCTCTCCTCTACACTCTCTCTCCTCGGCTCTCACTCTGCTCTCTCTCTCTCCTCATCTCTCCTCTGCTCTCTCTCTCTCTCCCCTACTCTCTCCTCTAGTCTCTCTCTCCTCTGCTCTCTCTCCTCTACTCATTCTCTCTCTCCTCTGCTCTTCAAGAGAGAGAGAGAGAGATCTCTCTCTCTCCTCTGCTCTGCTCGCTCTTTGCGAATGTCTTTACGGACGTTGCGCTAATGTGTGAGAAGGAGAAAGCAAGGGGGGAATGTCCAAAGTAGGGGGCGGAATGCCCCAAAATGGGAGGGGCGGAATATCCAAAATGGGAGAGTGGGATTTCAAAAAAAACAGGGGCGGGGTAACCAAAAAAAGGGGCGGTATATAGATCTCCGAAAACTTTTACCTGTGAACATTTACAGTGGCGTCCAATGGTTGGAGTTGTTGGAATGGGCGTGAATTGCCCCAATTGTTTCCAATTTGTTCCAACGATTGGACCAACCAATGACGAGTGCAATGGTTGGCAACCATTGCGATGGTTGGTACCATTCTCTATGTGAATTCGAACTCACTTCATACTCTCGTCTCGCATGAGATGGCAGTGGCGAAAAGTATGAAATTTCCTAGCCAGTAGTTGGGACCATTTGCAATGGTTGGCAATCATTGAATGCAATGGTCCAAAATACTGGCAATGGTTGCGAATCAATTGCTCACAGGGCATGTAAAACACGCGAACATGTACACGTAAGCATACATGTGTATCGTAGCAGCATGTACAAGTTTTCGTTTTCCTTGTTGATATTTTTCTGCCCTTATTCATGCCTTACAACACATATGTATTGAAATACGATGATTAATAATGATACAGTATGAAGGACAATGTTGTCAACACATATGATGTTTTTGGTGTTGTTTGCGGGAACACAGACATTTTTGCTGTATGAGCATTGATCCTAATGTGAAGATTTGCGTTTTCAAGAACCACACTGCTCTCGTCGACGACAACAACAACAACAACAACAACAATGGCGTGCCCGCATGTTTGCACTGAGCAAACGCCGCCTCCCCGTACGGTACGGTACGGTACCGCATTGAACAATGCAGGCAGGGCGGATTTTGGCTGACGGTCAGCCTGCAGTGCCTGCAGCGCAGCAGCAGCAGCAGCAGCAGCAGCAGCAGCAGCAGCAGCAATGGCGTTCGCTACCACGAGAGCGCTTGTCGCCCAACTGCGAAAGTCCCGATCTTCATCAGTGCGTTCCTCTCATGGCCGCTTCTCTGCAGCTCATTCTCAACATGAATGAGCCTTCTTTAACTAGGTTTTATTCCTCCGCACCGCAGATCCTACAAGAGCTGACACGCATTCGATGTTTCAGGAGTCAGAAACACCAAATGCTCATTCTTCATGCTATTAAATACCTACTGCTTAGCCGTGTTTGCATTTCAATTCTTGCCTTTGATTGACGCACCTTGTTTGTTCGCTTGAATACCTTTTTTGCAATATTCACAGGGTGTGAATGTTCGTCGTGTCTGATCTGTTCTCAGGCATGCTCAAATACTTACAGGAAAGGAACTTTACGCTTTGCGGTTTCACTTGTACTCTTTCCATGTTATATATCATTTTTAGTGTGACTGAATCTGCAGGGAAATCAGCTCATTTGGCAGACTCAGAACGCCGCCAGTGGATGGATTCGAACGCTGACTACCGTACGCATAATAACCACCTCCATTTTACTCAATTTTACTCAAATGTTGTCTTTTTCGCCTGTGGGAAGACTCTATTTGGATTCTTGCCCCTGTGCGCCACTTTTGGAGGCAGGAAAAACTCGGGTGATCTGCAGGTGCAGTCAAAAAATGACTTCATTGCTATAGCGATTGAAAGTTTCTGAAAGGTAGCGATTTTTCTTTATTAATATCTACATATGGGCCTTCGGAAGCGCAGGACCTTCATGGAAAACTGACAGAGCTTATCCCCAAGGAGCAGGTTTGCCAATTTACTTCGTATCAGTTTGTCGACCTTTTTAACGTCAAGAACAGCATTGGGACCTGCAATACCTTGTCATTTGAATACACAAGGCAAATAGTTTAACAGCTCGTTTCAGCCTTGAAAATTAAACATTTACATCGATATGAAGCGGTAAAATATTCCTGACTTCGCTGCGGGCAACTGTTGAAATCTTCAGGAGCGCCTGAAGTCGATAAAGAAGAATTATGGCTCTGTCTCTCTGGGAGAGACGACTGTGGACATGGTATGGATTTCTTAACCGTGTTCCACTTCTCCGTTTTTTTGCAAGGCTTCTACTATTAATGATTAAAACATGTGCGGCTTCTTTACCACCATACTCAACTTTGCCAAGGAAATGGTTTTGAAAGCGATGCTTTCTCTTGATAAGCTCCGCATTTGCTGGAGAATGGCCAGGCACTTGGAGGAATGCGTGGAATTAAGGGCATGCTTTGGGAGACATCCCTGCTTGACGCTGAGGAGGTGAGTCAGAAGGACGCCGATCTCACTTGTCGATTTTGAATAAGGATGCAGTCGGAAAATTGCTTTGCCAAGACAAGGAGGCTTTGCTCTGTCAAGTTCGTTTTAAAGGGCTACCGCAGTGACCTTTACATAAAAAATATAGACTCGGAAAGTGAATTGATCCAGCTTGCATTATTTTGGATGTATAGATGTTTTCGTCTTTCAGGCACTTGCGGGTAGGCTTGCCCTCCGCAGACAGTGCCCTTAAATTATGTGGATGTTTGAATCCTTCTTTCACAACCACGGAGCAAATTCTTTGACATCGAACCTAAGGAGCATTTTAAGTTTCTAGTAGCTCCCTTTTTTTTTTTGAAGCTGAGGTGATGAGTGCGAAGTGGAGATATGGCAGCGGAGGGGAAAATTGTGAACTCCTGCAGTAAGTTCAATGTTTTTTTCGGAGACTCCTCACAGATGTTACGGGTTCCTCGTGGAAAATTCTGAATGCTGAAAATTGTATCTCCAGGGTATTCGGTTTCGAGGGTTGTCAATTCCTGAATGTCAACAAAAGTTGCCAGCAGCAATGTCCGGTGGAGAGCCCATTCCCGAGGGTCTACTGTGGCTGCTCATCACAGGGGAGGTAACTGACATATGATTGCCAGAATGAGAAATGATTGGGCAGCTTTTTAAGTAGTTCATCTTCAATGTAACCATTTCATTTCTCTTCAAGGTGCAGATTTTGGAATGCCTAGTGAATAGTCTTTGCATGCAGGACATTATTGCATACTTCCTTCCTGAGAGTAACCGGTCAACTTAGTGAAAGGTTTATTCTTGTTTACTTGATCTTTCAGTTCTGAAGGGCCTGGAAACCGAAATTGTGGCAGCTCTCCAGAGTTGTCGCTCTTTGGACAGTGGCTGGTAAACATTGATTACTAAAGTAGTGCATTTTGGAAACTTTTTTAACATTATGTCGTAGATGAATGATGCTGATTGCAACAGGTAGTTTTATTCTGCAGTGTGAAACACATATTTAGTGAATAATCAGTTTTATGCCATTTAGCTGCTGTTTACTTTTAGTGCTTGTGCATCCTGGTAGCAGATTCCAACAGCAGAGCAAGCCAAGAGTGTGACCAACGAGCTCAAGGACCGTTCCGGTATTCCAGGTGAACAATAACAGGGGAGCAAAGCCTTGTTATGACGGGGATTGGCTTCAGTTAAGTGCAGTTATCTGGTCTGTCTCGTACTGTGCTCCTCCGCATGCTGATGTTGGGGGATAAATTCTTACTTTGAACCTGGGAAATAGGGCTACAAGCTAGCTGAAATATGTCCTGTATTTTTTACTTTTCTTAGCTCATGGTTATGCAGCGGAATGAAGAGTTTTTTGATCATATTTCTGCTGTAGCAATGCACCCGGGGGCAGCTGGTTCGTATAAAATAGAGACAAGGAGTGTATCCGGACTGTTTGTTCCTGTAAACTCTCGAGCTAGATAGTTTAAAGAACTCAGTCGGGTGCTTTGCAGATGGGTGGGCTGATTTGGCTGTGATTCCATCTCGCTGCTGTTTCTATTTCACAGATCACGTCTTCAAGGTTTTGAAGGCACTTCCAGATGACACGCATCCCATGACTCAGTTGACTACGGGCATTATGGCTTTGCAGGTTTGGTCCTTGTTTCACTTTTCTTTGCTGCTAGTATGTGGATCTGTTGGCAGTTAACCTTGGTCGGTGGCTCGTCTGCTCAATCGTCTCTTGCGGGTGACTCTACCGAAGGGAAGATAGTCTAAACTTTCAGTATGGAGCTCAAATTACTTCTTCAATGGGTGAATGAGTCGCTTTTTTTAATCGCTCGTAGTGGTATTTTCACGGCTGTTTTATTTTGGACGCACCCTTTATGTGTTTTGACTTCTTGTGTTTGTGGGCAGTCGAGGAGCAAGTTTGCCAAGGCGTACAGAGAAGGAGTTAGTAAGCTCAAGTGAGAAGCTCATCTTAATGACTCGTTTCTTCCTTATTGCCTTAACTTCCTGAAACAGTGAAAGATCTATGAGTGGATTACTTATTTGAAGAAGCTTAGTCTGCGCTTTTCAAATGAGGAATGAAGATGATGAAATGAGGAATGGTTGGCATATCCTTTTACAGTTACTATGGAATTTGAGTTCCATCGTGAGTAATCATGGACCTGAGTCTATGAAATACAGTGCCTGGTTTATCTCACTGTGCTCATGAGTGCTAATGAATTCTGCAGATACTGGGAGCCAGTTTATGAGGACAGTATGGACCTCATCGCTGCTTTGCCAGAGCTTGCAGCCTTCATCTATAGAAGGTAGGGCTGCGCTACCGACGATAGTTTTATAAACGTGGTTAAATCGTATTTTTTTTCATGCTTCCTCACTTTTGTGGCTGCTCTTTCTGTTTCATCTGAAAGTGATGGCGAGCTGATTTCTGGAGTCTGTGAATTTTCTTGACATCTTTGTTGATATCAAGCACCTCCTTGAACAGGTCATACAGGGATGGGCAACATATTGAGTCTGATCCGAGCTTGGACTATGCAGCGAATTACGCCCACATGCTTGGTTTTTCTGACCCTGAATTTCACGAGTTAATGCGGCTTTATCTCACGATTCACGCGTATGTCACATCAAGAGCTTCCAACTACGCAGATGCCTGAAATTGAAGGGCCTTACCTGTAATCACTGATGCCAGCTATGGTAGTAGTGCACCATTTGGCGCACTGTCGTGGATTTGTAGTGTGGTGATCATTAATAGAATCTGAAAGTCAATGGTGTGTTAGGTCTCTTTGCAATCAAATATTTCCATTGCTTCAGTCAGTTACAGTTGAGTAAGCTTGTTCTTCAACTTCCACTGTGGTTTCTGATCAATTTGTGGAGTTTCGACGTGTACAGAGATCACGAAGGTGGAAATGTTAGTGCTCACACTGTGCATTTGGTAAGTGCAGATCCAACAGCAAGTTAGTCAGATGTTGTGTTGTTTCTAAGAATCCAATCAGTGAATTTTCTGGTCAGCTTTTTGGTTCAGTCAAACTGTGTCCAAAGCCACTACTGATGTTTCGGCTCTTTCCTGATTGGCCTGTCTAGTTTTGTACTGTTGCTACTCCTGCTTAAGTCAACATAAAAATCATGCTCATTTGAATGAAAGCCGTGTAGACATTTGAAACCTGGGAAAGCCCTCTCTGCAAGTAGGCAGGGGACACATCCTGTGACGTGGTACATGTAGTATGTCTGTTTTTTTGGTCGTGTTTGCAACAGTCCGTTGCCATCATCTTTATCTTTATCCTTTGGAAAGCATGATTGCCATAAGAACTTGCAAAGCTCATTTGAATGCGTCATTAAGCGCCTAATTGGCATTCTATGGGTTTGTATTAAGGTTGGGAGCGCATTGTCGGACCCGTATTTAAGCTTTGCGGCGGGCATGAATGGTCTTGCCGGCCCTCTTCACGGCCTAGCAAATCAGGTGTGTGTCAGCGAGGCCACGCGGACGTGAACCTGTTGTGTCCACTGATAAAATGGCAGAGGATGAGGATTTTAGGTTAACCGAATACAAGCTGTAAACTAAGTCGCCCTCAGACTCAGATTTCAAAAATATTTGATTACTTGAACTTTGCAAGGTATGCTTTCCATGTTTCAGTGCTCTTACTTCAAAATCCACAAAACTAGCAACAAGACTTTACCGATTTAATGGATTTGAAACATCGCATATGCACCGCACCAATACATGCCGTATCCATACCACACGGCGCTTTTTTTGTTGGTGGGACAGCGTTACTGAGCCGTGCTGGCATTCCTGTGTCTTGCTTCGTGTGACGTGCATTAGGAGGTCTTGCGGTGGCTGACTGACGTTAGTAAAGAAGTGGGGACGACGGTCAGCAATGATCAACTCGCTGATTTTGTGACTAAGACTCTGAAGAGTGGAAAGGTAGGCCCTCAAGCTTTCATGCCCTTGGACTTTCTTGGGATGGCACCCTTCATCCCTTCGCAATTCCAGCCCTAGAACTCAAAGGATAGAGCAAGCGTGAAAACTGTCTTTTAAAACTATACTTGGAACATGGGGCCTCCCTTAGTTTTGAGTTTTTCGATTTCCAATACTCCCTGAATAAGCTCCTTGCTCGAAACAGCCCGACCTTCGACATGTGCGTGGTCTTCCCTAAGCTGGTTTTGTGTTACTTTCTTGTCATTGTCGTATTAACATTTAATTAGCATTTGTGCAGGTGGTCCCTGGATATGGTCATGCAGTACTTCGCAAGACGGACCCAAGATATACCTGCCAACGGGAATTTGCATTGAAGCATCTGCCGGACGACCCTATGTTCAAACTAGTGAGTGCCTTGTTCCTCCTATGTAGAATGATGTCATTATTGCTCTTCAAACCCGGATATGATGGACGGGACTGATCTCGCATGTTTCGCAGGTTTCCAAGATTTATGAAGTCGTACCTCCTATTCTTTTGGCCGGCGGCAAGGTAAGAAGCTAACAATTTTGTTCTGGTATGTTATTTTCCGTCACGACGGACAGTTATCATTTATGATGTTCTGAACTGAGGCTATTCTTGACCGTGCATTTGCATAATCTCTTACCAGTTTTGAAGTAAATGTAGACTATCTTTTAAATGTTTGATGAGTTACGAGATTAGAACCTTGTTTTTCAGGAAACCTGTAGTTGTAAATCTAGAAAACTGACTTGGATAGTGAGAAAAGCCATTGTCAAGAAGCACCTTTAAGACTACATCAGGCTAGCTCTGGTACCCGCAGTGCGGCCAAGCAGCTTAATCGGAGAGTGTGAGCATGATGTGGGCTTTGGGAAATGTGTTCTGACCCTTTCATAAAAAAATCAAATGCCAGGTTAAGAATCCCTGGCCAAACGTGGATGCCCATAGTGGGGTGCTGCTGCAGTACTACGGTCTGACCCAGTCGGAGTAAGTTTACCGCCAGTAGTCAATGAGCTTCCGTGAATTTTCTATACATATAGCTATTGAAATGATTGTTAGCTATGTCAAACAACTTCATGCAAAGTCATGGTACACCTTTTGACAAACCGAATAGCTATGGTCTCAGCAATTAAGGCGTGGGTGGTGGTCCCTTGCAGCTATTACACTGTCCTATTTGGTGTATCCCGGGCGATTGGAACTTTGTCTCAGGTGAGTCCTTTTGTTACGGGTTTCTTGCATATGTGTGAAATTTGTTGCACTTGTGGCAAGGCTTCACTTGGGAAGGAGCTGAGAACCCTTATCTGTTCGGTGTGCAGCTCATTTGGGATCGTGCTCTTGGACTGCCCATTGAACGCCCCAAGAGCGTTACTTCGGCGTGGATCGAAGAGTATGCGCAGAAGAGCACGGTGGCAGCCTGAGCCTGACCTCGTCGATGATTGGGAACGGGACGTGTGATCGTGGACACCCCTGCCTGAGGCTCGAGGCGCCTTTGCCCGAAGAAAGCGCAACATTCGCGTTGTTATGATTAGTGTACACATAGAGCTAGCCTCGGGGATCAAGGCATCTTGAAGGCTGCGACGCAATGTTTTGCGCAGACGCCTGGCTCGGCTGCTACTTCCTCGATTGGAAAGCAAAGGGAGACGGAAGTTAGGTGGTGCTGCGATAAAGTAATTACTTTTATATTCCTGGCTTGTGCTTGAGTGTGCTGCCGCTGCTTCTGCCATTGTGTTGAGAATAATAGGGCATTCAGACAAAAAATTCATACGAGAAGTTGGCCATAGGGGGGGCCAAACTTAGCGCGGAGCGTACAAAATTCTTGAACTCAGTAAACGAAAACTCACCTTTTTCGTGTACAAATTTCGGGTCGGGATCAGTGGCTCCGCCGACCCTAGCCGTCCCGAAATGCTTACCTAGCCAATGCGAAATACGCTCGGCAGGCTTACGAATTGATTTGGCCATACTTCCCCTAATTAGTATTTATTTTGAAAAAGTTTACGAAATTATTCTTTTATCGGAACAGCGATGTCCCCACAGGAGTTGTTTTGGTATCAAACTTATGAAAAGGTCCTGATCAGTAATATTGACCATTTTTAAGTCTGACATGCCCAAATGGGGATGCGTGGTATGCGACAATGGGGACTGCCATTCCCTTGCCCCCACATTCGTCAGTTTCCAATGATGGTCTTAGTGAAGCCGAGGCGTGCCTTGTTCGACGACTCGTCACGCGTGCACGACTGCATCTTGCGCGCTGCAGAGGGAGGGAGTGAGTGAGTGAATGAATGAACGGCGGTGCGTGGCGGCATAGTCGCGAAGTGAAGCGGGTGGACACCACTGGACAGGAAGTCGCTCGCGGGAAGTCGGAAATTTCGAGGCATGAGATGACGCGTGCCCTGCAGGGGGGGTAGTTCGTTAATGAGTGCGCGCAAGCGACGCTTCTCGCGTTCGGCATGGATTGCTCATGGACAAGGCGTGGCTGCGTCATGCCAACCTTCAAACGTGAATACATGGATGCCCTGGGTGCTTTCGTTTTGGAGGAACTACAGTGAGTGTAGAGTAAGGGAGATCCAAATAACGGTAAGCAAATTCGGGTCGAAATTAGGGTTTCGGGAAGAATGGCCTCCATCGAAGCCTTTTCAAGGCTACACCTTCGCCCACTTTCGCACACCCAAGAATGTTATGCATGGTGTAAGCAAAAGGTGATCATTGGGAGGGATCCACAACACGCAGACCTTGTCTTAAAAAGTGTCAAAAAAAGGGGGATTTCCAAGAAACAGTGCAGTCTCGAACGTGGTTCCAATGACGAGTGTATCATTCAAAACTTAGGGAGGCAGTCTTGTGCGGTCGTTTATCTAAATGGAGTCACCGTGCCGGCATCGTGCTCGGTGCGGTTTCGCATTGGAAGCGAAATACAAGTGGGAGAATTTCAGTTTCGTGTGGAGGAGTGCCGTTGTGAAGGTGTAAGTGCCTCACTCATCATGTTGTGCGATGGATTTACGCATTCTTATATCTAAAAGCTCCTTTTTTTTAGTTGTAATCAGTTGAAACTACTAGGAACTTTAGAAATCATTTTCAATATGTGTAAAAAAAAGTTGTGAGTTACAAGTTGGTAAAACTAAGGCTCAAAGGCTTCAAGTTCTTACAAATAAGTAGAGTGAAAACAGTATGCCCATCCGCTATGCAGGTAATGCTTTGATGGCAAATGTTGGAATAACGAGGTATCATGCTTTGAAGTTAAGCATGAGGGGGTTAGGAACTTTGTTTATTTATATATAAGGAAAGTTAGAAAGCTGAAGAGTTTTGCAATGAATTTGCACATGTCATTAGTTTAAAGCATTGCCTTTTAGATCAATGCCACTAAACATGCAGCGCGCAGTAATGTTTGAGTCGAGCCGATTGCATGAAGGAAAGTAAACTTATCTGTGAGGATGAATACACTTGTGTCGGCATTAAAATATCTTAATAATTTTTTTATTTTTTCATTATGTCAAATTACTTCAAAGCTATTACGTTTTGTAATACTTGTTTGACGTTAAAACAAATCACTTTCTAAATATGTTAAATAATACTTTTTTAATTTGTTTTTAGTGTTGACAATGTTTGCAATACCCTAAGGGATATACAATAGAAGCTTGGCCTAATTGACTGCCCTTTTTTGTTCAATCCATGTTTTTAGCATTTTGCATTAAACTCATTCTTTCTGTTTTGATTTCATTTTTATGGTGTGTTTTTTTGGAGGTTGCGGCAGGTTCACGAAGGCTCGTGGGGTGCTAAAGATGGTTTAGTCCCAATTTCAACCAGCGATTGTCCTCCCTCACCTTTATCGCAATTGTCTGCTGAGTTCACTACCAATAGTCGTGAAACTAGCGGTATTGCGAACTTGGCTGAAATTGGTCCCCATTCTCCTCAAACACCCGAAACATATCCGATTAACAATAGGAATTCAAATGATTTGGAAACGCTCAAAGGAGAGATGTTTTCAAATGATCAACCTTTATGTGGCGAGTCAAAGGATGCTGAGTGCATGCAAATCGACAATGTCAAAAAGGTATATTCACATATTCACTTTGCATTTGTTGATTTAAAGTGAACATATCGATTGCCGTGTGCGATGCGAAGCCAAGACAAACTCGAACTCGCTATGGACGATTGTGGCTCGCTCGGTGTTTCTGTTTACCTGCCGCTTGTACGCGAGAGCTTCACATCCCTCCTTCGCTCTGCTTGTGGATGCAGGACAGCCCGTCCTATGCAGCTGCTGCTTTTTGTGAAGGTTTATGTGAAACAAGGAAACCCACTTGTCCCTTGTTCACACTCAGTGTCTCGCGGAACCTTGACGCGCCCAATGGCATTCTAAGCAGTGTTTGTGCCAGAGAGGCAATCGTGAGGGAGCCAAAATGTAAGCTTTTGGAGTTTCCCGTCGAGAAAGGGTTCAAAATACGGGATGTAGCAAGCCGGCGATCTAGCGAGCAGTTGAAAAAACGTTTTTCAACTTTCGACGGACAAAAAGAGGAGGCTGGAGGTCCTATTGGAAAGGGGAAGAGACGGCGCAAGAGCATGAACCCTCAACGATGCGCAGCTTGGAGCGGGAACAAGCGTGTTAAGACTGTGGAAGGATTGGCGAAGGGGACAAGCAGCGAGAGCGAGGTAGCAAAGGGTGGAGTTTTAGCGACAGTTGAGTCGGAAGTTGTGTGTACGGAAGATACTCGGGAAGATGTGGATTTAAAGAACTTAAATTTGCTCTACCTGGAAGGAAGGGACGAAGGGATTAAGAATGTCAATGGAATGGAAATCGGGCTAGATGTAAGTGAATTGGAGAAAAATTCGGAGGGATCGTTTTTGAAGAGGCGGAGAGAGCCTCATTCTGAAGAAGGTGACATGAAGGCTGAACTGAAAACGAGCAGTGAGTTGAGAAGCGGCCTTGAAATAGCTGAATGTATGCCAACTACTGTCGAAACATTAGACGGGGGAGGAGAGCATATGGAGCTTGAAGCAATCAAGCGTAATGGTTCGCTTGTGAACGTCGAAAGGGAAGAAAGTAGAAAAGAGGTTCCAAGTGGAGGGACAGTTGGGAAGGGACCTGTGGAAACATCTGCTTGTGGATGGCAGGAGGGAGACGAAGGATTTGAAGCGCATAACATAGCAAGCCAGCATGGAGAAATGAAGATGCGAGAGACTGATGTTGGCTTGCAGAGGTGTGGAGACGAGAAGGGAGAAGAGGCCGGGAGTGGAGGAGAGGGAAAAGGGATAGAGTTCGAAAGAGTATCGGAGGAGATGGGTGTGGGGCTTGACGAGAACGAGAAAAGAGATCAACGGCCCTTGGATGACGTTGAATCCATTGAACAAACAGAAGTAAGGGACAAGCTAGATAGCACTTCTTGCAAAATTTGTGGGAATTCAGAGTCAGAAGCAACAATGCTCTTATGCGATATTTGTAATTCGGGTTGGCATACGTCCTGTTTAAGGATGGGAAAAGTCCCCCCGAATATGTGGTTTTGTCCAGAGTGTGTCACGGTGGCAGCACAGAAGGAGGAGGAAGCTTGGAGGAGGTTAGAGACTTGGCAAAGGCGGCTGCCTTTGAAGTCTGCTCATCCCATAGACTTCAGATACTGTTTGGAAGGAGATAATGCCCCGTTTGGGGTTGGCGACAACGTGGAGACTTGCGATTTCACAAAGGGCTACAGAGGGGCGTGGTTTAGCGCAGAGGTACACGGCAATTCCATTCACGCATTCTAAAGGCAGAAAAAGTTATTTCGAGGCCTTCCCTCTGACTGCTTTTGGACGTGAGTTTCTAAGGGTTTCATCCTCTGAGCAAGTGAGGGCAGAGAGGACCTGTTTGCAGGTTATGGGCATGGAGATCAAAGAGCCATACAACAGTCCCAGTCAGAGGGACGGGGCCAGACCTCTCTCCCTGCGGTACTTGCTTAAGTATCCGGACTACACGCAGGACTCCCAAGGTGAGTGTCCGATTATTACGCCATTGCACAGATAGACACGTCATTGGGTTACAAGCAGATTGGGCATTATTGCCTACAGAGTTTTTTGAGGATTCTTAATATTTAAAAGGCTTTGTCTCGGCTCTGCTTCTTTGCTGAGAGGCGCAGTGCTCAGTTTGGTATTCAGGTCTAGAGTTTCGTTCACTCTCAAAATGTTGTTCTAACGGAAACCGGATATGGCTAAGTGGCTATGACATCTAGTTTGATCCAGGGTGGCTTTCTTCACACCACCGTCGATCAAAGACTAAATGTTTAACGTTGTTCCATCGCTTCTTGCCGGATTTTGCTTGTGCCATCAAGTAGAGGAACTTTCTGCTCCGCCGATCGCTGCTGCTCCTCAAGCAGAGGTTAAGGAGCCGGAGGTTAAGGAGCCGCTGACTTTATGGCTCGGCCTCTACCAGCAGCGGCGTAATGCAAAATCGAAGACTTGGGAGCTCATGATGAGACCAAGGCGCCTTTACCCGGACTCGCATAATGGGAGGGAGAGGCTTTATCAAACGAGGGAGGGTGTGAAAGAGGTGGTGGAGGTGGAGTGGCGGGGCTGGTGGGAAGTGGGAGACAGGGTGGAGTGGCCCGTGGATAGGGCCTGGTGGGTGTGCACCATCTCCGGCTTCAAGGACGAAGAGACAGCGTTGGTGCGTCTCCATTGGCCGCACACTCCTTCAAAACCTTCAAGCATCAACCCTGTTATCCCTATAGAGCTTTAAGGTTCTAAAAACTGAAAAGTCGACGTTGCAAAGTTCCAAGTACACGAAGGCAAAAATATTGCTGGTCAATCTCCCTTATCCCTTGAAGTACATTTGAACCTGAAAATCCTTAAAACTGATAATCATCTCAAACAATTCTGATTCTTCAGAGTACTGTTTATGGTTCAGGTGGATTTGCTTCCTCATCCCTATGGTGAAGCCACCAAAAATCACGAGGCTCGTGTCGAAGACCTTCGAATTGCCCTTGTGTGGAATATGGGGGCTTGGGATCTTCCTCCTTCTGTGAGTCGATCTGCCTATGTTTTTTAGATTACTTTTGTAATTATTTAAGTTCTTATGCAGCTAAATTGTGGATTTCTCGTAGGCAATTCTTTTATGAATGCTAACGTTCAGGAATTTTCTAAGGAAAGGGTTTTGGTGAAAGTGGGGCAAGTTGCCTTTCAGTCTGTTTTGACTGATTTGACTGGGTTCCTCCTTTACATTGTCAAGAGAATTGAGATATCTCGGTGTTGTTTGTGTCGTTTAGAGAAGTAGGGAGTTTGCTGTACGACTTTTCTTTCCTTCCTTTTGATGCAATTCACACATTCTCAGTCATCACGAGAATGTACATCATATTTTTTGAAGCACTCTCAATCGGATACACAGTACAGTTTCCTTTTCTTTGGGGTTCACTTGCTGTGTGGGATGCAGAAAGGAGAGTGTAGCAGCCCCGTGGGCAGGTTTGTGAAACCTTTGCATCAGTTTATTAATGGCCTGCCACCAAGTATGGGTTTCGGAGGGGAGGAGAAGAAGTTTGGAGTAGGGAAGGAGGGGAAGTCAGATGGAGAGGGATGCTTGGATGTATGTGATGGCGGAAGATTAGAAGAGCTTGAGAAAATTGAGGAAGAGATGGGAGAGTTATCAGAGCTAGAGATGGGCACCTTCTTGGAGAACGTGCGCAACCTGCAGGAGAAGGTCAACAGGTTGGCCTATGACTTGGAGAACAAGGTAATCTAAGTCCATTTTTCGATAAACTACTTAGCAGCCCATGTATTTTTTTATACAAGGAGAAATGCTGGGGTTGATTTGTAATTCGAAGTGGAATCTTAGGCGGGTGAAATGCATTAGAGGGAATCTGAAGTGTGAATGCCTGGAATGTAGCTGCTACTTCGTTCGAATAAAGTGGCGAGGGATGTTTCGCCTTTGGTGGTACAGGAAAACACTTCGAACTCGCGATTGTTCAGGTTGGAAGAAGACCTCGTTGTCTCCACTGGAAACATAAAATGTTCACACGGTACTGATTCATTGAGTGGCGATGCCATATCGACAGATTCTGCACGTGTGTCTGCTGCAATGGAGGAATTGGACAAGGAAAGGCAAGAACGTAGAGATGGCGGAGGGACGGAAGAGAGGCAGCTGCAGCGAAATAGTGATTTGAAAAAGCCTGATCGGGAGGATAGCAGGGAGGATAGAGAAGTACCTACTTTCTCAGTGGAAGAGCTGAAAGGGAAGGGAGAGGAGGAGAGGGAGAAGCAGTTGTTGGAAGGAGAAGAAGTGGCCACTTTCGTGGCGGAGAGAGCTCCGGTCGGAGCAGACGAACCCTGTGAAGGACAGAATCCCCGTGAAGGGCAGAGCTCAAAGTATCACGGAGTTCAGATGGGGTCGGATGGGAAGTGGAGTGTGAGGCTGAGATGGTCGGAAAATGGCTGGAGAAAAAAGTTTGCGATGCAAGATCTTGAGACAGAGGAAGCGGCTGCATTGGCATATGATCGGAAAGCTCTTGATGTTGGGCTGAAGACAAAGCTTAACTTTCCTGACCAGTGGGGAATCGATGAGGAGTGGACAAGAGAAAGCGACCAAGTCAAGGACTTCGTCCTGCTGCTTCTAGATGAGGTGGAGGGGGAGGTGGCAGGACAGCTGGAGAATGAAGGCGGTGATGCTTGCGAGAGATTGAGGAGAATGTTCGCGCTACTGTCTGCTGGGCGAGTCCTTTCCTCGGCTTCGGATGAGAGGGGAGAACGAGAGTGTGGTGAAGGAGAACCCGAAATGACTGCCCAGCGGACAGGTGGGACGGATGGTTCCTTGAATGAGGAGAGGGCGAGAGACTTCAGCGATGCTTCGGCTGATGCTGGTAGTCCAGAAGAAGGAGAATGGGATGATGGAGTAGTTGATCCAGCAATAGGAGAAGGGTGTCGGAAAAATGCTTGGGGAACATGGGTTGCATTTGGGCCTGGTGGTGCGATGTTGGGAGAGCGTCGATCGGAAGAAGAGGCGATGGAACTCTTGATGTTGGCAAAGACGCAATCCTCTCACAAAAGTGGGAGAGGGGGGAGTGTGAAATGCCTCCAAGTTGGGCCAAAAGGTACAAAATTTCGTGGAGTTTTTCAAAAAGCGAATCATACATGGCGTTCCGCGATAAAGTTTCAGTCTAAGAGTGTTTATCTGGGCTCGTTTCAAGATGAGAAAGACGCAGCAAGGGCGTTTGATATTGCAGCAAGACACATACAGGCTCAACCAATTCTAAATTTTCCCCATGAAGAGGAAGATAGGGATAGACCCTTATACAGGCTTGTTCTGGAGAAGTTAAATCAGGCGGAACGCTTGAAAGACAAGGATGGTATGGCTGTCAAAGGGATTCGAAAGCGGAGAGGAGTTTTGGCGGCCGGATGTAAACAATTGGGGAATCATCACATGGAGGGCAGTTTGGAGAGATATGGGGAAGGAGGACTTGAGCAGAGAGAGCAGGACAATGACAAAAGACTAAGGAGCCAAGGGTGGACGGGAGAATTGGAGGGACGAGAAGTCCATGGAGACAAGGGAGGAGGAGAGTGTGGGAGAGAGAGTTGCTTACAGGATGCGTTTCAGACAGACTGCGAAATTGCAGAAAGGTCTCAGGAACGAGTTGCAAGAGAGGAGCCGACAAACCGGAGATGTTCATAGTGTTGTTCCCAACTTTGGAGGTATAGTACCAGACAAAACCCTAAAGGCCCAAGTGAACTTATCTTTCGAGGTGTGTCTGGTATGCTGATATGTTCCTATGAAAAGTAGTTGTCTCAGCAGATGAGCAGTTTTCCGTTTGCCGAAACCACCACATTGCTCTAGTTATGTTTGACATAATGATAACGACTCTCCTACTTGAAGGAACTACAAAAGTGAGAGCTCATTTTGAACAGATTGTCCCTGTTTTCAACTCTGTATCTTGTCGACATTCTTTGAGACCTTTAAAGCAAGCTTCATTGACATCAGGCCTCCAAAATGGACAGGTGTCACCTCTTCTTTTGGCCTACATTCTCAACAGCCTTTCCCCCAGATCGAACCTGTTGGTGTACTGGCATTCCCCCGCACAGCTCCTGTGCATCCGATACGTCCCTTATTTGTTGGCCCTGCCCAAGCCCTTCCGTCTTTTGATTTGCCACCTTCATTTGGAGAGTCTTCATTGACTCGATTTCTTTTTTCTCTGTCACTTCACCTCCAACAGCCGGCATCATGTCCTCCTCCTCATCTAGGCGGTCCAGTTTTCCCTTCACCTGACATCCCTTACGTCACCTGCCAGGCACCTCAGTCTCAGGGTATATTGCAGGAACTTCTTGGACCACCTCCATGGCAGCAGCCGAACTTCCTCCCAGCAGAATGGCAAAGCCCTTTATCCATCAGCGTGACCTACCTTCAGATGTGGCTTAATGAGATGCCTTTCAGACTTCAAGAATGTTTGAATCTGCTCTCTGGCTTAGATGTGGACATTCAAGGGCGTCCAGTAGGAATGGCAGCTCTTTTCAGGGCCAAGAATTTCCCATCAGCTTGAGGTCCTCATCTCATTTGAGAGCCCTGACCTGCTGTCGACTCATTGCTACATCTTCTTTCAGCAGCCTCTCATATTTTAGACCATACTTTGCGAGGGCCGCGAAGGGAGATGATGGCTGCTGTGCGATTTTTGCAACGGAGAAAAAGTGAACGTGAACAACCCGGCCAGAAGCAATAAAGTCGCTGCCCGAGCTGTCGAGCAGTGAGTTCTTTCCCGTCGTTTTCATTCTTTGCTCTCCACAATACCTTTTGCTCTCCACAATACCGAATTTGAAGTGCCCGTCTTCAATCCCTCTCTCTCTAACCCTCTCTAACCCTCTCCAACCTCTCTCCTCCCGCTTTCTTGTCTCCTCTTCCAATCAAATTCATTTCACTTCCCCACTGTTGTTCTGCCTCATCCTGGTTCGCTTTCGTAGTCTGCCTCCTCCTCTCCCCTCTTCGGTTCTCCCACAGCACATTGTCAGACGAAGCTCCAAAACAGCCGCCAAACCAGGGCTGCCAGTGGCGCTGTTGCTATATTGAACGGTCACAGATTAAGCTAGTGAAGTTTTATTGCTAGCTTTTGCTGTGACCACTGCTTATTTTTTTACTCAACAGTTGCAGGTGGGCGTCATGCTATGTGAGAGCTGCCGTGTATTCAAGTGCCTCACATTTGCGGATGCCATCGAGGATGTCCAATGATGTACCTGTTCTTGTAAGGGGCAATGTTCCCAACAAAGCAGCAGCATAGGTAGGACTCACCGGGTCCCTCGCCGATATTCAACATAGAAAATATCAGGAATGCTTCCTTGCCTTCTCTTCATACCAATTGGAGACGTCCTAGTTTGAACTGTTGTGAATTAAGGCCCGGTCCATCTCACTCACTTCACTCACTGCCATATTTGCAATCTGAATCAAAGGAAAGCTCTCAAGTGCACACACTGAAAGATAACTGAATTCAAACGAGCAAGACACCGTAAGGAAAAGTAAGGAGAAAGCACCCCGGCCTCAAAACTCCTTAATAAAGAAAGGAAGTAACAAGCACAAGTTTCAGCCCTCAAGCTTCTACTTCAGCTCTGACTAACTCCCGACCTCCTGCTGCCCATACAGTCAGGCAACTACACTTAGCAACACGAGCTAAGTTGTAGCTGTATTAAGATGACTATCACCTAAGCCTAACTCTACTTAAGTACTAAGCGTTGCACTATTCCTCCACGTTCTAATGCGTGTCGTGTCTCGTCATTGCGCTGCACCGTACGCCGCCGCGTTCCACCGCGCACCTCCATGTCGCTGGCGACGCTCCACGTCTCCAAGCGCTCGCCTCTCTCCTCGCGGTAACTCCTCCTCAGGTCGCCATGGCCAGGAGGGGGAGTGTCCGTACAGACAGCTCCTCCTCCGACTTGCCTTCCTTCGAGATGCTTGTAGCACAAGATAAGTGGGGTTAAGGGGAGACTGCTGAGCTAGTTGCAGGTGCTGCACAGCCACCCGCGCGTCCGTGCTGAAACTGATGAGGGGTTGGGTTGGTGCTGTGGGTCTGCCTGCAGCATAGAGCCAGGATCCGGGGGATTCAGAGGTACGCGCAGCGGAAGACG
>CM074809.1:4196819-4207335 GCA_037447605.1 Zygnema circumcarinatum
GGCCGGAGGGGACCCGGGGCCCTCGGGGCCGCCACCTCCACCACCTGTCCCCCGGGACGAGGTGATGGAGGAGAACTCGGGGACTGCGGCCGTCCCTATGGAGGGGCCCAGTCCCGAGCCCACGGATGACCAAGGTCATCCGGTGACTGCTGCCCACCCTCCCGCGTCACCGGAGCCGCTGGCTCCGGCGGAATCCGCCGATCCCATGATCGGGGCCCACATCACGGTGGGCGCGTCCCTGAAGATGAAGAAGAGGATCGACGAACTGGGAGCGGATGTAAGGCAGCAGCGCGTCGCCACCATGGCCTGCATTTGCGTGTGGATCTACATGGAGCTCACGGGTCCTACCGGGTGGACACGCTTTCTCCAATGAGTTCCCGCTTACGCCCGGAGGACGAGGAAGGCATGCCCAACCCTCAGCCGAGGCAAGGCATAAAGAGTCCCGGGAAGCGGGTTAGGCAAACCACTCCCAGCCGCTCCCGCCCCGGACGCCCCAACTGCCGCTTGGCAAAATGCGTAGTAAGTCCCATCCCCCGCTTTTCCACGGGAAGTCACCGGGTGAAGTGTAACCACCCAGCTGGGGACTCCCCGTCGGGGCAAGGGCCGCCGGGGCGGAGGAGATCCTACCCCTGACTCTCCCCAAGAATCCTTACCGAGGACGCCTGCACTAATCGGCCAAGGTGGCCCCTTTCCTTTTTGGGGCTTAACATCCTACCACCTGACCGCCGGGATTGAGCAAAGGGTTGGTCAAACGGCGGCTACCTTCCGGCGAACACTAACCTGCCCCTATCAGCGGGTAAGCTACACCAAAGACTTCAGAGGAGCCGTGACACCGCGTGTATGAGGGCCTCGGATGAGATTGGGATCTATCGGGATAAGTTCGTAGATGAACTATCAAACACTTTGGGCCTTTGGATCCCGCTTGAGGCCCGATAAATTTCGTAACATGGTCCAAAACCGCAGCAGCCGGGCAAGCCACAGACTCATGCATGTTGGTGCCTCGTGGACACTACCTGGCCAAGCCCGACAGCCGGTTTTTTCCCACTTCAGAATGGCTTCGCCACACCCAAGGAAGCGTAGCCACTAACTAACCTACGTGACTTTTGAAAACCGCGGGACTTCAGCCGACCTCGGAAATGCACTTTGATGCAAACATTCATTGACACCGCAGCGAGCGTAGCCCTTCCCACCCCCGCAGAGGTCGCGACGTGACAGGTCGTGAAGGCGGACTCACCGCCAAAATGGCAAAGAAAGAACAGCTGGCGCCGGAAGTGGTCAGTCACCACCCAATCGCATCGCGTCACAGGTTGACTCAGCAGGAATGGAGAAGATGCGCCGAGAACAGTACTAGCCGCCAAGAAGGAGGGGCAATAGGCCCGGATTGCCCTCTCAACACCAAGGACAGAAGGGCAGTGGGCCGAAAAGCCCCAACCCACCGCCAGCCCAGTGGGTCGCTAAGCCGTGGACATGCTAGAAGTTAGGGGAGGGATGGAGACCGGCCACGTGTCTAGGGACATTTGCTTTCTGTAACCTCGGACATTCTTAAATTGGTTGGCGTGCCTTTGGGAATGCACGACTTTCAGGTTTGACGCATTCCCCGCTTCCATTTCCTCCCCGCCAATCGTAGTGACTCCTCTCGGCTTATGGATGTAAAGGGGATTTAATGGTGATTGGCATGTCTTTATCCTCAATGCCATGGGCAATGATGTTCTCGCGGCAATGTGCCATGGATTTTTGCATGTCACGGGAAACACCTCCCATGTCTCTGGGCCGCATGTGCCGGGTCCTCAAGACACGGGTGTCACAGACCTTTCCCAACGCCACTTGGCGGTTGGTGAAACAGTTGAGGAAAGGGCACACGTTGGTGCAAGAGATGGAAGGATCCACCAGCTTGCTGGTTGGCTCACCCTACACATAGGTGAGGAGGACGACTCGTCCTCAACCTACGCATATAGTGCGATCTATGTTCCACCTTGCCCATCGTGCCATGACCTTCATCGGATCAGCCAATGGTCACCCAGCAGTTCTACTGCTAGATACTGGGGCAGATGCTAACTTTGTTAGTTCTGCGTTCACCCAGAGGTTTAAGTTGACCACAGATCCCCATTCGGAAAGTGTTACTTTCGGGGATGGACGCAAGGGCCAGATCTCTGGTAGCGTCACACTCAAGATCAAGCTCCAAACCTACTCCGGGGCAGTCAAGTGTCTTCTAACACAACTGGCCCCTGGTACTGATGTTATTTTTGGGGAGTGCTTGGTTAACCATGGTCAAGGCACAAATGGACTTTTTCGGCCCCACATTGCATTCTCGCGACACCGTGGCGCGGCTTACCGCACTCCCCGGGCAGTATTACACATCCTCTCGGGCCAAGGCCAAGCAGCCCGCTACTCCTTTATCTCGCGCTCAGCCTATGCAATTGGCCAGCAAAGTATGAGGATGCACCTGTTCATGTGCATGTCATGACAACCACCGAGGATGTTCACGATCTAAGATCAGATCGGCAGATCACATCCACTGATGTGCTCTCGGCTGTTCTATCCCAGATCCAACCTCTGTTGGATGAATTCAGGGATGTCTTCCCTGATGACCTTCCAAGAGGGTTGCCCCCATCGAGAGGGGTGGGGCACACAATCCCTCTTGAGCCTGAGCAAAAGCCGCCTTGGTGGCCGATCTATCGGTTAAGCCTGAAAGAAACCGAGGAGATGCGCAAAGAATTGGCAATCCTTTACGCGACACAAGGGTCGATAGAACTCCAGCCTCGTGAGCCCCCTTTGGGGCCTATCTTGTTTGTTGGGAAAAAAATGGCTCGCTGTGCATCGACATCGCGGCACTCAACAAGATCACCGTAAAGAACGATTTGCTTTACCACGACGATGATCTGTTGGATCGCCTTCTTCCAAAGTGTTCACATCACTCGATCTTGCTCGTGGGTATCATCGCATCCGCCACTTTTAAGCCGATGTGCCAAAATCGCCCGACGCCGATCGTCATTTCCAATATAAGGTGCTGCCCTCGATTGACTAATGCTCCGCAACTTTCCAGGTCAGCTATGAACGGTGATGTTCATCGGTACGACGAGTTTGTTTTGCTTACCTCGATGATATCCTTCTTTGTCTCAAGAAGACTAGGAGGAACATCTTGAACACGCTCGAAGTGTTTGAGACCGAGGAAACACCGCTTTATGCCAAGAGTAGGGGCTGAAGTGTCACTTCATGCACATGAAGTCGCTTTTATTATCTTGGGTATATTCTCAATGATCGTGGTCTTTTGATCTCTCATCCCGGCCAAAGTTTCCACGCAGAGAAACTTGGGCACCACCGACCCACTTGCACCGCTTGAGGCCTTTTCTCGGCTTTGCTAATTATTTTCAGAAGTTCATCCGGGCGGTTTAGTAAGTTGGTTACCTTGACTAATTTGGACACGCTCCGTGTCCTTTACATGGACCCTCAACGCCAGCGTGATGCACTGGCGGTGTGCGCTTATTTAATTTGTTAATGCGACTCCACTCTCCGCTAATGACCCGCCCAAACCTTATGAAGTGGTTTGTGATGCTGATTCGCCTTGGGTGCCGCTTTGTTCAAGATGGTCAACCTCTGGCAGTATGAAAGTCGCGAAATGAATCCCGCCGAGTTAGAACTATTCTCGCAGAATCCAACAGAACCGCCACAGAAGGGTCCACGCTCGGAGGACATGGCGGTATATTTAGGAGGGGGCTTAAAGCGGTCACGCTAGCCATCACCAATCGGCCACGACGCTTCTACCCAAATGTGCACTGCCTAGCAAGTTGTGCACGGCCGGTTCCGCTCCTCCAAAGGTTTGATCGCCAAGTAATACCGGCCCAAGGCCGAATGTAGCAGACCATCGGTAGGCAGCCTCGCATCTTGCCCGATGGTGCGCCGCTGACCTCGAAAGTGTTGGTGGAACGAGATGACAGAGGTGAGGGGCCGGCCAACCCCGAGTCTCCGTCTCCAGTATGCTTTGTCATAGATCCCTCCACCAGTGACGCAGTCGACCCTCCTGCTCTCTCTGATCTCAGACGGATGATTCAGGAGGGGTATACTGGTGATCCTTTGTTCTTGGATGGCTAAGGTAATGGCTATAAGGACAAAGTGGTGTCTAGACGGATTTTGCACCACGGCCAGCGCTGGTCGCCTACCGGACCGCACGGGCAGCCATTCTCGGTGAGCTACATGATCCTCCGTATCGCAGGTCATACGGGAGTTGCCAAAACCCGTGAGGTAATCAAGCCCGGTGAGTTCCCCGCAGGCCCGGACTCGGTGACGCGGAAAGCCGCATGTACTGCCATTCAACTTGTCAATCTAAACAAACCTCAAGACCGGCAGTGATCCTCGGCCGGGTCGCGAACCCCCTCACACCTCTTCGAAATGGGACGTTGTGGGTATGGACTTGATCACAGATCTTCCTGTGACACCTCGAGGGCATGACTCCGTCCTCGTCTTTGTCGATCGGCTCAACAAGATGGTGCATTTTGCACCAACTACTAAGACAGCTGGGGCCGACGAGATTGCACGGTTGTATGTTGACAAGGTGTGGAGCCAGCATGGTCTGCAGTCAGAAATTGTGTCTGACCGCGATCCACGATTCACCGCCATTTTGACGGAAGTGCTCAAATCGTCGGGACCAAGGTGCGCTGAGCATGGCCTTTCCACCCGCGAAACCGGAGCGGCCGTACGAATCCGTGAACAGATCCTCGAGGATTACCTCCCAAGTATTATGTGGGACCCCTCGATGGGTGGGATCTAATCGCCCCAATGGCGTAGCACGCCATCAATAATGCTTTCCGTGAGTCCATCGTACTCACCCCTTTCTTCTGAACTTTGCCAAAGATCCTCTAAATCCCTTTTAACCAAGGGATCAGCCCTCTCATCCGCGGGAACATGGGCGCCCACGTAACCCCCGATCCTTGGAAGCCGAGAGGACCGGAGGGACTAACCTCCCGCGAATAGATCTTTTGTCCCGCCACGTCCGAGGCGCCAGAGGGCACTAGACCAAGTACGCCCGGGCCGCCGACAAAGGCCTGAGGCCGATCGTCATCAGACTCAACTCCACCTTCAACGGCTATGAGGTGCTGCTGGCACGCGAACTTGAGACTCAAAGCTTATGGCTTTAACACGAGCCGTGGCCCCGCTTCATCGGACCTTTCAGGGTCGGGAAGCGAATCAATGATGTCGCTTACAGGTTGNATTTACCATCCCACATGAAGGTGCATCCGGTCTTTCATGTGGGTTTGCTAAAGGTCTACCGTAGCGATGGGAGGATCCAGCCACCTCCCCCACCAGTGGAGCTTGAGGGTGAACTTGAGTACGAAGTTGAAACCATTCAAGCCCACCGTCTTGTGAGAAAAGGTCGATCTTCCCGTCACGAATACCTCGTGAAATGGTTGGGCTATGGGGTTGAACATAGCACATGGGAAGCCGAGGGCAACTTAACCAATTGCCAGGAGCTCATCAACTTGTACTGGGAGGCGCAGGCCGCAGGAGAGCGGGCGAGGGCGTGCTCGGGGGTTCTCGAGCCGCCCCTCAAGAATTCCTGAGAAAGTGGACTTGACCGATTATCAGCTGAGTTCTCCCTTTGCTATCACGAGTTCGGACATCGCGTCGTTGAAACTACGAAGCCGCCTTTTACTACTCCTACACACGCGGAATCCAGGGCTGCTCACATTCTCAATAGGGGAGTAATGCAATGAACGCTACAAATACCCCAAGGGGCGTCACTTAGGGCCCGGCGTGGCTTTATGTTTCCATCCAATGCGGTACCTAACGGTTAGGGCATCGGATACCCTATAGGACCACGGAGGTCCTGGGTTCGAACCGTAAGAACTGGTTCACACGTGGGGGCACTACATAGTCACGGTGCGCCCCACACCAGCAGCCAAGGTCCCCTCCTCGACTTAAGGGAGGATTGGGGACTATCGGCACCACGACCAACTGTCCGCCGATAGATCTCGGGTCATGCCCTATCCCCTTTTTGAATTGCTCGTCTGCATAATTACGGGTACCCGCTGGTAACGGACGAAATGACACGAACTCAAGGCCAAGGCTGTAGGATCCGACCGTAGACCGACAGACGGCGCGCTAGCTGTTGCCGGGCAAGCGTACCGAATGCGCGGTGAGCGCCAGATGCTAGACACCTCAATTCATTCGGAAAGTCGAGAGGGACACGTGGCAGCCAGCCATTGGATGCCTCGCCTCCAACTCCTACGCCGGGTAGAGGTTCAACGGGAAGCGTGAAGGGGCGCAGGGTGACTGCCGTCACCAACCAACGCATCGGCATTCGGGGTTGCACCCCTCGCCATTGCGCCACCCTCCGGCTCTCTCACGCCGCCTCTCGGCCAACTCGAGTGCCGTGTGTGATTCCGCCGCTGCATCGGCGAGGCGTTTTTCGGGCCTGTTACAATCGCTATGTACGCATCTTCGATTTCATCACGAGGCGCGATGTGAAGAGTACACAACCCGGCCACGCCAGCTTACTCGCGATGGCGGAGCAATGGCAGCGCCACATCTGGATGGAGGGGGAACAACCGCGGTATACCTCGTAGTGGCAGGATCTTCGCCGAGCCATCATAACCACGCAGTTTTGGAACTGCAAAATCCATCATGGCCCGGACGGACTGCAACCAATGACTGCCTAAAATCAAGTCAATGCCCGGAGTCAGAATTGTGACCAAGCACCGAATCTGCCCGGAAAAAGATTGAATTCGCAATCGAGTAGTCACGCAACCGAGGATCTGCCCTTTACGACCATCGCCGAACGTGACTGTATCGGAGCGGTCTGCAAGTACCATGGAAGCCATCTTAACAAACGAAGAGTTCGTAAAATTATCGCCAAATACCAATCGAATAGGGCGGCGACAAAGCCCATCTTCCACAACCCCGGTAAAGGTCATGGCACAAAGGGGACCGCATTAAACATGGATTCGAAAGTACAACCAACGATCGGACGCCATTGCAGCCAGCGACGTGAACTAAGCGCAGCAAGAGGTGGATGCGTCCCGAAGTCGCCCCAACAAGCACCAACGGGTGACCCTCCGGCCAAATCCATACCACCTTCCAATGGGCGTGGCCGAAACAAGTTATGGGGACGTGTTGCGGGAGCAAGACGTGCACCGCAGACACGAGCATTGAAGTGCGCCCCCGTCGGAAGGCATCAAGGACACTATCAAACAGATCGGTAGCCCCGGTAGGGTTCAGAATCCAGATTTCAGCAGGGTCATCCCATTGCGCAACAGCAAACTCAAGAGAGGTCATTCGGGTGGAGAGAGAGAACAAATAGTCATTCAGATATTCCGGGCAATGCAAGACGAAAATATCTGATGCAAGGGGCTGCCGTCCCATAATATTCAATAAATCATCGAAGGTGCGAACAGGACCTGAGCGCGCCCAACAAACTACCTCCCCACCACTACCACCGCCACAACCTCTAGATCAGTAACTGCTTTCCCACCGTGAGTTTGTCGACCCAGAGATGGCCGATGAGCCGTATGCCCCGCCTGCCGTACCGGCAGAAAGCATCGCCTCCTTCTTGGAGCCTCGCCGCCTCTTTGGGACGCCGCCTGGGGACTTCGCCACCAAGGGCCGAAGTTGGTGCATCCTCAGACGCTAAGCCCTTGCCCACTGCCTTCCGAAGGGTGGGGGTCTCCTCCGCCGCAGGCGCAGTTGGAGCCGTGAGGGTACAGGGACCAAGTCCCACGCCAAGGGTCTGCCGCTACGGCCCGCGCGTCCGCGTTCACAGCGGCCGCATAAAACAAATCTGCGTCCGCAGCCACCCAGGGCTTAGAAGTAGCGGGATTGAGCAACAGTTGGTTAGCAATGTGAGGTTTCAACCCCATGGAGAACCTCAGAACTGCTTCAACCTTTCCTCGAGGGGTGTCACTTAGTAATCGTGGATACCGTGTCTCGGGTAGCCGCGAGAACCTAAGCACGCTGCTCGCTCGCACTGTGAGTGGTATACTTCCTCCGGGCCGACCCTCCAAGTCAATGAGCACGCCAAAGTGCTTGTTCACTTCGGTTTCAAACCGGTACCAACCGCCAGATGCCGGCCCGGTTGGAGAGAACACGCTAAAGCCCGCTCATGGGAGTATAGGGTACTGTAGTTCACCTTACCTCCGTGGCGCGGCTGGTCGCGAAAGGTAACCCTTGGTTCGGGCCGACCGCTTCAAACGGGCGCCAGAGTCAAGGTCGCTCACCCCACAATGAAATGGGTGGGACCTTGGCGCGGTTGCGCAAACCCCAGTCAATGGGTGGCGCAATCGCCTGCGGGGCCAAGGCCACCGGGCCCGTCCCCCCCGCAGGTGTATCGGGTGGGGTATCCCCCACGACGGGGAGGATGACCCCATCGGATATTGCAGGAGCCCCTACCCGTGGGGCAGGTGGGTCGCCGGCCGGCACCCCCGGAGGTGGGCCGGCCGGGAGGGGAGGGGGAGGTACCACCGGCAACGAGTTCACAGAGGTGGCACCCCCAAGTGACCCCTGAGGAGGACCAGCTCACTCAAGTGAGGGGCTGACCCTCGTTCACGCATGTCCCCGCCTCCGCCGCAGGTCCTGCCAGAAGTCGTCCCTTTGGGGTCCTCCCCGGCGGCGCTTGCTTCGCCCGCGACCGCCAGAGGAGCTCCAACGGTGTGAGTTGCCGCCTGTGCGTCGCTTCCGGCCATCTCCGAGCGCTCTAACGCTAGAGCAATGTTCAGCCTCGGCCACGGAGTCGTCCGCAAGTGCTTCACCCGGGCGCCAAAGTCCTCGTGGCCGAGGAGGGTCCGCCGAAGTCCTCCCAGCCGTCTGCTCGCCGACGTGGCCTCGCTACGCTTCAGGTCGCGGACGGGAGTCTCCCTACCAGGAACATGTTTCCCCAGGCCCGCCACCTGCTAGCAAATCCGCACCGTGGGGAGGTGGGGGAGGAAGGGGACCGGCGGTGTACGACGGCAGTCAAGTCCCCGCCAGACCATGGTGGGAGCTGTGACGTACCAGAGATCAAGAAAATGGCTCGAGCAATTAATGTAATGGAAGTCAGAAACTCGTCTCATGGGTCACGAGAGTCGTGGAGGTAGAGGGAAGAGAGAGGGAGAAGCTTGCTTCCTGATTGAATGCCGCCGATTCGCCCCTCATAATGCCACGAACCCTCTACCAAGATGAGGACCCGGAAGAGGCCCACCATCGGGCGCAGTCGCTGGTTGTAGTCTGCGGGCGGACGCCATGGAGTGGAGGAGGTCGTACGCTACCGAGTCGTCAAGTACAGGTTCGGGCGGCCGTTTCAGATATAATGGCGCTGGCCAGTGATATCACGCGCGTATGGCGACGCGACGGGACACTAAGCTGGGCGCCCGCCGAGCAAGGCGGCGCTACACCAGATGTCCTGGAAGATGTCGGAACCGCGCCCGATTCTCCGGACCGGATCGGCTCTGGGTGACGACAAAACCGCGCGGAGATCTTCCGCGGGTGCGCCGTAGGGCGCCTCGCGGGTCGTAGCGCTTCGCTACAACAGCAGGTAAGCGTGAAGACCGTGGAGGATGACCGCCACCATCCGCTTCCAAATTGCAAGGCAAGAGTCACAACGCACGCATCCTTGACCGTTTGTATGGTACGTTCTGCAAGCCCATTCTGCCAGGGGGAGTAGGGGCTAGAGGTGCGGTGAATGATGCGGAAGTCCTGCATGAGTTTGGCAAACGCCCCCTTGTATTCGGTGCCATTGTCAGAGTGGACAGAGTAGGGGAGAGAGTGACGGTGAATGATGGCCGTCAGGAGGCGGGCAGAGTGGACTGAATGCTTAGATTCTGTCGCGTGAACTTCCACCCACTTGGTGTATCTGTCCACGGCTAGGAAGACCCGAATGTAGCCAGAGGGGGTGCCGAGCTGGGGGATAGAAAAGGTGTCGATGTTCCAATCTTCGGCAACGCCTCGGATCGGGATCTCACCCATCTCTAGGGGTTGGCGTCGGGGGGAGCAGAGCGCTTGCCGCGTTGGCAACGGGTGCAGGTTTCGACGTATCGGCTCACTGCGCCATGGAGTCCGGGCCAGTAATAGCGCTCCTGCAGCATGGCGACCATCTTCTTCTGGCCAAGGTGGAATCCGGCAGGCTGGGCATCGTGGGCGACATCCAGGATCTCCATGCGCTCGTTGGGGAAAGGAACAGGAAGGCCGGAGGGGAGGTAGAGAATCTGTCCTTCATCATCGACAGAGAAGTTCCGAGCGCGGCGGAGCAGCCGAGCCCTCTCGGTATCCGTGATAAAAGGGGGCAGCGTGCGAGTCATGACGTAGCGCAGAAGAGAGGAGTCAGAATGGACGTCATTGGCGCTGGGGAAATGGGGAGGAAGAAAAGGAGCTTCGCCATCGTCATCCATGAGGAGTTCCCACGGATCTGCATGGGGGTGGCCGTGGGTGAAGTCAGGGTCCTGCCAGCGATGGAGGGTGGTGGCCGTGGCCGGAATATCGATCAGCCCATCCGCGAATATGACATCATGCAGGTCTTGATCTGCAATAAAAATCTCGATGGGAAGATGCTCAG
>CM074809.1:4214785-4226762 GCA_037447605.1 Zygnema circumcarinatum
GGGGGGGGGGGCGGCTTCCAAGTGTTGGAGCCCTCGGAGTGGTGGCTGTGGCTGCGGAAAACCCCCGCAGGGAGGGCCGCGTTGCGCAGTATTCTGCGCCAGCTGGTGGGGGCTTCCTCCCACACTGTGTCACCACTTTCGAACTCCCATCCATCTCTTCCCCCTCTCTCTCTTTCTCTCTGTCGCTCTCCCTTTTTCTCTTTCTCGATCAACTTAGGCTTTTCATTCCCTAGTTCGTAGTTTAGCACCTTCGCTTGATTTCGTTGTCATCAAGTGAAGAAGTGGAGTGAAACGAAGCGAAAGGTCCCTTGAATCAATCAATGGTTCTGCCAGTTGATCTGCATGTCATGGGTTTGATGTAGAAACATGTGGCGGACTCTAGAGCCTCCATCTTCGACACTGCCCTAATACTATTTTGTGGATGCTTAATGCTGTAAAGTAGAAGATTTTCTGCTGGAAGAGAAGTCAATCTATCGAATGTTTTTCTTGGCACACGAGGAAGCCATTGCTATCGGAAAAGGTTTGTATTAAGGAATGCACGAGGGGCAAGTTTGTCGATATTTTCCTATTCACAGCCAGGCTGGGCCACAATGCAAGAGTGCCTTCTGACCTGTCCTGTGATAGGTGGCGGCGGGCGGCAGGTGCGCGGTCTGCGGGCGGGGCACGTGCGGGGCGTCGCGCACCGCGACGTGAAGCCCGGTGAGGGGTGAGGCGAGGGCGCATGGCGCTTGCAAGGGCTCAGGGCTCAGGGCTCAGGGCTCAGGGCTCAGGGCTCAGGGCTCAGGGCTCAGGGCTCAGGGCTCAGGGCTCAGGGCTCAGGGCTCAGAGGCTCAGGGCTCAGGAGCTCAGGAGCTCAGGAGCTCAGGGCTCAGGGGCTCAGAGGCTCAGGGCTCAGGCTCAGGCTCAGGGCTCAGGCTCAGGGCTCAGGAGCTCAGGAGCTCAGGAGCTCAGGAGCTCAGGAGCTCAGGAGGCTCAGGGCTCAGGGCTCAGGGCTCAGGGCTCAGGGCTCAGGGCTCAGGGCTCAGGGCTCAGGGCTCAGGGCTCAGGGCTCAGGGCTCAGGGCTCAGGGCTCAGGGCGGGACTCACGCTCACGCTCACGCTCACGCTCACGCGGGGGGGGGCCGCGCCAGAGAACATCATTGTCAGGACCGCACAGGGCGACGAAACGCCATCACCGCGCTCGGGCTCTTCTTCAGGATATAGCGCCGACATGATCGTGTGGGCGACTTGTACCTATTCTCGTTCTCAAATCTAATGGGAAGCAATCTTGAAAGAAGTCCGTTCTGTACCTATCGTTTAACAAAATCTTCTGTTCTGTTCTGCTCGGCAATGATCTTTGATACGTTACACGTGCTTCTCTGGATCGCTTCATATAAAACTGCCATTCGAGCATGCCCTAAATCGCTCGTTTGACGATGCGCACATTGGGCGATGCTTGTGCATCCTGTTGATTGCAGCCATGCATGCGTTGCGGCTGTGCAGGCGTTTGGCGGACTACGGCAGCGCTGTGGACGCGTTCTCTCTGGGCAGTCTTTACGGCCCCGACGGCCCCTCCAGGCAGGCGGCCCCGCCCCGCCCCGCCCCCCCCCCGGCCGTGCACCCCGCCGGGTCCTAAAGTCATGGTCGCTGAGGGCGGGCGGGGAGGGTGCAGGGCCGAGCAGACGCAGCTGTACGCCCCGCCGGAGTCCCTGCTCGGGCGGGGGGGGCAGCGGGCGGACCGCGGGGCCGCCGTGGCGGCATTCAAGGGGTCAGGGTCTTGCCGCTTCCAACCCGTCCGAAGGAATGCCCAGTTCACTTGAACAGACAGGAAATGTGAGAGAAAGGAATCTTGAGGGGAATATTCAAAGGTGCAACTTTTTCGGTGTTAGAAAACTATAGATGTGAAGAGATTTCAACACTTACCTTTGAGAGGTTTGATTGTTTTTCTATCTCATGGTAAGGGACCTTATGCATACCCTCTGCATGCCGGCTTATTCGCGATAATGGTAAACTCTTAACGTTAGGTTCCCGACTGTGGTGTATTTTGGTTGCTCTCTTCCTTTTGTCACCTTTGGCAGCTACGACATGTGGAGCGTCGGAGTGGTGTTCCTGGAACTGCTCTTGGGAACTCCACACGTGTGGGCTCTCAGCAGCCGGACGCAGGCGCGGCTGGAGCGGCGGCTCCGCGGCTGGGACCACGCGGCCAAGGAGACGGCGTACTTGTGAGAGGCCGACTTCTGCCGTGCTGCTTTGGCAACGAAGGTTCCGCAGGTTCAGGTCCAATGAGCCTGCGTGTGGCGGGAGAGAGGTGCAGGCTGAGAGCGTGGATGGAGCTGTGCATTCTCCCCGCGCACCACCACCACCGTCGCGGTGAGGCCGAACCGCCGGGGGACTCGGAGAGTGCGCAAGTGAGCCACCCCGCCCCGTACCTTGGCACTTTGCCGGACTAGATGGCTCTTGCCCCTCGATCCGAGGATCGAGAGGGCTCTTATGTTATGTACCATCAAGGGAAGCGATGCAGCACATACGCTTTTTGCTTGATTCATTTATTATCTAAGAGTGGTGGAGCGGTTTGTGACTCACAACATAGATACAACTGCATGTCTGAGTTTACATCTCCTGGCTATGAGGAAAAAGCAGAGGGAAAATGTTAACAACTGTATTAAACGGTTCTACAGCTTTTCAATACAGGTGACGATATCATAAATTATACCGTGGTTAAGTGGAATAACAAAGAGATTGACTTGTCATTGCACCTGCCCGAGTCATTGAGGCTCCTTGGAAGTCTTTACTATACTCACAGTAGCTGAGCTGATGACCTCGGGGTATTGGTGGGGGCAGGAGGACGCCCCTCTGGCTCCATGGGACTGCACAGAGGATGCGCTGATGGCTCATATTCGGCGACGGGATCCCCTGGGCCTGGGGTGCGCACTGCGCTTTCTGCTTGCAGGACATGGTGGGAGGATGGGGGGTAATATTGAAGTGCAAGCATGCAGAGAGGGAGGGGATGGGGGTGAAAGGGAGAGAGCGGAGAGGGGAAGATCTGTCTTTCTCAGATGGAGAAGCTCTTAACCTCTTTAAGACTGGCCATGGCGCAGGGCGCCGGACGTTTGGGCATTGCGACTCTTGCGGCGCCTTTTGCAATGGTATCCAGTAAGTGACAAGGTCATCCAGCCATGCCGTCAGATCCCTATTGAAGTTTTCTTTTCCAGAAATGCATGGGTGGCTGAACTTGCTCATGAATGCTCATTCCACTTTGCCCACGTGCCGCCTGAGGGCCAGGCCGATCGGATAACATCGGAGGCGGCCTTGCAGCACGCATTTCTGCGCGATGATGGGCAGCAAGGTGAGCGGAAGCCCGCGAACAGAAGCAAGATCCCAAAAGCTAAAGATGGAACCTGCCATGCGTGGCTTTTTGAGCAGCGTGAGGCTCTTTGATGAATTCAAGCAAGTTTTTTTCTAAAGAGCACCTGAACTGAAAGTAGAGAGAGAAATACTAGCGAATGGTGTTCCCTGGCAAACAGTTGTGTCGCAGAACGACCCGTGGCACGCGCTGAAGATGGTATGAATGGTGGAGTCAGGGTTCAGCTTCTTTCATCTGTCGGCGGGCAAACAGGCAGCTGACTGTTGGAACTGCTTGCGGTGTCCTTCAGCTTTGATTCTACTCGAGCTCCTTAAAAGACATTGGTCTGAATCGCGCGTGGCGTCGTCTTGCAGGAGGGTTTGTCTGCTCCGTGTGCAAAAACGAGTTCGAGTTCGCGGCGGATTGCGAGCAGCACGTCGCGGCAGAGCACGGTCTTCGCCATGCACATGGTCGCTGTTCCTGACAGAGACCGAGGGGCGGCAGGGCCGTTCTGTTATTCAGACCATGCGGGAATTTTGCACCTGGCAAGGAGCAGCGTGCACGGAATATGTATGTAACAGATGCTGGGAGGTAGAAAACATTTTAACATTTACCTGTTTCTTTTCTCCTCCCTCTCACGCACGCAGTCACACACAAACACACACACACAGGAACCTACAAAGACTAGATACTTTGTGAAGGCTTAGTTACATTGTTACACACTGTCTTCTGCTGTTGTGATGGACACGTGACATGTCGAACGGCAAGTTGCCCACGATATATACTTTTAAGTCTCCACGCTTTGGTGATATCGGGCTTCCAAAATACTTGGGAGGGACCTGCGAGCAGCCTGAGTCTGCAGGGTTATAAACCGCCACTACAATCTTTTTGAATAGAAACGACCTTGTGCACTTCACGATAACTGCAAAAGCTAAACAACTGCACCATTTTTACAGTGGGCCGTACTCCAGTGCGATTGTGTGCTCCAAACGAAAAGCATTTATCTACATGGCCAATGGCGGCAGTCATTCTCGCTGTCACACTTGACGGTTGATGCCTGGATGGCAGGTTGCACTCTGCGCTCAGAGAAAAGCGAACTCTAATTGGGTCCCGCCCCTCCAGCCGCGGCTGCCTTCCTGTTCCAGGAAAGGTACGAGGTGTCTCCCAGGGGCCTGCGCGCCACCAAGGAAAGACGCGGTCAGCCGCACACAAGTCCTCAAGAAGCGGCAGCCTGCCGTACAACCTCGCGCAAACCGCGCGGAATGAGACAAAGAGATAGAGAGACAGGTGGGGGCAAACTCACCTCGGGTTGACGAGGCGCAGCAGGAGGAAGAGGAGCGCGAAGAGAACGCTCAGACTGCCGACCGCTATGTACGCGACACCCAGGAAGTTGTTCTTGCCGCCCAGCCAGCTGGCGGTGCTGAGCACCACATACTTGGCCCCGCCAAAAGGATACGTGTTGTAAGTGTTGTTGACGGAGATACTGATCACGCTGCCCTCGGGAATGGAGGTCTCAATCCTCCCCCACAATTTTCGAAATGTTGGAAGTGCTGCTGTTCGCATCCACACGATGAGATGCTCGTCCTGGTCCAACTGGGGACAGCAGACGCCAGAACAGCGGAATGATCAGTTGAGGCTTTCATTTTATGTCTGGAAACAAACCAAGTCCCCAGGCAGGCACAACTGCAAGGAGCAGCGGGATTTTGAATACCGAAGGGGAACAATACTGCTACTTTAGGCACACGAGCGCGTGGTGGAGTAGCTACTGCATGAAGCAAGCTTCCTTACAGGAGTGCTCGGGTCAAGCGTTCCACCACCCCGCAGGTCAGGATCTGTATTGAAATTCTGTGGCAGCTGAGAGCCGAATTTTGCTTCGCGGTCGCTCTTCCAGGAAATGTTTGTCTCATTCACAGTGATAGCCGACCCGTCACTCGCCGCAAGAGCGTACGTGTCGTTGAAGAGCGACCACGCAATGAGCCCGCACGGGTTGATCGGCAAACTCGAGTTTCCGCCGAGGTACGCTTCGGGCTTGCACACATCCAAGCCGCTTCCAGTGACCGCATCCCCCCGCAGCTGGCTGTCGCTGCGGCTTTTCACATATCTGCAAGCGTGCCACCAAAGTCGGAACAACGTAAGAACACTGCACAAAGGAGCTGCTCTTACTCCGCAGCCCCCCTTACAACAGTCTACAAAAGACTCATCCACCAAAAAGACCAACCCAAGTTCTCCAGTTTCTAGTCAATTGTACTGGTTACGCGTCGATGAAAAACCAAATGGCTTCCACGGAACATTCATAGGGATTCACCGAGACGAAAGAATCCATTTTTGAAGAACTCTGCGTATCCTATCTCCTTAACACCGCTGACAGGCATGCCCGTCTGCGAGGGGCAAAAGCCCCCCGAGATCAGCCCCGACTACACGTGGCGGAGTTCTCTTGTTTACAAATGTCAGTGTGCATTATAGCATGATGGAAAATCGCAAATTCTGACATCACAGGCAAGGGTTTCCGCCTCAAAAGTCAAACATCAAATACTGAATTTTCCTCTGCCGAGCAACTGAGTAGGGCCATAAAACCTGACGCTATCAAATGTGATTGCAGTTTCCATTCGTGTTCACCTCAACTTTTCCCAGAAAGACTGCGCTGTCTGGTGACGAAGCGTAAAGATACAATCCGACTGTTTTGACCCAAAAATGCTAGTTCTCTGCCCTGTTCACATCCTCATCTGGCTTGGTTCTCCAGCACAGAATTGCCCGCAGCTCACACCCGACGAACCCTTATTGTGGAACGCTACTCGGTGAACCATGACGAACAAAATGGCTGCTGCTACCACTGTTTTGCAATGATAACAGCTTCCTGATGCAGTCGCAGGCAGAACACAGAAGCGCAGCATCTGATGCTCGCACGAGCCTCAACAATGAACTATGTCCGTTTCATCTACGTAAAAATGACTCGCCAACACCTACCTGCGATGGTTTTGGTAGTAATTGTCCAGTTGGTAATACAAAAAAATGGGTGGATCCATTGTCTTTGGCACCTGAGACCCAGAAAAAATGCATGGCAGCTTTGAGGTCAAAAGCAAGAATCTCAAATTCGACGGCCAAGAGAACTTTGAAGTTTAGGTGGTTTTCTGTGGTTGCATGGCGGTTAGTTAAAGTGACTACCAATGGATGCACCTCAACACAGCCATCTGCCTGCAATACTATTCACGAAGCATTAACCACAAACAACGTTCTAAACAAACCACACTGTGTAAAATGCTTGATAAGCCGGAGGCCCGCTGAAATCCGACATGACACGCGCAACTACCTGAAGACTATTGCAGAGCAGCTTTCGTTGGGGGAAAGGCTTTCTTAAAAGTGGCAGAACACAGACCGTTCCCAACCAAACCCTATAAGCACCCGTCCAAAGCTAGCAAAAGCAGTTGCACCGCATCCCGCACACTATACATCAGGCCAAGTAGGGAAATCCAGAAGAAATCCAGAAGAAATCCAGAAGTAGGAGAATCCAGCACTTTAAAGAAACTGATTGCAGTTGCAGTTAACGCTGTCACGCTGCATGCCTTAGCAGACCAAGAAAGTGCTTATCCAGAGGCTATCCAACACGCAGCTTTGGAATCTAAGCGAAGGCAGAGATTACCGTGACAGTGAGAACGCATGCAGGCACCGGTGTTACATCCTGATTTTCCAAAATGGAAGACCTCGCACTGTCATCGGTTACGTTTGCAAGACACTCCTGATCGTATCTCTTTTTCACTTCAACGACCTGCAAGCGGAAAGCCACCGGCCAATGGCCGTGCAGGTTAGCCAACACAGACGTAGAGGCAAGAACGTGACAGCGAACTGCCTCGCGCTGCTCCTCCACGCCACCGACCAGCGCACGCCACGGCCCCTGCTCGGGATGTGCAGGAAAAACATTTGCGGCCATCCGCCAACATAGACGAATAGTAAGCACTTACCCCGTTTGACGCCAATAGGGAGACTGCACCAATAGGAATAAAAATGACACCCACAATAAAAAATGTTGTGATGACCTGCACATAGATCGACAAGAGGAACACTTAGCCACGAATACAGCAGGGAAAGAATACAGACACATGGACTGTTGTAGGCATTGAGAACATGCCCAAAAAAGCAAGGGAACACTGGAGAACCTGCACCTGGACATTTTGCTTTGGCTGCAAAAAATCTGAGGATTCCAACAGAAAGAACTGCCATAAACGAACTTACCACAGCTGGAGTCAGTAATGGTTTGCATGCAGGAAGCTCCTGTTGAGTGAAACGCGAGTCTGCAATGGGGAAAACCAAAAAACTGAAAAACATCGTTCGCCATGAATTCATGCAGCTTCAACCCGTGCTTTGTTTGGAAAAAGGCACAACCACGGTAACATTAAGTTGCTCATACATTGACCTGCTGCTACGTTCTAACAAAGCAGCTTCAAGTTAGCTGCAACTCCTTCACAAATAGAAAACAATGCAGTCCTCTTCACTCAATGAGTGACATTCCTCTCCATGGGCCCTTTCTCAACGACCAACTACTGGAAAATGGCTGAAATCAGTGAACCACTGCCCTTCACTTGCATAACACCATACACCATGTCGTGTATCCACTATAAATGTTTCCCTGCAATACTTTCACAAACGAGCTTTCACAGGCTCCTTCCCAGGTTATTGATCTCTCCACCATTTTCATCTCAGCAGCAGGCAGAAAGGCCGGCAAAAGGCCTAGCGGTTTGTTTCAGCCGGTTGCCCTTAAAATGCACCGCGCGTGCCCATACGGACTAACTAAAGAAATTCTGTCGAGAGTACGTTCTCCTCTGTTGAAACTCAGTTTCAATATCGCATTGAGTGCATCGGGTTGAGTTAACCACGATGGCAGCAAAGCCATTTCTCAAAGGAGCCCACTTTAGCTTTAAGCACAAAGGAGCCAGGAAATAAGCACATTGGACACATTGCGAATAGGCTGACTCGTGAGCGCACCACGATCACAATAACCTGAAAGTGAGGCCAGGCATGATCAAACCTGACTGCGCCGTTGACAGAAGCCAAAAGACTAAAGTGACCTCGAGAAGGGAAACAAAAATATCAGTGAACGTGCAAACCCTACTGCCGGTCCTCGCAAAAAGGAAAGGGGAAGGGCGGGGTGAAAGGGGCGGCGGCGTCGGACCCCCAAAATGTGGTTCACAGTTTCTTTCCGAACGTATGACTTCCCAAGCCAGTTCCAAGAAAAAGCACAACAAAGAACACCACGGAGCGAAGGCGGGCTGATACCGCTGCAGAGAACGCGATGTACATGGCAGAGCATTTTATGATAGAACACCACAAACATCCACGAATTCTGCCCTGTTAAAAGAATGTCCAGGCATCTGGTCGTAATCCGTGCGAAGTAAATCGAGCTCAGAGCCCACTGGGAGCAAGCAGGACGAGAGTGGCGGCGGGCCCTGTACGTACACTTGGGCTTCTTGGACTCCTTGGGGGCGGTAGCAGCGTCCACGGTCGCTCCAGCCGAGCTCATGGTGGCCTGCCTGCGCCTGCTCTTGCTCTGCTACTGCTCCTCCTCCTGCTCTGCTACTGCTCCTGCTCTGCTACTGCTCCTGCTCTGCTACTGCTCCTGCTCCTGCTCCTCCTCCCTCTCTCTCTCTCTCCCCTCCCTCCCCCCGCCGCGGAACGCGCCGCGCCGCGCGCCGCGCTGTCGCGTCACGGCCATCACGGCCGTCACGGCCGTCCCCGGGCCGACCGAGCGGTCCCCTCGAAGCTTCGGGTCGACGGCATACCGTACGGCTCGTTCGTACCGCACCGCTAGGCGAACCGGGCGGGCGAGACGGCTCCATAGGCAGCAGTTCCGTTACGTTCCGTTCCGTGCTGCGCGGGGGCGGTCCCGGGCGAGCCCCTCTCTCAGGTGGCGAGAGGGCGGGCAGGCGGCCACCTTGGAGCGCCTGGCGGAGGACTGGGACAGCCCCACCCACGCCCGCAGCCATGGCCACAGCCAGAGCCAGAGCGGGCCCCGCAGTCCGCAGGAACTCTGACATGGCGTCAAGGCCACTCTGCGCCTGCGCGTGGTGCCGCATCTGTGCCCCTCCTCCTCCGTCCCTTCCGACGACACCTCATGGCCCCGCGCTTCGCCCTACAAGCTCACCACAACTGCACAATGGCGCAGGCTGCTGGAAACACACGATGAGAATGTGGCGGGAGAGGGTGTTTTTGAATTTGCCTCCTCTGATTTTACAGCGTCAGATTCGGAGGATGTCGTCGTTGAGGTTTGTCTTCAAATGGAAAATCAGTCGGATTTCGCTTAACAATTGCAACGAGCCAAACTCTCAATGTTCTACGGAAATTCGAAACGAGACAAACATAAGAGATTGTTGTTTAATCTAGAAACACACGATATTAGATGTTCTTCTAGTTTGTGTTGATTTTTGTTCAACTCACTTTGCAGCTACAGTGGCTAAGTGCGGACAAATTACTGCAAGGATTTCCCAATGGACGGTGGATTTTGACCCCTTTCCACTCTTTTTGGAGCTGCAGCAGGTCACTGTATTGCGAGTGAGTGGAGGGGGTGCGCCGGCAACCATTTCTTACACCTCAAAAGGCAGCAAAGCAGGAAAAGCTCGGTCAGTTCAAATGACTTCTCATGGCAGCCCGAACCGTACATTAGTGAAGACGCGTTGTATGTCTGATTGAAGCTGGCCTCTGCATTCTCGCACCAAACAAGGATGATAAAAGGCAAAAAACTAGGCACTTTCTGGCATTTCGTGCGGAAGATGCTTTTTCTCTCACAAACACTACTACTTCCATCCATTTTTTGAGTGCGTTGCGCACTTGCATTCAGGAGTTTTCAGCTGAATTTTCACGGGTAAAAACTGAACCATTTGGTAAGGGTAATAGTGCGGCCCTCAGAGAATTTGACAAGAAAGGCTGTTGTCATAGGTAAGGGTGCATACGTAGAGTGCTTGCTTCAGGAAGTGATGGAAGCCCAATCGCGTGCAGAGCAGGAGTGGATTACGCGGCGGTGAGTGGGAGATTGGATTTTGCTGCGGGAGAAGTTCACGAGGCAATCCAAATTCCGATTTTGGCCAACAGTGGCTACCAAGGGAACAGGTGGATTCTGAGATCACTTTGAATGCCTTCCATAATGACTACTTGAGCGAAGCTCTGAATGGCACGTGCAGATGCCTTCAGCGCTACCTTGAAATGAGAGCCGCAGCCCTCGGCAGACCTGTGCCATTGCGGAGCAGCAATAGAATCGGTTACAGCGTCTGCGCTGCATGGTCGTCATGTGGAATGATGGTGGGAGCCGCTTCCTGGTGGGAGGCCCGCATGGCGGCTCGTTGTTTATGGAGCCAAGCCACTCGCTGACCTTCTCAACGTCGGAGAGCGCGGGCAAGGAGGGAGGAGCAGGGAGGCGGGAAGTCTGTCGTTGCGAGGCAGATGATGGCGGAAGCAGCGACTTCCATAGACCACATTGCGGACGTGTCAAAAGCCTTCGACGAAATTGGAGGCTTCGATCCTCGTCCACCTGCGAAAGTGAAAAGCATTTAGTGCTCTTATCCTCCTAGTGAATTTTTCTCGCTTTGACATTCCTATGAGTGCCGTCCGCTGTCCGTTACGGAAACAAACAAGCCGACCATCCAGGAAAAAATAACAGGGAAGAACAAAAACAAATGGAATTGTCGAGTTTGTCAATTGCAAACTGACCATCCAAGATATTAAATAACGTCCGCAGGAACGGCAGATAAACAGAACATATGAACATAAACGGAACTCGTCTCACGTCGCATGAGAACCTCACATTTGCAGCGTTGCTCAATTCCAACACGCCATTATTTGCAGGCAAACATAACTGTCTGCATAAAAAAGCAAATCGGAAGCGCAATAGCTGGTAAGCTACAAGTCAATTAGGTTAACGGTTCGTAACGTATAGACTAAGCAAAGCGATAAGCACCTTCTTCTTCTGAATACTGTAACCCCTGTGTCACTTGCCAGTACTACCTTACATAAATTACTGTCTCTAATGGCAGCCCCGACGGTGTAAGTCCCCTGACAGGTGGAATTCACAGAACTTGAGAAGAAGCTGAAATGGTCGCTCAAGGCCAAAGGACGTGTCGAGGAAAGCTCAGCCCTCTAAGGGTGCTGGCTCGAAGCGGAGAGCCACTCCGTTCATGCAGTAGCGCTTTCCCGTTGGCTGCGGCCCGTCGTCAAACACTGCCACGCCCAACAGATTACTGTCTCAAAATAGGCTTGACAGAAAAGGTTTTCCACTGGATCGAGGTCGATCTACGCACTTAACATAGTTGCACGTGCCGTTGAATTCTCCTTGAACCAAAACATCCAGTTATTTAGTCCAGTCTTCTCAAAACATAGCTTGACTGCCAGAATAGAACAGGCGCAATACGCGCCGTTCGGAGCGAGCAACACATGTACCACCCAATACAAGCTGTTCCTAACTAAATCATCACACCACCAAGTTAAATGCGAATTGAATTGCAATTGAAGTACCGTGTTCGGCCTCCAGTTCACTAGCATCTTCATTGATATCTCATCACTAAAAACCCTCTTGTCTAACCTGTCTCCTTATTACCAATCATATTATGATTTTGACAGTTTTTCCACAACAATACTTACCACCTCCACCTTAAAAAGCCCGACATGCCGCCCCCC